>WAAB01024609.1:130557-523732 GCA_013389865.1 Piaya cayana | reverse complement strand
GAAAATACGAATCTCCCAGCAGAGTCGGCAGGCAGGGAGGGGCGGGCTGCCCCCTGGGCGTCCCGTCGGGGGCTGGGGAGCTGTGACGCTCCGGTTAACGTTTGCAGGAGATCTAAACGCTTTGGGGAAAGAAAAGAAAAAAAAAAAAAAAACAAAAGCGGTGGGGCAGGGACCTGCCAAGCAGTTTCCAGCCGCTGTCTGGCAGGTGTAACCCAGCTGTCTCCAGCTTCTTGTGCCTCCTCGTCGGCTCCACTTGCAGCCGCAGCCCGGCAGCTCCCACCAAGAGCTCCGGCAGCCGTCGAGGGAGAGCGACACGGCCGGAGCTCCCTAGAGCTGCAAATCATCTGCGGAGCAGGCAAGCAGGGGAGGCGAAGCACCCGCAACATCAGGGAAAGTTTTGAAGTGAGAAGGAGCTGGCAGGTTAGGGAGGAGGAGAGAAGAGCTGGGCTGAGCTGCAGGCGGAGCAAGGGCGCGTGGTGTCCCTGCTCCTCGTTTGTTTCTCCCTTCAGGCTGGCTGGGGCGATGCAGCGCAGCTGGGGGAGCTCTTGGGAGCCGGTTTAAAAAAAAAAAATCCTTCTTGGATTTGATTAATTACAACAATCCCCTCCCCAGAAGATCTGGAAAAGAGGAGAGAGGATCACCTATCCCTCCCTCCGCCTTTCGGCAGCTGGCTCCTGCCCCCACCCTCTCTCTTCCCCCCCCCTTTTTCTCCACCTCCTTCTCCTTCCCCCCCGATCGCTCCTGGGGGCTGCGGCCAGAGCTTCGTCGGGAGGAGGGCGGGCGAGGACTCTGCCAAGTTAGCCCCAGTTGGCAGCACTTGGGCTAGCGCGGGACTTGGGGCAGCGCTCGGTGGCTCCCGCCGAACAAAGGAGGAAAAACCCTTTCCCGCAGAGCCCGGGGGTCTTTGCTGTGTCGGCCCGGGCCCCGCTCCTGCCCCTGCCCGGTGCCCGCCGAGCGGGAGAGGCTGCCCTTCTCCTGGAGATCCTCCAGCAACCTGGCGAGGGGAAGCGGCGCTTTCCTGCCTCCTTCCCTCGCTCCCCCACCTTCTTTTTTATTTTCTTTTCTTTTTTTTCTCCCCTTTTTCTTTTTAAATTGTCTCCCCAGGCGGCCCCGGTGTGCCGGGGGGGTCCTTCCTCCTCCCCCGGGGCGCCGGTCCCCGGCGCGGAGCGGGGCGCATGGGGCGGCGTTTCGGGAGGCTCCTGGCTCCCCCGCTGGATGCTGCCTGGGCTGTTTCGGCTGCTTTTCTTCGCCGGCGATGAAGGCTCTGCCTTGAAGATGGAGAGGATCTGTTTTTTATTCCTGTCTCTGGCGCCGGTGTACAGCAGGGGACAAGGGGTTTACGGTAAGAGACGCTGTCGCGGCTTGGGAGGGAGGCGGGGGGAGGCGAGGGCGCAGGCGGCGGCGATGGGATCAAAGTTAAAAAATCACCTGCGGGAGAAAGTAAGCGACGCCGGCGAAGCTCGTCGCGGCCCGGGCGGGGAGATTTATGCAGCGATCGGGCTCCCGGCTCCTGTAGCTACTTCATAATTCCTCGCCGTAACCCCCGGCCGCCTCCGGTTTACGAGCCCGCCGGGAGGAGCGGGAGCAGCCGCGGGGACCGACCCCGGCCCCACTCCCGCACCCGCCTGGCGCGGCTCCTCCGAGCTGCAGCTCCCTCGGGGGCTGGATGGGGGCTCCTTGCCGGGGTGCCGGCGCTCTCTTGGGGTACCAGCGGGGCTCCCGGGGTGCCAGGGGGCTCCCCCACCGCCGGCGTGCGGGGCGGCGCTCCCCGGCTCTGCCAGCGCGCCCGGGGGGGCGAGCGCTGGGGATGCTCTTGCACCCCAATGAACTTTGCCGACGATTTTCTGCTTAGGGTATGGGTGGAGGGTGGTCTGCAGCAGAGCTGATGTCGACCTGCTTGCTTTTATTCTGTTGTTATTTTTATTGCAGTTGCGGTGCTTGCCTCCCCTCCTTGTTTGCAGGCAGGGTTGGGAATGGCCAGCTCCTGCGTCTCCCTCCAGAGGTCTGGCCCCCCCGCATCCCTTCATCTTCGGAGGGCAGGGGGCAGAGGCTGGGGACGGCGACCCTGTGACCCCGCTGAGCACAGACCCTGGGTTTACAGGGCAGCCGGGATATACTTCAGCCAGCCGTGCAGCCCCCTTTTCCCTCAGCCCTCTCTTAATTCTTGCTTTACAAGATCTGCATTTCCAATACACTGAGAAAAAATAAATAAAAGCAACCCCACAAGACTTGCCTCTCATAACAAGCCGGCTTTATCTTGGCTTTACGACTCAGTTGTCCTTTGCTGTAAAGTCCTCCTGGAAGGCATGCCTCTGCCTCTAACAAGCCAAGCTCTCTGAGCTCTGAAGAGAGACCCCAGTGAGAGAATCCAGCCCCCCCGCTCCCCCCTTTTTTAACAGCATGCAGCCAGTCTCTTGTGTGAGCTCTGGCAAAGACCAGTTCAGTCTCACTGAGTATGGGTAAGCCTTTGTAGGTCACTTTTTAATGATGTATTTCTTTAATGGAAACAATTCGTCCTTTCTTCTTGAGGGCTGGGATGTTAATTTGAGTTTGGGTCTGTTTTGTAAAATAACCATTTTAGAAAGAGAGTGTTTAGCTTCCTTTCTTTTTCTTCCTTCCAGTTATGTGTTTTCTCCCTGCATGTCCAGAGGAAAAGTGTAGGACCCTCTGAAGGCTAGAAAGATGAGTGCTAGAATGAGTGTATGGTACAGAAACCTGGTCAGGACAAGCTATTTAGTCCTTTCAAACAAGTAATCTGCTCCTAGTTGAACTTTTTAATTTTGTTTTACTGCACATGCTGCAGACTAGCTGTCACTTGCTGTAGAATGGCTTCTCTGCTCAAGATTGTGGCAGTAAAGACAGAGCTTAAAACTGGCTTTGCTTAAATATGCCTTAGAATGTTGCCTGCTGGATTTTTTTCATCCACTTCAGTTAACGTGCATTTGATAGAGTTAATGCTAAATTAGATCTTCAGAATAACTTACTGATATTTGTCTTTTTCTCTCAGAGAGAGATTGGAGAAGCTATGTACAAAAGAAAGCGCAAATATAAGATGAAGGCATCCTATTGAGCCAAAATGGTACATTATTTCTATCTTTTCTCTTACTTAACTAGACAAAGGAGAAATCGAATCTCTTCACTCCTCTCCCTCCCCTACCTCTTCAAACTACCTGAGACCTTCCAGGAGCCTTAATACACAGCAGTCTCCATGTGCAGCCCAGAGCAGTGTCCTGTGGAATGAGCACACCCCAAAGTTCTACAGTGACTAATAGTTTTCATATTGGTTTTCTCAATCCTGCCTTGAGTCTGCTACCCTGCACTGATTTCATGCCCTGTTCAGCCAGCACTGTTTAGATGCGAGATTGCTGTTATTGATGGCTCTAGCAGAGCTGGATGAATACTGTTGTATTTGCAAGGATATATAAAGCAGGATTAGAAACTAGTCCTATTTCCCCCTCCACTTTGGTTTGTCCTAAATGTTACTGTCTTTATCATAGCTTTAATCTGTACTTGAGTGTTCTGTTGTGAATGTTGGTCTTGTGGCACTTAATGTAGAAATTATGGAAACTAGTGTGTTGTGTTTCAGATCTGCTTTTGAATATTTATTTATGGTGATGGAGATTGGGAAAGGCATCTATATGGGTCTATAAATATATTTTACTTTACTAAATCTGCTGAGATTAAATCAGATTAAATGAGATAAAGTATCCATGTGATGTACCCTTTAAAGAACACACTCGCATGGATGTACACAAAAGACCTCTGTCTAGGAGAGCAGAGTTGTTGGAGAGGCTTATTGAGATGAATGGTACAAATAAAATGCATGTAAGGGGGTTTCTGGGAAAGGACCGTTTGCAATGGAGATACAATTTAATTAGGAGTCAAGGTGCTTTTAGCCTGCTACCTGAAGGGGCTTGTTGGGTAAATTGGCATTTGTTATAATGACTGAAGTGTGTCTGAAACCCTCTTCTCATTATCTGCCCCCATCCTTTCAGCCTTGTTTGTTGCAGTGAGACAAGGCTGGCCTGATGCAGAAGGCAGTTCAGCAGACTGCCAAGAAGCAACTTTTATTAGCCTTTTGTGGTAACTCGTTTCCTAGTCTGCATGTGCCTTCCAATCCCAGTGCATTAATGCTGCTGGTCAAGATGAAGAGCAAGCTGTAATAGATCGCTAGGAAATACCATAATTTGAGGGAAGAGAGGAAGAGGTAAGGAGAAAGGAGACTCCTCATTCCAGGTCTGGAGTTACCAACACTTAAAGACTATAAATTAGATTGACGGGGAGAAAAGGGAGTGTTCCTGGTGAGAGGAGTATGCCTCCTGCTTCCTAGTCAGCCTTGAAGACTTTGGGACTTGGGTAGCGCTGGTTCAAAGCATGCACAGGGCTGCTGCTCTGTTTACCCCATGTTCAGTATGCAATTAACATTTCTGATTTGTCTTGCAACTAGCACAGTCCATCTTAGTAGCAGCAGCGTTTCAGGCTGAATGAAAGAGTACAATGTTTTGTCCCCTGACTCTCAAAATCCACCTACAGAAAAAGCTTCTCAGGAATGGTCATCATAGTATGTGATGAGGGGTAACAACAATTTGATGGAAAGGTAATAAAATGAAGGCTTGTCTGGGCAGCAGGGAAGCTGCCTGGCACCGTGATCAGAGGGGTTGCATGGGCTGCATCACTTCAGGTACTTGAAACTGGTGGGACTGCAGCACTTGCAGTACAGAGTAGTCCTGCCCTGGCTTCTGAGGTGGGGAATAAATGACCCAGTGAAGCTCTTTGAAGGAGACATCTTCACACTGAATCGTCCATGAGATGCCTCTATGGGCAGCCAAAAAATCTAGTGGAGGAATGTTTTCTTGCATTTGTGATGGACGACTGTCATGGTAAAATATACCCCAGGCTCGCCATAAACATCTGCACTCTTTCATTTCATGTATGTATGACATGATTGTTTTCTTACCCCTTTTACCTGTAAAGCAAAAACCTCTTTTCCTAGGAAAATCTGTGTGCATGCATGTCTTTGGCTGCCAGATTCTGAGGGCACAGCTGCACTCTGATGTTAACCTTGAGCCTAGTGACCTGGATCATTCCTTCTCCCCTGCCTCCAGCTGTTTTGCCAGCTGGAACAGGAGTCCAGACAAGGAGATCTTCAGCTGTCTTGCTGTTATCTTCGTGCACCCTGTTGTCTGTTTCTGTACCTTTAGAAATGGATGAGCAAATTACTGGCTAAAATAGTGGTAGAGCTGGCTCCTGTGAGTCCCTTCTTACCTGATTCTGTTTGCAAAATGCAATGTATGAGTACAGTGGTGCACCAAACTGTATATGCCTATGTATGTGTCTGTGTATATATACAAGTAGGTACACACATCCTTTGTGCTCGGCTATTTCTCCTTGTTGTTCAGTCCTTAAATCTGTGGTGGTTGAGGCTGTAGCCTTTTTATGACAGGAATGAGTTTTGTAACTGGAGGGCTATAGAAGTAGTCTCATCTAAGGACTGAGTCAAAGATTTGCATGGTTCTTTAGCAGCTCTTTAAGGTCAAAGCATTCAATCTGTCCAACTCTACACTTCAGTGTGCCTTGCTGTTCTGCAGCTGTAATGTGTTAGATTCACCCTCCTGTGACACCAGAGCCTCTGTTTTTAGGTCAGGTCAGTAGCTTCACACACCAGATAAGCCCTCAATTGGCTTTAATATGCAGTACTAGAAAACTGACATTATCGTCTTGACAGGTTGTTTGCAACTTGCTGGTAGAAGTCAAAATATTTCACTATAGGTGTCATCAGAAACCACCATCCTATGCTAATTTTTGTGGGAACATGAAGACAGATGTTGAATAATTTGACATGAGCAGCATAGCTTTTAAAATTATCACCGTGTCAGGTTTGCACTGGATTTTTATGAAATATATATATGTATTTCAGATGAGCTTAAGATATAGGGGAAGGAGATATAGTAAGTGGCTCCCAGTAAGTGGATGCCACAGAAGATGGCCTTGGAGGTTCAGTAGTCAGACAGCAATTCAGCAGTGGCAGTAAGGGATGATGTGCTGCAGAGGCTGCTGTTCTTATTTTTAAGTAAAAAGACAAAGTGGCTTCCATGCTGGAAATTCAGAGCACTTGTGACACTTCCCATCAACTAGAAGCCCTACTGTTTTCTCCGTGTTTTGACTGGAGTTGCTGCTATTCTGCTTTCATGAATAGTGCAGTTTCAGGCTTTCAGTCCCTCCCTCCACATAAACTGTACTCTCTTGGCTCATTAAGCATAGCCTGTGCCTAAGAGGGAGGTAGTTGTCCTGCTCTACTCCACACTGGTGTGGCCCCACATTGAGTACTGTTTGCAGTTTTGGGTGCCACAGTATAAAAAGGATATAAAGCTACTGGAGAGTGTCTGGAGGAGGGCCACAATTTGGTGAAGGATTTAGAGGGGAAGGTGTATGAGGAGTGGGTAAAGTCATTTAACTGTTCATCCTGTAGAAGACTGAGGGGAGACATCATCACGGTCTAGTGCTTCCTCACAAGGAGAGGAGGAGTAGGCACAGATCTCTTCTCTCTGACAACCAGTGATGGGACCTAAAGGAATGGCAGGATGATGTGCCAGGACAGGTTTATGTTGGATATTAGGAAAAGACTCATCACCCAGAGGGTGACAGAACACTGGATGTAGTCATTGTGCCAAGCCTGGCAATATTCAAGAAGCATTTGGACAACGGCCTCAGACGCATGGTGTGAATGTTGGGTTTGTCCTGTGTAGGGACAGGGCTTGGATTCCATGATCCTTGTGGATCCTTTCCATCTCAGGACATCCTGTGATTCTGTGAGTCTTGCCTGTATGGCTACAGCTTGTTATAAGGAAAGCAGAGTTGAGGAGTGGGGGAAAATTACTTTCTGCCCAATGTCAAAAGAGAGGTAAGCAGAGATGAATACAATTATGCTAGTGAAAAACTGCTTGGGGTGGAGGGTGTTCCTTTCTCCATTTGTGGAAATGTCCTGAGGTTTCTTTAGCCAGCGTAAGGCAAGTCCACAGTCAACTGGTTTGCCTGTGCCACTCTGAGGAGAAGGCAGTTCACTGAGGAAGTTCTTACTAGAGCAGGTGGGATGTTGGTATTGTGCAAAGGGGTTTCTGTGTTGTGTCTTCAGAGGACACTGCACTTTACTCTGAGGAAGATGGGTGTTACACTTGTGATGGGTTCCTTCCAGACAAGAGATAGTGGAAAATGGTGGTTTGCTCTAATAGATGCTGTGGGTGCCTGTATCTTGTAATACAATATGGGTTCCTTTAGGCTATACCTGGTAGCCCAGGTCTTGAATAGACTGAACCTACGAAGAAAACTTTGAGACCACTTCTGCACTCAAGCAGTCAAGGTGAATGCATCAAGTGTCCGTGTCTTAGCCACCTTTTGCCAGTTATGTGGGTTTAAATTCAGAAATGGAAAACATGCCAGTATCTCCCAGACCTGTGAAAGTAAGGGAAGGGATATGGCACTGACACTGCACAGAAGAATACAGATATGGCAAGGCCTCCAGGATCCACCAGAGAGATCAACGCGCTGCAAAGGTGTGTGTGAGGAGGGTGTGCATTTCATGTCTCTGTGTCCAGGACTAACTGATGAGATATCTGCTGTTAGGATCCAAAGTACGTGATTTGAAAAGAATAAAGCTTTTATCTATCCTTTATTTGGGGGAGGGGGTTGAAGGCACAACAGAGGTTTGGGTCTTTTTATAGCCAAGCACTTGCTTAAAAGAAGAAATTAAATGTATGATGACCTGTGGAGCTGATGATCAAAAGAACCACATTAAAGCCGTAGGGGAGAACTAGAGAAGTGGAGCCAGGAAAGGGAGATCCCGGGCATCAGCTGATCTCCACTCACCAAAAGTTAAGTCGGAGAAAGGCTGTTACCAACAGTTTAGCTGGGACCCCTCTTACTGGGAGGCAGGCACTGACAGCTCCATGTCGGGCATTCCGACATTCCATTTCTTGGAATGAAGATGCTAACACCCCGTTTGCTTCCCTGACTTCTGCCCAGGTGCGCTGCACCGGCTGCAGGCGACTCCCGCTTTTCCTCCAGACGAAGGCGAACGAAGCCGCCCGTCCTCTCCAGCTGTGACTGCGGCGCACATCTGGGGCGGGTGGGTGCACATCTGGGCGGCGGGTCCGTGCCGCTCCGCCGCTACCCGGCAGAGGGAGGCGTTGCACCGCCCCGCCGGCAGGGAGATGGGGTGCCCGGGGATGCGCCCCTTCCTCGGGACAGACCCCCTGGAAACCCCTTCGGGAGCACCAAAAAAACAGGGTGGAACAGGGAACAGGGCACGGCAGGGCTGGACGCGCGTCGGGGGGTGGCAGCGTGTCCCCTGGGGGAGGGCGGCTGAGCACGGAGGAACCCTCTGGAGGAATCTGGTCCTCTCCGTTCACATTCCAGTGGGCTTGGGTAAAATCCTGCCTCTCCGTCTTCCCGGGGTGTTCCAGAGGGTCGGAGTGAGGCCGAAGTTCACGGGAGGGAGCGCCCGATATTGAGCTGCTGCTTCCAGGTTTTGGGCTCTGGCTACTTGCGTGCTGCTTTGCGTCTCTGCCTTGTGTGTTTTTAGCGTCTGAATCACAGAATCACCAGGTTGGAAAGGACCCACTGGATCATTGAGTCAAATCATTCCTATCCATCACTAAACCATGGCCCTCAGCACCTCATCCACCTCTTCCTTAAACACCTCCAGGGATGGTGCTTAACCACTTCCCTGGGCAGCCTGTTACAGTGCCCAGTGACCCTTTCCATGAAATTTTTTTTCCCGGTATCAAGCCTGAACCTCCCCTGGCAGAGCTTGAGGCCGTTCCTCTTGTCCTGTCCCATGTCACCTGGAAGAAGAGGCCTGCCCCCTCCTCTCCTCTTCACATTGTTCCCAAGAGGTTCATGATTTTTCTTTTCCTCTCTCCTTTGTAAAACTATTGTGGAGTGGGGAAGTGCTATTCTTTCCTTCCAGGAGCATCTCATTGTCCATTTCCCATAAAATAAAGTAGGGGGGGGGCCCTCTCAAATACTTCTTGGCTTTTCAACTGTACTCTCGATTTCTTTTTTTTTCTTGATGTATCTGTGTGGTTATTGTTTTCATAGAATAGTTTGGGTTGGAAGGGACCTTAAAGGTCATCCAGTTCCAACCACCCTGCTATGGGTAGGGACACCCACTAGATCAGGTTTCTCAAGGCCCCATCCAAACTGGATGAGATTTTTTTTTTCTTGTTCCTTTGGGATTTTGTTTGGGTTTGGATCTCAAAAATCAATGGTAGGACTAAAAGTGTCAAAGGATTCTGAACAGAAGGTAAGAGGGCTCCAAATGCATGGCCATGCTCTGGTTGAGGGAGAAAAGAAGACAGCAGGGTATGACTGGCTCGCAGGGTCTCTAAAGAGTTGGGATGAGAGCTGTAGTGCTGCAGTGTATCTCCTTGGTTCTGTGAGGCAGCAGAGCTCAGGGGGCCACAGCAGAGGTACTCGATTGATGCTAGTGCTTTGGCTCCCAGAAAACACGACTTAGGGACTCTAGCTTAGCGCAACATTGTCTCCTGGGCAGCCTGGTTGCATACAGGGAGATCTGTACCAGCACATTGGCTGCATTATATGCCAGGTCAGCTTTTGACTGGTAGAACCTTTAGTTTTAATGCAAAAATACTCTGATCCACTGCTGATGAAGGCAGATGTCTGAAGTTAACCAGGCAACTGGAGAGAGAAGGACAACTGAATACAAATGATTAGTTCTTTCAATTTTTCTACTTGTTCTTCTAGACTAGGCAATATTGTTACTTCAGTGTGTGATTGTATGACTGTGTTCCCAAAATCTATGGAGACTTCTATGGTCTAGTAATGTCTGAACTCCTCTGAGAAGGACACTTACTTTGTACGCTTCTGTACAGCACTCCGTGTTCTCAATGTCATGCTAGTAACGAACAGCAGTACAGAGGTAGTTATATATTTCAGTGGCTGCATATAAGGCAGGGCAGACGTAGGGGACAGTCATGTTGTTGGAGTGGCCTGGTGATTTGGAGTCACCAGCACTGCTTTGTGAGCAGGTCATGGCTCTGTGCTGCTGACCTCCAGGGAGAGGGTGCAGCAAGGTGGCGAGAAAAGATCTCAAGCAGCTTTTATCAATCTGGCCAGCCTCTTGCTTTCTTGTTGCTTCTTTCACTCATGCTGCAAATTGCTTGTGGATGTGGTGTTTGCTGTTGTCCTTTTGCATTTCGTAAGGGGGTTATCACTGACGTAACTAAAAATACATCTGGCTGCGGTGTACTGGCTTGTGGTTTCTCTCTGCTGTGAGCTGTAGTGTAGGGTACTTTTGCTGCATTTGCGTAAGTGTAAATGATGGAATGGACGGAGTGAGGATAGCAACTGAGAAAGAAGGGCAGTTTCTAAAGACAAATTAGCAAATGTCGCCTAAGATGATTTGACATAACATTGAAAGCTAAAGTCAAGCTGTGAGAGAGGTGTTAGGATGTCTGCAGGTGGACATTTAATAGAAGAGTAGCTGCTTGTTGTTGCTGCTCCTGTTGTAGAAGGAAATGGTCCTTCACTAATTGGCATAAATTGTTTTAAAATAAATGTGGATGGGAATCTTGTGCATCTCTTGTGTGTCTTTGTGATGAAATAAAAAGGAAAAACAAAGATGGGATTCAGACAGATGTTTGAGAAACGTGGCAAAATTACTTTTGCTTACAAATGCTGCTTCACCTTCTGGTGCTTGTTGTGTGCCTTGCACAGTGGAAAAAGACATTTGTAGAATGAGGTTGAAGAATGACTGTCTCTTGCCAAATTTATTAAAAAGATTATTCTAACTTGGATCATCCCTCAAAATAACAGAGATGTGAGAAACTGAAGCTCACAAAAGTTACCTGAGCAGCAAGAGCCAGGTGGGGGTGGGAGACTGAACTCCCCTGACAGTCAACTGAATACAGCTGGCAGGTTAAGAAAACTTAACTGGTTTGGGGAATTTCCACTGCAGCTGTTTGATCCTGAAAATCCCTCTTGGAGTGCACAAGTAGAGTATCTTGTGGGTTTATGTGTTTCCCATTGCTGTAATATCTATGAACTTCCACCTTCACAATGCCTCTGTTGCCTACAGTTATTCCACTCTACATGTGGGGAAATGAGATGGAGATTAAGTGATTTGCCTGTGGTAGAATGGAGAATTGAACATCAGCAAAGTTTTAACCATCCTTTTTTCTCCAGTAAAGTGCAGCTGGTATTAACTGCAATCCCTGTGGCTGATGGATCCAAGGTGAATACATCCTCTGTAAGAAGGAATAAGACACTGAAAACAGGCTCTGGATCCAGTTATCTCCAAACTAAGGATTCAGGATGCCAGGGCAAAGCACAGCTTTTGAAGAAGCAAAAAGAAAGTTTGAATATTCTAACATGTTTTGTTATTTTAAGTATGTGCTAAGTTGCATTCCTATTTTTCTTACAAGTAGAAAGAAGAAATCTCTAGTGTTTATTTCCCAAATGCTAATGAAGGCTGAAAGGAATTAACATCGGTGATTTTTTTGGTTTGTTGGTTTGGAGGTTTTTTTAAAAAGATTTTTTCTTTTTCTTTCTTTTTTTTTTGTTTAGAGCAATTAAAATTCACAAGTACATGTTTGAGACGGAGATTATCTCAGTCAGCCATCAAATAATTGCTGGGTAAGAAGACCTCATCTCTGGAAGCTGGAACTTGGAAGTGGGTAGTGGTGTTAGTTGCATGCTGGGAATATCCCTACGTTAAGGCGTAGTGAAAGACCATGCCTTGCAATTCCCTGTACTTCTACAAAAGAGGACTCCTTGGAAAATGAATAAGAAGACAGGAACTTTCCAATGCAATGAGACAGTGGGATCAAGGGAATGTTTTTGCATACAAATTTACTTGAGGTGCACATATTCTATGCCTATGCAGAAGCAGAACTGTAAATTGCGGGTGCACTCTTGAGCTAGCTTTAAATTAGCTGTTTCAGTTACTGATCACAGTACAGCTGTAACAGTGTGCAGCTCAGCCTGGCCAGTGTTCCATCTGTTCAGACAACATCCTGAGTGGGCTTTGCAGTATGTGCTGAGCCCTTTGCTCCTGGAGTACCTGGCAGCAATGTTGAGTCCTTGATAAATAAGTTATGGGGCACCTACAACTTAGGTCCATGCTTACTTTTGGATTGCAGAACAAATATACTCTATGCCTGGCTATGCAACTGGGTAGTGATCTTATAAATCCAGCTTGCTGGCTTATTATGGGATGCAGTTTGAAGCTTGAGGGTTGCAGCAGCTTAGCTACCACAATCCCTTAGCTGCTAACTCTAGCAAGACAAATGCCAGGGTTTTTCTTGCTCTGTGGTATCTTTAAAGCAAGCATAGCTTGCAATGTGGGAAGGCAAGCTGGCTTAATGCAGCCTGCTGTTGTGAAAGACAGCCTCTAGACAGCAGGTCTAGAATTAATCTTTGATTTTTGAAAAGCTATTCCTGAGTAGCTCCTTGTGTAGACAAGCCCTGCATTTAGCTGTGATTAAGTTTCTAAATTGTTTTCAAAATGGGATAGTCAAACTCCTGAACCATGTAGCTGCATCTGAAGACATTACCCATAGAAACTAAGCTCCAGCTTTGGATATAATAGCACAATAATAATTTGGTTTTTGGTTGGTCAAATGATAAGCAGTTCAAGACTTTCATCCTTATTCCAGCAGAAAAAATGTAATTGACAGTAGAGAATGACTGTTTACTATGATATGCGTGATTAATACCATAAATCTTTCATGTTGGGATGTTGGATGAAAGGCATGAATATCACCATAACAAATAGAAAGGAGCAGTTTGTTACATATTCGTGGTTGGTAATGAGGCATGAAACTCCACGTAAAAAGAGAAATTAGCCAAAGTGAATGGTAGTTATCAAAACTAGAAACCACTCTGGCACTTGCAAAGCCTTGGCAGAGACACCATGCTGATTTTTGCAGATCACAATGAGCATATGTACCTACTTGTGGCTGATGGTTATTCCAAGTGGCCAGCAGTAATGTGTATGCTACTTGACAAACAGTTCTGCTTCTCGGATTATTATGGAGACATTTCAAAGTATGTTTGCAGCATATGGCTTGCTTAAGGAGACTGGTTTAGATAAGAGACATTCAGTAAAACACAGTAGATCAGCTGCTTATCACTCATCTTCAGACGGGTCAGCAGGGCATTTTGTACAGACACTTAAAAGAACAGTGAAGATAAATGAAGAGGGAGCCCTGTATCATGGCATCATAAACTTTCTTTCCTTGTGTAGAGCAGTATACAGGAAAGCTTCAGCAGAGCTAATTCTTAATAAATAGATTTTAATTGAAGAACTGCATTTGGTTGTCTCCAAGCAAGTCTGGAGGAAGAAGTAAGTGGGGAGGGTGGGGGGAAGAAACCACTGTATGAGCTCTTTGCTTGTTAGACCTAAACAAAAGCTTCAGAGGAGGAAGAAGGGGAAGGTGCTAAGAACTACTAGGGTCTGATATTCTTGGTGAGGTAGACAAGGAAATGAGAAAGAAATGCGTCTAGTTATTGCTAGATTAAAAAAAATAAGAGAGAGAAAAGAAATGGATGCTGTTGATGGCATGTAAATTCTATGAATGAGAATATTTCTCTTTCATTGGCCTCATGATAATACTTGTGACATTGTAGCTGTTGAAAATGAGGGATTGGAAGAGTAAGTGAGAATTGCCATCCCTGCCAGGCAGAAGCCTTGCCTGAACAGGATTGCACATCTCTGAGGGCCATAGCTGTAATTCCAGGGTCACGTAAAAGGGGGCTAGCCTTAGTACTCCTGTTGCAAGAAACAGGAGTATTTAATATAGGTTCTGCATATGTACTCCCATACACTTTTATTTTAAAGTCCTGTATGCTCTGTAACCATTGCCTGTGGGGAAACAGCTGTAGGTAACACCAAAGCTGGACCCCAAATCCAAAGGTGGTGTAAAATAGGTGATATCTTGTAATCAAGGGATTCATTTGCTGATCTAAGTATTCTGATCTTTCCTGTATTTTATTTCTCCCTTTTTGTCATATCCAGTTAAAGTAATTGTAATTAGTTTTCGAGGTGTATTTTTCTGATTGGATTTTTGTTGATATAAGGTCTTATTTCTTGCATATACTCTGTCACACCTGGTTGCCTCACTGACACAGATGACTTTTTACTCATTAGCCCAGAAGGAAGCAATGCGGCTACAGTGCCATGAGCAGGCAGCTATTGTGCACGTGACCTACCA
Source organism: Piaya cayana (assembly GCA_013389865.1). Lineage (NCBI taxonomy): Eukaryota > Metazoa > Chordata > Aves > Cuculiformes > Coccyzidae > Piaya > Piaya cayana. The sequence continues at coordinate 509,501 of WAAB01024609.1, read as the reverse complement.
ACAAATGCTGGTGGCCAGACTCCAACTCTAGCCTCTGCTACTGTCTGGCCAGGAGGAATGGTTCTATTTCTTTAGATCCTCTGTGAAAACAGAAATTAGAAGCAGGATGGGAATGACATCTCAGAGGATTTGCTTTCCTGGGTACACTTTTTGCCTCTGCTGTGTTGCTTATGTAGATAGCATTTTAATTTTAAGGCAAGGGAATTAAATCAAGATGAGCTGTTGCTCTGGTAAAAATACTGACCTGAAATGCTGACATAGTGGCTTCCATCCTGCTACTGCCAGTCTTTCTTTATGACTTCTTTTATTTAAATACTTCAGTGTAAGCCCAGAATGTTGGGGTTTTTTTTGAAAAAGAAACTTTAAAACAAACCACAGAAAAAAGGCAAAGTCTTTTAGTTTCTCCTGGCCTTATGCTTGTGTGAATGAAAATCGGTGCCTTTTGTCTACCTTGGCATTCTGAAGATGAAGCTGGTGATTTTTAGTGAGGTTTTTCCATCTGGATGTGAAAAGAGGGCATAGACAGGCAACTTTACATTTTTGTGTGGTGTCCTGTCTTAGTAGTTTACAAGTTTTCATGGACATCTGATTTTTCTTTTTTCCCTCTCCATTATCATTAGATTTTGGCTTGAGACTTTTTCAGTTTTATGGCGGCTTCTTGTCGATGCATTTGTGTGCATCATCTCGTTAAAGTCTGGTTGCTGTGGTCACTGAGCTGCTGCCAGTCTCTTGGGCAGCCCCTGAGCTGTCTTTGGTGAGCTGCTGTTGGAGAACTTGGCAGCAAATCTGTCGTCAAAGCACAGAGAATCCTGAGTGTGAACTCTCTCCATAAAGCAATAGTATGGTTGCTTTGTACAACTAGAGTGCAGTGCCTCACAATTTGAGCTAGCTAGTTAACATGCTGCCAGAGAGGCTGGGCTCTGTGGTCAGGGTTTTCTGGATCTAATCTCAGAGGTGGTGGTTTCTGTAGGGGGATTCCTTGTTGCTCTGGACTCAAAAACTGTCTGGGCGCTTTAGTTTCAAACCCCACTACTCTGGAAGACTTGGTTTGTGTCTGGAATTATTCCAGAATGGCAAATTCTTATTACACTTGAACTAAAGCTCAACTCTCAGGAAGGCATACCTTTCATTGATTAGTCTGGAATAATGGGAAAACAATCTTTCCTGCCCCAGAAGTTTTTGATTGTTTTGTCTGGTATGTGATATTGTGATATTATTTGAGTATCCTTTCCTTGAGCCTGCAGACTTATCGTCTTGAAATGCACTGGAGGTAGCTGGCAAGAGTTGCTTAGGTTTGGATATTGAGGGTTTTTCTCCCCTGTCTTTTGGTTGCCTGCAGTTGGGATAATAAGAATTTTTCCTTTTCATTGCTTAATTGCATTATACTGGTTGAAATCTTTTCTCCTTGCCTTTGTCACATACATTTGTTTCCTGACTTTTCTGGTAGCCTTGAAGTACAACTAGAAGGAAGGAACATAAATAGAGCTAGTATTCAGGAACTCGGCTCTGGAGATGAGGGCCTGGTGGTGGGGTGTCTTTGTTCCTTTGTCTCCACTGTCTTCCCCTCTGCCTTCTCTCTTCTCCTGGTTCCTGTTGTTTCATGTTCAGAATCCTTGCTGAATTCACTTTCCTTAAAATAATATTTGTTTGAACAATAAAAGCTGTATTAAAGGGATACAGTATCACTCAGTTTAAATACACATATTGGGTCTGTGAGAGCTTTGCAAAGAAAGTCTGACTGTATGCTTTTACACATAAAATGAGTATGCAAACAAATCCTGCAAGAGGTCTGCAACTGAAGAAAGCCCTTTTCCCCTGCTTCCCCGCATGCAAATATCCAAATACAATGACAACTGCTACCACTAAAACAGCAGCAAGGGAAAACCAACTGGCATTGAAATGCTGCCAGTGATACCTTTATACTGAGTTACAGCATTGAAGGCAAACAGCAGCTGGAAGCTTGGTTTGATCTTTTTGTATGAATAAGATTAAGTTAGCAGGCTGGGTGCTGGTGAGGAGTGTTTTCGTGACCTTCTTCCATAAAGCTTTAGAATGGTTCTGGAGAAACACAGTGTGTGCTCACCTGCTGAGAAAATGGTGACCAGAGAGTTCAAAACAGCAGAGTGCTCCCCCCATGTCCCTCTCCCTTACTGGGGTATCAGTCTATCTCATTGTTTTAATTGGTGTGGTTTGACCAGTTGTGCTTGTAACTGGTCTCCATTTGGGAGTGTTGGTATTCTCAAATTGTCTTTCCTGACTTTAATCCAATTATTGCTGTCTTTGCTTTTATTTTTTTTATTTATTGTGTTTTTCTATGACAGATACATCCCCAGATTACTTGTCTATCTTATTATCAATCTCCAGGAAGAGGCGTGGTCTCTAGGTTTGTCAGTGCTTGAATGTCTCTGGGGTCAGTGTTTCTCTTGGAGTGCTGCACTCCCTGATGCAGGGGTCAGTTGGCCAGGCTATCAGCCAGCCCACTGCTGACACAGAAATGAAGCCAAAACTCAACTTTTATATGTTCCGTGACAGAACAACCTCTGAACATTAAACATGACTGGGTGAAGAGAGGAAACTTTTTCCTCATCATGCATTGCTGCTGGGTTAGTGTTTTGTTGTTTCTCAAATACTCTTATTTCTCATGAGTTAATACTGCAGTACATCATATGGGCGTGCAGAAGAGAAATAAATGCAGTTCTTTTAATGGAATGTAAGAATTGCATGAAACCCTCATCTACTGAAACTGCAAGGTGACCCTTCTTTCTTTCCTTCCAGTCTCTCAGGAGTGTGACTCTTCACCTTTCATAGCTGGTCTGTTCATCTTCTCTAGGACTTGGTGGCTCCAACAGATGATGTGATGCCTGTGATGCCCACAGACAGCAGTAGTGAGGTGCCTTAGGTGACCAGTACAGTTGTAGGCACTGCAACATTGTTGATGCATTTGAGGAAAACTGCTTTTGTATCTATCTCTGATAATTTACTAGATTCGCCTGGAATTTCTGCCTGGGAGAGGTTATGACACTGCATTGTTTTGGGAGTTCTGTGGTCACCTCCCCTGAAGCTCTTTCTGGGTTTTATGGTCCCCAAGGAGGGAAACGGTACAGTAACTTCATAAGGGTGAAAATCAGCAGTGTATATGGAGGGATGGGGAAATCCATTTTGCTTTCAAAGGAGAAAAAAACCTTACAGTTCTGTTTCCTTGAGACTGCATCTCACCTGTGGCATCTTTCCATTCTTTCCAGCCTTTTTCTGGGAGACAGTAAGACTCAGAGATTTAAGTCTGCACCAAAGTGATTGTAAATGAGGATTCAGTCTGAATCTCAGTGAGACAAATGACAGAAATTCCTACCACCTGGACCACAGATTGGTTTAGAGCCCTAAACTAAAAAAAAAACCCTTTGTCTTTTCTATCAGTATCTGCAATAATGGAAGAAATCTTAAAAAACCAAGCAAACAAAGAACCAAAACAAAACCAAATAAGCAAAAGACAAATACAGTAATCAGTCTAGCATCTGTGACAGTCCTCCTTGGTGGTTTTGGTATTTTACCTCACTTTTATGTCTCCCAAGTTCAAATCTGTTAGCTCAGGTCTGTGTGTTTGTATATTTGTGTATTTTGAAGGTGGCATGGTCTCTCTTCCCCACTGGAGGGGACAAGAGCACAGAGGAAACTATTCATCTAGGTGGTGCCAATCTAGCACTTTCTTGTCTTGGTTACTTCATGGAATAATTAAGGTTGGAAGGGACCTCTGGAAGTTATATGGTCTGGTCCTCTGTTCAAAACAGGGCTAGTTTGACGTTAGAGCCAACTTTGAAGTTAAGGCAGAGTGTTAAGGACTTCATCCAGTTGAATTTTGAGCACCTTTGAGGATGAGGGGTGTGTGTGTGTCTGTGTCCATAAGCTCTCTGGCCTCCTCTACCTGCGTTTGATCACTCTAATGGTGATATTTTTGTCTTTATGGACAACGGGAATTTCCTGTGTTGCATCCTGTAGCTTTTGCCCTTCTTTCTTTTACCATAAACCTCTGAGGAAAGTCTGATTCTGTGGGTGTTTTCACCCCCACCCCCACCTCAATTAAGTAATAGTAATAAGATCTGCCTTCCCTTTTTTTAAGGCTGGGGGGGGGGGGGGGGGGAGGGAAGAGAAGCAAACAAAAAAGAAACCCAAACTTGTCTCAGTTTTTTTTATACATCTCATGCTCCATCTGCCTGACCATTTTGGTGGTCCCCCACTGGACTTGATCCAGTATTTAAGTGCTGCTTTCTGAAGAAAATGTCTTTCCTGGTTTCTTCTGATGAGGTGGTCCTTGGTACGTGGTGTTTATGGAAAGAATTGCTTTATGACCCGTCTTCTTCTCTAAAAGCTCTGTGATTAACATGCTGTAACTAACACACTCCTGGCATAACCTGCCACAAACCAGCAGAGAAACTGAAGATGCACTGAAGATGTATGTTTTCCTTTATGTGTAGCATCATCTCTGTTAATAGTTATACTTGGTATTCTTCTGTGAGTGTAACATGAAGATTAAACTGACATGAAATTAGAGATGGTGGAAGAGGTTAATAAACCCATTGACCACATGCACACAGAGAGACTCTACACCCTGTGGTATACATGTATGTATGTGTGCATATCTAATATACACATTCATCACCCAGACTTATTTTACAAGGTCTGTCTTGGGATACCCAGTCAATTTGCTTGATTGAAAAGCAGGGAGTGTCCAGCAGATATCCTGTGCTGTGTACCCTGTCAAGAGAAGAAGGTTGTCTCCAATGTATAGCAGTAGGTGATGGGTTAGGAAGAAAGATGTGCAGTTCCTTGGGAGATATTGAGTCCCACTTAGCCTGTTTAGTTTGAAGCTGTTTGTGGTGTGCTAATGTGACAGGGACACCTCCTCTCACTTTAAATGCTCTAGGGTTTCTTTACACCTTGAGTTCTCCATCAGTGCTCCGTTGGTGGCTTTGCTTCACAGCATGGTATTTGGCAGCAGGAAGCTGAAGATTGAGTCTTGCTTTCTCTCCTCATTTGACGCACTTGTAGGTGGCATGAAGAGTGGGATGCTGGGGTAGGAAGTAGAAGGAGTTATTTTACTCCTGCTGAATTTTATCTGGGCAATGTGCCCTGTCTGAACAGTTGGTTTGGTAGCTTTTTTTTTAATGTGCTTGGTATGTGTGTTCTTTTTTTCTGTCTCTCCCCCTCTTGTAAGGCCATTTCCAGATTAAAATGAAATACGCTCTAAACTAGCATGAAGGGATTGGGAAGTTGGGAAGTTCTGTATGTTCAGCTGCCAGAAACACAGTGCTGAATAGCTTGCTTGCATCAGCTTGCTTGTTCGCTCGATGGTGAAATCTTTCAAAGAGCAGAGATGACTTCTAGTGTCGATCTGGACCTCTGTGCATCTGAAATCTAGCACAGGTGTATAGGTGTATTTACACATCTCCATTACTACCCATATCAAATAAAACGACTGAGCTTTTTTTTTTTTTTTTAAAACTTCCAGTGTGGATACCTCATTGCTGATCTCTTGGGTTTTCTGAGAGAGAGTGTGTAGCCAGTCCTCACTCCTTTGGGCTTTGCAGATTTTTTTTATTGTTTGCATATGGCTTTTTTTGATGGGGATGTATATGAAGATCTCGCTGTTGCTTCCAAACTGTCTGCTCTGAGGTAGTGGTAGTGCTGCAGTTTCGCTAGGAAATATTAATGCATGTAAACAGTTTTCGAAAGGCATTACATCTTCCTGCACGTACTTTATTATATTCCCACAAATCTGACTAGATTTGATAGATGGGTAACCAGGGAGCAAGGACGGGGGAAGCGTGCTAGAGAGAGAAGGAGAGAAAAGGGAGTGAAATAAACACAAACCTGCTGTAATTCAAAACAAGGCAAAATCAGATTGTGTGCTTTGGCTAATTTTCTTATTCAGGTATTGATCCAATGGCTGCTCCAGAGTCTATTAGCAGTCAGCCAGTGAAAATATTTCCCATCGGGGGCTCTGACCTGAGACGGGGTGAATCTATAGCAATTTGTTCAAACAGAGGAAAGCTTTTTCCTCTGATTTGTATTCCAATTTGCACAGTATATAGAGGGGGGCCCTGTCATGGGTGTTTGTGAGGTGGTGCTTCTCAAGTGGGAATCAAGCTTGAACCAGGTAACTAACTGGCTGAAAAAAATACCCAATTAAACCCTGGGCTGTGGGCACCCTTCATCTGTTTACTTGGGTTGTGTAGGCACTGCAGCTTGCTCACCTGCCAGAGGGAGTATGGCAGGCCTTTACATCCCCTTGGCAGGGAGGAAGCACAGACCTGCCATGTCAAAGCTGCCCCAGGGAGGGAGGAGAGGAGATCCTTTTCTTAGAGGGAGCTATACTTTTAGGGCATATGCATTTGTACATATATGCTCCTCTAGGTCCTATGGAGTTTTCATGCTGAGGTATAAAATACCAGTCTGGAAGCAGCCCTGAAGTTTGAAGTCCCCTTTACTGCAGTTGAGTTCACCTAAATCTGCCTACCCTGAAGGGAAAGCCTTGTAGAAGGGAGTTTAACCACTTCTCTCCCTGCAGTATTCTAAAAAGCTGGGGAGAGAAGGCAAGGGTGGTCTCTGCCACCTGCCTACAACCTTCCCTCCATGCACTGCCAGTGCCGGTTGAAGAACAGATTTCCTCAGTTTAACCCAAATTACTCCTGCTGGAGAGGTCCATTGTGGGTGCTTCTTCTCTAATTAAGAGCCCACTGCAGGTATTACTGTATCCTGATGCTTTCTTGGGGTCTGTCAGAAGTTGCCTGATAACCACAAGCTTTTGGCCACAGTTTCCAACCAAAGCTGTTGTGAGGGTGCAGTAAGGATGTGGAGCTCCCCTTTTCACTCCTCTTAGTTGACTTCCTGTTATGTTATAACTTCAGAAGTAATCCAGGTCACCACCCCTTAAATCCAGTTCTCTCAGCTACCAAGAGCTGCCAGAAATCTCACTAGTAGTGAAAAATCTGATGATATTAGCGAGGTTCATGGTTTCCAGTGTCTTTTGGATCACCAGCAGGTGTGATGCCAACTGCTTCCTGATGGTTCCTGTGCCAGCCTTGAGACCTCCAGGTTGGGGCTTAGCCCATCTATCTTGGTAACAAGGCAGTTGTAAAGTCATGGTTGCAGAGATGGGGAGGTGATTAGGAAAGTCCTTGTTTATGCATAGGAGCATGCACTCTGCCTCTGAAAAGGCCAGAAAAGTCAGTGCTGTGTCTTGAAATACATCATCTTGAAATATGTAAGAACGGGAGGAGGCCTGTTAAATTTCAGCTGACCAGAATGGGCTTCCATATTAACCAGTGACACCATGCTGTTTGCTTTCCATTACTTGTCCAAATACGGAAGCTCAAAGTAGAAAAAACCCTTTTAATAAAGATGGAAAGAGAGGAAAACCTTCCTCTGTATAAAACCAGATGGGAATAATAGTATGGGTTTATTTTTCCTATGCTTTTCTTAGCTTTAAAAATTGACTGGAATTCTCCTCTGCCTTGTTATACTTACTTGAATTTAGTGATGGTCACTGAAACACAGGGAGGGAGGGGATATGTAGGCAGAAATAAATAAGCATCTTAAATCTTAAGTCTATGCAATTTTTAAGCCACGAGTTTGGTTTTGACTTGGCCATAACTTTTAGGGAACCAGGCTGGGACTGAGAGGCAGCAGTAACTCCAGCTTTGAGAAAGAGTGGGAAAGTTTATGAGATTTTTAAAGCAGTCAAGCAGAGGTCCCTGCAGTCAATGGCATGAGGGGAGTGTGTATGGGGACAATGACAGCAGTGTTTTGTAATATTTAGGAGAGTATTTAACTATCAGGGCTGTGGAGAGTGCTGTTTCTGCTTTTATAGTTAGCAGAGGGCTTGTTAGGTTGTTGGAGGGAGGGCTGGTGGAGAGCAAGCTCCTCTGCCCAGCTGGCAAAGGAGCTGGCTCCTGCAGAAGGGGAAGGGAATGATAACCCTGTTCCTTAGCTTGTGGCATGGCTTCTGGGCAACATGTGGAGCAAGCATTGTACCAGACTTCTGGGGTTTTTGCCAACACGGCCTAGAGGAGGACAATTAAAATCCAAGGTGTCACTCTTTTGACATGCACCAGTGGTTGGCTCCCATCGGGTGCAAGATTTTACGCTTTTCAGGCTAGTTGATTGGACCAGTCCATCCCCTAAGTGTGACCATTTTCTAGGGCTTTAGCAGAAAGAAGAATTAAATGTGAAACAGAGTTGTCAAGCTGCAGATCCTTGGCTATGTTGCCTGTTTCGTTCCACTGTCACCCTCCTCCTGGGCTGTGGAATAGGCTGTGAGGGAACAAAACTGTTTCTGTTGTCTTTAATGTTTTGCCTGTCCTCTGCAGTTTTTGTTTGTGCAGCAAAGTAAGTAAGATACTACACTGGGGAGATGGAGTAAGCTGGTATCAAGTTGCGTGTTTGTTTCTGTGGGGGATGCTGTGCATAGCGCCAAGCATACCTGGCAGAGTGCTGATGTAGGACCACACAGAAAGGTTGTCAGAAGCTGCCTTGCCTTGATTGTAAGAGGAAAATACTGTGAGTGGCACTCGTCCGGTAAGGAAAAAGATAGGGAGGGATGCGTAGTATTCACAATTTATCATAAGGACTGAGGCAAGCTGTTTCTGCCAAATAATGTTTAGTTATAGAGCATATATTGTGGAATATGGCTTGGAAATGGCTACTGGGGAAGTATGAGGTGTGTATATAGAGGCCTAATGTGTCCCTGGGATGCACAACAGACTTGGACAGGTCCTCAGAATGACAGGCTCTTGGTGTCCTTGCTGTTGTGCGAGACTGATCCAGCATGTTTCTCCTAGAAAACCTAACAGGCTCTTTCTGGTTCAGGACTCTGGTGAAGCAGGTGCTGTATGCTCCACCATCTCTGTAGTATTCTTGTATTCCTTTTAAAGTCTTGTCTGGTGTATTTTATTTTTTTCTTTAGGAGGTAACACCACTGGCAAGGTTAGTTCCCTTGAAATACTAGAGGAAGCCTTCCTTTGCATTCTTCACTCATGTCTACCTATTTACATGCTTGCCCATGTTCCTGAGGGCTTGATGTGACTTGGGAGTGGAGGACTCTTCTTCACTCAAAGTCACTTCCAGCTCTGAATCTAGAGCTGCATCAGCTTTTCTGCATGAGTGGGTTCTGGGGTTTGCATCTCCTCCTCATCTGGGGCTGATGCCATGACACCAGAGGGATCAACTCCCTCTGCTGACCCACACTCTTGACCCTGGCAGCTGTCCTTGGTATGAGTAGTGGTTTATGTTTTGGGCCTCAGACCACAGATTCATATCAAATATAGTGGTAGTTTGGAGTCAGTACAGGGATGGTCTGCATTGTGGTCGTTTGTGCAGTGGACTGTGGCTGAAACACTGGCTTCCCTGCAAGCCAGGAAGGGGCCATGACAGGAACCATTCAATTCCACCCCCATGAGTTAAGGGTGAGCCTGTGGGAGAAGCAGAGGGTCTGAAGGGAACTGCTTTGCCAGGCAGATGTGCTCTAGCCCATATAACTGCAGTGGATTTGAAACTGTCTCTCTGATCCCTATGCATTGCAAGGAGCTGAAGCCTTTGGGCTCCCAGCTCAGATGCTTTCTGCTTCTTCACCAGCCTTGTATCTGTAGAAGAGGCATGATCTAGTTATGGAAGGGACTGAGGGTGTGGATGGAAGAGGAAGTTTGAGAAATGCAATCCAAGGAAAACCAAGAAGACAATTCTCACACTACAGAATGAGACTTGCTCCTTATGCCACATCTATTCCTGTCTTAGATGCAGAGCACATAACTGAGTTTTAGCTGCTCTTTGGTCTTCGAAAAAAATATCATCCCTCAAGTGAACAGAAGCTTCTCAGGCAGGCCTGATGCTGCTCCCTCATGTTTTCACTCTGAGAGTAACCTCAATTCTCTCCAGGCAATTGGATCAGATTATTCTTTTTTTTTTTTTTACTCTTCACCAAAATAAAACCCCTTATTTTCCTGCTGCATTTAGGCTTGGCAGGCAGCAGCATTAGGCAGGAAGAGAAGCTACATGTGTGTGTTCAGCAGATGAACCTAGTATTTCTACTTATCATCGTGCCCTAAGAAAGAAATATACAGATCTGGCTGGTTTCATTGGCCTTGTGAGACAAGTGCTTCCCAGGGCACTCACAACCATGAGATTGCCAGTAGCCTAGGATGGGGCTGCAACTGGACTGAAAGTCTCTGTTGCTTCCTACCCTCCTCAGCCCCTGACACACCAGCTGATCATTACAGCTACTGGAAATTGGCCTTACCTGGGTCTTTAACTTATGCCTTTTATGTGGGAACTGGTGTAACAGCCTGCCCAGCACCCCTGTGTCTATCAGTGCATATGCAAAGGCACTCTGAGTCCTTTGCCATTAGCTGGTGGGTTTTATTTTTTTTACTCTGCCTTTCCTCAGTTGTATGAAATAGAGCTGTGAGTATCCTGTGCAGTGCTGAGGGGCAAGAGCAGAGGATGCAGCAGGAAATCCCTGGTTTGGGAACAGATGGGAGCATCTCCCAGTGCTTTGGTAACATCAGTGGGAGGTAAATAGTGAAATGCTGTATTGTTCACTATGCTGATGTGAATATCAGGCTGAACATTAGGAAAAGATTTTTCACAGAAAGGGTCATTGGACACTGGAACAGGCTGCCCAGGGTGGTGGTTGAGTCACCTTCCCTGGAGGTGTTTAAGGCACGGGTGGATAAGGTGCTGAGGGGCATGGTTTAGTGTTTGATAGAAATGGTTGGACTCAATGATGCTGTGGGTCTTTTCCAACCTGGTTATATTCTATGATTCTATGATCAGGTGTTGCACTTGTCTTCTGGCTTGCTTGATTATTGGTTACCTAGAAATTTTTTTAAAAACACACCAGATGACCAAAAAAGCCAGTAACAAACAATAAAAACCCCAAACAAACACAAAAAACAGCATGAGTTTGTTCTGTTTTGGGTAAGGTTTTTTTATGACTGCAGAAGGATTTTAATGTCTGATGTGAAATCATATTTAATGTTTCTCCTTCTGCCCTGTTGAAGCGGTGTTTGGTACTGCAACACACCATTAAACTGCTGCTGGGCCAGGCCCCCACATGGAAGTGTTTCTGTGGCGAGTGGTCTGATTTGGGTGATACAGACCATGAAACAGCCTACATGTGTTTGGATTTACGAGGAAGGAGGGAGCATGCAAAAGCAGAAGTACTAAATGCTAATGTGCAAGGATTGATCTCTGCTTTGCAGAATCTGGCTCAAGCAATGAGCAGGAGTGGAGTCTNGCAGGAAGAGAAGCTACATGTGTGTGTTCAGCAGATGAACCTAGTATTTCTACTTATCATCGTGCCCTAAGAAAGAAATATACAGATCTGGCTGGTTTCATTGGCCTTGTGAGACAAGTGCTTCCCAGGGCACTCACAACCATGAGATTGCCAGTAGCCTAGGATGGGGCTGCAACTGGACTGAAAGTCTCTGTTGCTTCCTACCCTCCTCAGCCCCTGACACACCAGCTGATCATTACAGCTACTGGAAATTGGCCTTACCTGGGTCTTTAACTTATGCCTTTTATGTGGGAACTGGTGTAACAGCCTGCCCAGCACCCCTGTGTCTATCAGTGCATATGCAAAGGCACTCTGAGTCCTTTGCCATTAGCTGGTGGGTTTTATTTTTTTTACTCTGCCTTTCCTCAGTTGTATGAAATAGAGCTGTGAGTATCCTGTGCAGTGCTGAGGGGCAAGAGCAGAGGATGCAGCAGGAAATCCCTGGTTTGGGAACAGATGGGAGCATCTCCCAGTGCTTTGGTAACATCAGTGGGAGGTAAATAGTGAAATGCTGTATTGTTCACTATGCTGATGTGAATATCAGGCTGAACATTAGGAAAAGATTTTTCACAGAAAGGGTCATTGGACACTGGAACAGGCTGCCCAGGGTGGTGGTTGAGTCACCTTCCCTGGAGGTGTTTAAGGCACGGGTGGATAAGGTGCTGAGGGGCATGGTTTAGTGTTTGATAGAAATGGTTGGACTCAATGATGCTGTGGGTCTTTTCCAACCTGGTTATATTCTATGATTCTATGATCAGGTGTTGCACTTGTCTTCTGGCTTGCTTGATTATTGGTTACCTAGATATTTTTTTAAAAACACACCAGATGACCAAAAAAGCCAGTAACAAACAATAAAAACCCCAAACAAACACAAAAAACAGCATGAGTTTGTTCTGTTTTGGGTAAGGTTTTTTTATGACTGCAGAAGGATTTTAATGTCTGATGTGAAATCATATTTAATGTTTCTCCTTCTGCCCTGTTGAAGCGGTGTTTGGTACTGCAACACACCATTAAACTGCTGCTGGGCCAGGCCCCCACATGGAAGTGTTTCTGTGGCGAGTGGTCTGATTTGGGTGATACAGACCATGAAACAGCCTACATGTGTTTGGATTTACGAGGAAGGAGGGAGCATGCAAAAGCAGAAGTACTAAATGCTAATGTGCAAGGATTGATCTCTGCTTTGCAGAATCTGGCTCAAGCAATGAGCAGGAGTGGAGTCTATTGCAGGTCATGTGTTTAGTAGCCCAAAACGTGTTGTTGAAGAAGATATGTGGAAGACCTTGTTGAAGGATCCAGCCTACTGTAATGTGCATTAGTGGGATAGTGCTGGCAGTTGCTGTGGGGTACAGCCTCCTCAGCCGGTTTTCATGGCTGGACTGGCCATGTGTCTAGCTGATGGGCTTTACTCCGCTGCCACAGCAGCAGCATCCTACATCTCCAGCTCCCATCTCCCCTGTTTTCTTTCTTCCTGCATCTTGGTGTTTCAGTGCAAAACTGCAGCCTTTGCTGGCAGGTAGGACAGTCTGCCGAGCTGTAGGGGTGTGAGACAGGGCTCCAGAAGGCCAAGGGCCTCCATGTGTTGGGTCAATTTGGAAGTGAAAGGCTTGCAGCTGACAAGGCAAATGGCAAGGGTGTGCTCACAGCCTCCTGTGGGGACAAGATGCTTGCACTCTGTGCCCCTCAAAGCAGTTCTGTTGTTACTCCAGGAGTGCTGGTTTCTGCCTCAAGGCACTGCCTTACAACATAAAGGCTAGGACTGCCACAGAGCAGACACTGTTTTAATAAACTCAAAGAAGGTTTTCTGTTTCCACCTCCTACTGCTTGCACATCACTTCTCTCGTGTTATTTCTCGGGGTTGTATCTCTCCAGCACCAAACAGTTTGCTTGTGACTGAAGTAAAATAAAACCCTCTGTCTCGTAGCACCTCTTTTTCTAGACTCAGGGGTGTTATGTGGCATGAGCTGTTGCAGTGAGCAGTTGCCATAGGATGGGCATGCACCAGGCAGCCCATGCTAATATGTGCTGGATATCATACAGAAAACAGGCCCTGAGGGCTGTGGTGTTTTCTTTACTGTGATTCCTTTTGTGGGAGGCTGGTAGACATGTGACTGGGCTGTTTTACTGAAAATTGCAAGGACGAACACCAAGTGTCTGTTCCTTACCATACTTTGCTGTAGACTGGTACAGCTATGGGAACAAATGAGTACACTGAGCTTCTGTTCTAACTGATGACTCCTTGATCACCCTGCTTGGTGTCCTTAGTCTCTCTCAGCCTGGTTCCCTTACCTGTGCAGATGCTCATCTGCCTGCTGGGAGGGAATGTACACCTGTCCCTTTGTAAATGAGAAGCCTGTGTAAGGCTGGGAGGAGGAACAGTGAGCCAAATCCCTTCAGTTTAACCACATGCCCTCCACAGAAGAGAAATTATGTGTTTTGTTTCCCTCCTTTCCCACCTTCCTTTCTCGGGGTGTGGTACAGGCTCCTGCACAGTGCCATAACACCTCTTTCTGCTGCCTGTGCCCTTTGTGCCTCCTAAACAGTGTAATTTCTGGACAGTGGGAACAACGTATCCCTCAGGTTTACAGGGTCCTGATACTGAGTTACAGTTAATGGAAAGGGGATGCTGAATTGAATGTAGTAACATTCCCCATGTGCTCCCAAGGGAAGAGAGCAGAGGCTGCATCCTGCGAGAGGAGCAGGATCTGCATGCTGAAATCTCCCTTGAATGCTTTAATTAATCTCTTAGACTTTGGGGTGGCCTTTAGGTCTGGAGCAGGCATTGCCATGGGATGGCACTGCAAGGTGAGCCCTGCAGAGCTCCCTGCCTGTTGCTCTGCGTGACTTGTTTCTGTTCCCCACTGCTGCTGGGGAAGAGGTAGTGCCTCGTGCTCTTCCAGCACAGTGAGGATTCCCATGCCATTTTAGGTGAGAAAGTGTAAATGCTTGTCCTCGTGTCTCTTAGTCCATGTCCTGCCCTTTCCATTAGACTCCCCCAGCTGCCAGGCACCCGCAGGCACTGACAGCAGCCTCTTGCCTCTTGCTCTTGCTTTGCATTCAGAAGCTCAGCAAGGAAAGCACAAAGAGGAGTAAAGCTGAGAGGTCTTCCCATTTCCCAGGGGTGCTTAGATCAAGGTTCCAGACCCACTAGAGAAATACATACCTGTGACCTTTCGTTGCTCCTGTCAGGCACTTCACAGCCCTCAATGTGACTGACACCAACTAAGTTGCAAAGCCATGTCTCAGCAGGTGACAGCTGCTCCTGCTGTCTTTCTCACTCTTCCTGTCTGGTAACAGGATCTCCCTAAACACATTGTTGCATTTGCAGCATGACAAGCGAAGCTTGCAGAATTAAGTCAGTCAGCTTGATGGGAAGCACAGGCACAACTTTTAGATGGGAATCGAAGCTCTTTGTACACACCATCCCCTTTGCATTTTGCCCGGTAGCAAGATGTAGCAATAAGGATATCCCTTTGGTAGCAATTCTCATGGCATTAGTCTCTAGGCTGGCAGCAAACGTCCCAATTGGTAGCGTTTCAGCCCCAAGGTAATTTAGCAGAAGCTTGTGATCACATTTAGCTCCAGCCACCTCTGGGTTTTGCTCAGTGAGGCACTGTTTGTGGAATCTCAAATACTTCATTATCTTGGGGTTTGCTGGATTTGTATCTAACGTTATGTGGGCTGGAAATCTTGTAGGACCAGACACCTGAGATCATAAAATCAATTCTGCCATCTATTAAATAGGCGTAATTCCCATCATCTGCAGTGAAAGTTACAATTTTGCAGCGGACAGTGGAATTGGATCCATACGTATTAGAGACAGAAACAGCATCATTGGCTTCCTCTGGACCTTTTACCAAGGTCAATGCAAGGCATTTTCCATGTGTTTGTGATCACCACTTCAGTCAGTCTACAGGAGATTAGAGATACCAGTGTTTCCCACCATCCTGCTTTACTATTAAGAACTGAAGTGTGGCAGAGGGTGGAGAGCCTGTAGCCAATGCTTCTTCTTTTCACACAGTGATTAAGTGTTTTACCTTGTGACATTTTTGTTTCTATGAAAGCTTAGAATTTTTTTAGTGCTTAATATAATGCAACAGAAAAAGGTTGAAATGGATTGCTCCTGGCAAACCTCCCTTTTGCTCCAAGCTGCTGTCAGTCCCATCTCATCCTTCTGCTTCAGAAGAGGACAGCTATGTTGTCAAAGCTCTGTGAACAGCAGAGATGGTGTTGTCCTCTCTGCCCCTCCATAATCCTTCTGGAAGAGGGCTTCTTCAGGCCTATGTTAGTGTAGTATGAACAGTGGGTGTAATTTCTAATACGTTCACTTACTTCTGTGGTCTTAAGCACTTGTGCTGGGTTGTCTCTGTGGGCACACTTTGCTGCAGTGAAGCATGGGGATAGATTTCAGTGAGACTAGCTCTCCAGCTTGCTCCTGCCAATTCTCTGACAGGGATTGTCCAGGCTCAGACCTTGTCAGAGAAAAGTTTGTATAGACTGAAGCAGAAGGGCAACGGCCTTGCCTTTGCACATTTGCAGGTTTTGCCACAGTGGAGGTGGAAAAGAGTCAGTCTGACATTGCTGGCAGCTTTTAACAGGTGGTGTTTCAGCAATGACCTGTCCCACATATAGACCTCATGTGAGCTGCAGGCAGCTGTGTAGTCTTTCAGGCCTGAGTGGGAGTCTAGGTGTCCTTTAAAACAAACTAGATCTGGCTAGGCTGCTTCTGGCAACATGTCGAATACCAGGGAAGCTTCAAAGTAATGGCATACCAGAGCTAATGAGATTGAAAGCTTTCCTACCTTGATAATACATGCTCTTCTGGTCTCTTCTCACTAAGACACCAGGTCTGCCAAGGGCTGTACCAACACATGCTTTAGGGATGCAGGGTTTGACAAAGCCCTTTGCTACCAAGGTCATCTGCTGGAGCAGAAGCCCAGAGAAGTGCTGCTGTCCTGCTGCATGAACAGAGAGCTGTGTAGTTGACAGCTGGCATAGTAAACCTGCTGATCTTCCATGTGTGCTCTCCAAAAAGTCTTGCGGTGACAGATATGGAGTACCCCAGAAACCAGTTGGCTGCAGTTGGTTGTTTGTGTATATATATATGTGTGTGTGTATATATATATATGTGTGTGTGTGTGTGTGTATAATGTAATGTGCTTACATTATTGAAGGTTTGTTGGGAGATTTAAGAAATCATGAAGTTCAAGGACTTAAAATTTACATATTTCCGAGTTTGAGGTCACCTGAGCAGTATGAGTCATGGTCACTCTATCATGGTGCTGCAATGTAATTGATAGATACATTGGTGTAAATTCAGTACATCTTTCCTTACCTCAAAGCTGCTTCTTGAAGAGCAGCATTAGCATGAGTGAGATCAAATGCATGCCTGTGCCACTCTGGAAAAGAATGGAAAATGAAGTTCCTGATTGTTTGTGATCATTAAAGACCAAAATCACCTTTTTTTTTTCTTCCCCATGAGTTCTGGCCAAATTCCAACTTAGGTAATTATATTCTCTAATTCCCTCTGAAGCTTCAAATCAGTTTAGATTGCTTTTCCCTTTCTAGCCTGAGCAATTAGAAAATGTTCTTGAGCCCTGTTAACCAGCTATGTCTTGCCTCAGAGGAAGCTAAATTTTATTGCTTATAGAAGCAGCTCCCTCCCCCCACCTCTGTACTTGTAAGGTCTTTTTGATATGACAAATGATAGTGAAATGTGAGGTAGAGTGACTTCTCACAGTTAGGGTGTCTGGCGTCTCCATTCTGCTAAGGGCATGCTGCAGAATGTGCTGAATTCTTTACTTGTTTTGTAGCGTGTGGCAGCTGCCCTGTATGGTTTTGATGAGAGAAATACAGATGGGAAAGGGGTGTCACTTGTGTTTCAGTGGAGGAAATGGCATTTGGAGTAACATGCTACAGAGCAGACAAAATATAAAGGCTGTGTTGAAGGGAAGTGCAGCAGGCATGACATGGAGAAATATGAGCAACAGTATAGGGAGGGAGAGGTGTTTGAGGCATTTCTTCCTAAGGGCTCCACACAGCATACATTTATCCAATTTTCTGTGTTGTACTTCCTAGCAGAGCAGGTGGTGATGTTAATCCTTTGCCCTTATTGGTCATGTATAGCTAGGGTTAGCAGAGAATCCTCCAATAAAGCACACCCCCTCCAACTGCTCCGTAGTAAAACTGAAGATGGTGAGGGCATGTTTGGCTTGATCCTTTGCACTGGGCAGAAAGAAGACAAAAGTTGTCACACTGCTGCATAGTGCCGTGTACATTTTTTAAAATTCCTTTTGAGTTTCCAGTGAGTCAGTTTAGAGGAGGAAGTGGTTTCTTGGGATTTAAAAGTGAGTATCGAGTGGAGACCCTATGTGAAGGGTGTTTGTTCAGCTTCTTATGCTCCCACCCCATCCTATGGACTCCTTGGGTGGATGTTGTCTTGTGGTGGTGTAACCTGCTTTGATAATAACTTGAAGCCCTTTAAAGAGAGAGGATGCATGTTTTTCTTGCTGTGGTAGTGTATCAGACCTAACCAAGATTGCTGTTAATCGCACCTATTACTGTAATATCTGAAGTGAGCTCAGATTCCCTTGCTGTGTGCCTTCAAGTCATAAACACAAAGATGACAAGCCTGCTGCAAGACAGGTGCTTTAGGTGCTGTTTTTCCACCCTATCTTAAATTCTGTCTGTGGGGACAACTTAGGCTGAATGCCAGAACAAGTTCCTTGATGCAAACACGAAAGCAGCTGTGGAGATGCTTCTCTGGGCACATTATAAAGCTTGGTCAGGTTCATAGCTGTGGAACAGGCTGTAGGGAGAGCTTGCAGATGACCTGGCAAATACCAGGGGACTCTTCTCTCTGTCATATGTCTGGTTCCTTGAGCTCTTTCTGTAGCTTATCCAGATTTTGGTGTTGGTTCATTTGCCTATGGAAAGTGTTGGTATATGTATGTGCACCCGTGCAGGGGTAAAAACAGTATTACTTCTAATACTTTGGGGTTAACCAAAGAGAATTGGCACTGGAGGAAACCATGTGGGCAAATACAGTAAAGAAGTGAGAAGCCTAATTAATAGTTGCACAAAACCTCTTCAGGTTTTGGACATCCTGTTGATTTTGGAGTCTGCCAGGGAGGTATTGTTGCAATCTGCTTGTGTAAGGGCAGGATAGCTCATACCACTGCTCTCAGCACAAGAGCACATGTGACGGAAACTCAGTCACATGAAGCACCTGGGGGGCAGTTTTGTTCCATGCATATATTGGGAGGGGAGTACTGTCTGTATCTGGTGTGCTGGGTTGAAAGCTAGTACTTAAGCAGCTAAAGTGATTGCCAGCAGTTTTCCTTCTCTGGTGGTAATTGTTCTCCAAGAAATTTTCCAAAGGCTTCTTCATCTTTGTCACACTTGGAAGTAGCAAACACTTCAGCAACTGTATTTCTCATACTGATGAAATATAAAGCTGTTGATATGTATTTTTACAGAGACACTGAGCTAGTGTCTTTTGATGGATAGGTCTGGTAGCTGCCTGTGCTCTGTGGTACTTGAATCCTGCATAGCCAAAGGAGTATTAGTTTTCCTCTTTAGGTTAGTGACTGGATATTGGGACTTGTGGTGTATGAGAGTGGGGCCCCCTGGGTGGATTTCCAGCTTTTTTGGATCATCTCTAGGTGCTTGTGAGGTCTCTGAATTATACCTACACCTGTTTGCTGTCTGTCCGTCCAATTCCCCAGGCAACAGTTGTTGTATAAAGGGTTGTGGGGTC
This sequence comes from Piaya cayana, assembly GCA_013389865.1. Taxonomy (NCBI): domain Eukaryota; kingdom Metazoa; phylum Chordata; class Aves; order Cuculiformes; family Coccyzidae; genus Piaya; species Piaya cayana. The sequence goes on along the minus strand of WAAB01024609.1, from coordinate 490,419 downwards.
AGAGCTGTGCTGCTTCAGCTGTATTTGGTATTCCTGACTGCAGTGAGAGTCTTCCTGGGACAATCAAGAGTCCTGGTTCCTCAAAATCAGCTTTAATTTTAATGTGTGATTATCACCAGGTGCAAGAAAATATCTGACACACTCTTGGAGTCTGATGTTATTGGGTTTTATTGATGGAGATCAGTCTGTCCCTGCATGCATCCAGCCCTCCTTCCTCATCCTTCCTATCAATATCAGCTTAGTTTTGTTTATATTTATTAAGTGTTGCACAGAACAGCAAAACCCACATCGTATTACTGAGGATACTAATCCTTTGTACTTCTCTAGCACACTTCATCTTGTGGTAGAAGTTAGCTTTACGGGCATTAATTACAAAACTTCATAACTGCTTTGAGGAAAGTAATAACCTAAGTAAATACTTAGCACTTACATGGTGTTTTGCATCTTCCAAAAGTTTACAAATAATAAGCTTTAAAGCACCTTATGTGACATGATAGTGCAATTATTCATATGAAACACGAGGATACAAAGGTATACCAAGGGGAGAACACGCTTGCCCAAGGTCACACATCACATCAGTTTCTGGGTTTTACTTACACTTTATTTTCCTTGGTGTCATAGTTGAGCAGTTGTAGATGAGAATGGTAGAGGGTGAAGGCCGTGAACTGAATTGCTAGGTCCATGTAACTGAGTAATAATGCAGGATGCCGTGTCTCCTAGGTGCAGTTGGGATAGTCTGGCTGAAAAACTAGTGTGGTTAACAGAGGCTTGAAGAGATATTTGCTGTTAGTGTTTTTTGGTAGCTGGTGGTTTGGAACATTACTGCTGCTGCAAGGGATATCCTTCGGTGTTTAATGAGTAGCTCCCCAGCTACTTCAGTTGGCTCCCTGCCCCACTTCCTTGGCAGGCAGCAACAGGGAAAGCACATAAGTGAACCTCTTGTTCCCCACCTGTTTTAAGGCATGATCTGACAGAGGGAGAAATTTGAGGGCATTATGATTGTAATATGTGACAGAGTGGCTCGTTTTGGCATGTTCAGCAGTATGCATGTGTGTTGGCCTGTGGAAGTAGGGGCAGCCACGGTTGCACCCAGTGCTCTGTAACAAGGCGTGATTTCTTTTTTCTCCAGTTAATTCCATAAGCTTCTCCAGGCCAACTTGTGTCCCTTCAGATGAGGCTTAGCAGAAGAGATCTACAAGACTCAGAGTAATTGGTTGTTTCTCCAGTGTAATTTTTGTAACAGAAGCAGTCGTTTTATCATGTTGGGCTTTGAAATGCCCCAAGATAGACATGCTACCCCTCCCAGTGAAACAAATGGAGTGCCTCGCTAATGATGTGTCTCGTGGGACAAACACTGGGAAATCGTTCCACAGTCCCTGTCAGCCATCAATCTGATGGGCTACTGGGAAGCTACACCTCTCTGGGATGTAAACAAATCTGGAGGATTTCCCCTCTGTGCAAAATTAGAGAATTCCTTGCTTAATGGACAGCATGAGGGATTTACTCATCTAGGGAATGGCAGTCCAAGTTTGTACATTATGAAGAGGTTCAAGTAAGTGCATGTTTTCAGAAACTGTGCTTCTTTTCCTTTGCAAATACTTTTTTTTTCCTTTTAAACAAGAAGGCCACTGTCAAATCTTGTGTTAATTTGTCCAAGGATGTTCTGCAGCAGGTCTTGGTTAAGGTCTTTGAGAAAGGAGGCAGATCTGAGACTTCTCTCTCCTTGGGAGTTTGCTTTCATCCTGTCCCCTTCAGAAATCAAGGAGCTGTTTTGTTCTCTGTGGAATGGGCTGCTCTGTGTCGTTTCACAAACAGCTGAAGGCCCAGGAGTGTTTTAAACAAAATAAAATTTCTTACTAATATTATCTAAAGGAGTTGAGAATAAGTGATTTTAAAGATATGTTGAGGTCTTAGCCTGCCCTTGGCCTTGCCTAAGTGGGCCAAAGCCTTTTCTCTTGCAGAAGAAAATTCAAGAACAAAAGTCTTTAAAGCGCTTTCCTCTTCAGACACACTTTGGCTTTGAGGCTGGTGCCTGTCAGTATTTCAGTCTCTTGGAGCTTTATTTCCTTAGTGTCAAAGATCATCTTGCTTCCTTTGCAAGGCTGTCAGCCAGATCCTGGCTGCTTTGATGTGACTGCAATGGTCCCCGAATCCCCTCTTGAACAAGCTGCTCAACAATGTTTGCACAAGTGCATGATCTCGGGTAGAGGATTGATCTCTGTCCCTACCCACCGTGTAGTCAGCCAGCTGAGAAGTTATTTTAAACACTGTCCCTTGTGCATTATCTCTTCCCCAATTTCCTCTGCAAGTCTCTGGTGTTTCAGATGATCTTTTGACTCCATGCAGATGCAAAGTAATAAATTCATAACCTTGCTTTCTGGAACTCTTGCTCCCAAGTTCATTGCTAGCAGTCTTTCACCAGGGAATGGCCACACCAGCATCAGCCTTCTTTGCTTCTTGTCTGTGTTTCAGTTGTAATGAGATGTTTGTTGCAAAGCTCTTTTCTGGTCCATTTCCCTTTTCCTCTTTTTTTTTTTTAATTTTAGTTTTTCTTCTCTCAAACAGAGCAATTGTTTGAGCTGCTGCAACTGTTCATCAGAACGAGCTCCATTAACATAGGCAAGATGAGAGCAGCTTTGACATTGCCACATCGTGCAGAGTTGGAACATGCTCCTGAGACCAAGAGCTGTCACTTGTGGTTGAATGAGGGCCCAAAGCCCATCCCATTCACAGGAGCAGCCTTGCAGTACTGTGTGAGTTAATCACACATACGTCCCAAGAACAGCTCTCTCTTAGTAAGAATAGCTGCAGGTGGAAGGGAGACAACAGAAGGACAAAGATGGTAACTTGGATCGGAGGATGCTAGGAAGAGGCTTGTGTTTTTATTGCCTTTTGAAAACTCCTGGAGATGCAATCTGGCCACTGGGCATTTACACACCTATCACCTCCTGAGGCAACAATGAGCAGAATATTGGGCTGAGAAGTGCCTACCCAGGAGAGGCAGCGTGGCCAGAAGCACTGCATAGCTGGAGAGGAGTAGGTGGGTAATCTATTAAACGATGCAAAATCTTTGTTGTGGTGTCAAGAATATTTCATTGCATGAACAGCACAAGGTAGTTGTGGAATAACAGAAAATGCTCCCTGCATGCAGAGCCCTATAAAGGCCCCCTTTGTCCCTATAAGACTCTGCACGCAGGGAGAATTCTCTCCCTTAGTTCCCCATGCAAAGCAACTGGCAGGGAGTACCTCGAGTCTAAGAGGGCTGTGAAAGACCCTCCTCTGGTATTTTCCTGGAAGTGGAGGTAATGCAGCAGCTCCTGTGTATGAATTTCCACACCTTAATATCAGTCATTAAGGTGTAATGGGCTGACTCTTGTATGTGCACTACTGCCCTCTCCTCACTGGTGGGGTTGCTGGTTGTCGACAAGGCTGTGTTGCACACCTCTGTCACTTCTGGGCACAAGGACTGTCAGAAGAGCACAGGAGGACTTTGGTCTCTCTCATCAGCCTGAAGTCCTTGGGTGCTGGTGCAGGTAAGGATGCATTACGTCCTGATAGCAGCTTGAGAGCAGTGACTTCAGTGTTTCATGGAAATGCAACTGGCTGTTCTGCTGTTAAGGATGTACTCCACTTTGCACCTAAACTGGAAGTTTGATCTCTCTTATGTGCGAAAAATGCTACTTACCCTCTACAGATTTGCAGTGTTTAGTTCTCTCTGGAAGAATGAATTTGAAGAGAATTTGCAAGTCAATCTAATAATTGGCTTGAATTGAGATTAATTTTTTTAAAATGTCCTCAGTAAGGAATTCATTGTTTGTCAGTCTCTCTTTGTCTGGAATTAACTCAATGCAATAACAGGGGCTCTTTGAACATGTTATGTAATTAAAATTCACTGAAATCTTATGTCTAGGCTAAATTTGAAGAAAATTAGTTGTAATTAAACTATGTTAATAAGTTACTATATCTAATTATTATGACTATCTGGTTCAGCTCTGGGTCAGGTGGGAGAACATTATCCCAAATTCAAACCAATCCAGAACTTAAAATGAGAGCTAATTAAGAGAGGAGGTATGCACAGTTAAAACAGCTCAAATAATACCAACTCTTTGCAGTTGTGATGCCATACACCAGCAATCTTATGACAAAGATGTATTACTGCCATTGACTCCAGCTGAGACTGAGGTTTAAATATAACTTTTATTTTCCCTCATTCTTAACCCTCAGCGTAATCAAAAGAAGAGGGAAAAAAGTGTGTGCTCCCTTTCCTTGCTACATCTGGATTATATTTTTTTTTAGTATGATCTTAAATTACTCTTTTTCCTGGATTAGTTATTCTTGCTCCAGGGAACAATTGCAAGATTTCTGTATTATTTGTCTCTTCAACTAGCTACGTATGTTTCCCTTTTAGATGCGTTTTCACCTGGTTTCAGGTGTTGTAGTGTTGTATTGGAAGGCTTCTGCATCTGTACTATGTCACACAGGTACCATTCACCAGTGGCGCAGTACTTGTTATGGGGAACAATTTTTCTTCTACCCTTTGTCCCTCCTTCCCCTTCCCTCTGTCTTTAACAGGAGAAGAGCAGAAAGGAGAGCAAACAAAGAGCTGACAGAGATTAATATGGTCTCTGAATCAAAGCTTTTGGAAAGGCTTCTGTGGGTTAGTTGTTTTCCTATCAAGAGTGGGAGATCTGCACAAAATTTCCTGTGAAATGTTCTTTCTCATCCCTAGGAAAATGCCAGAACTTGGACAAGAGCACTTAAAATGGCATCTATCTAGCATTCATTTGTTGCTTATTTTCCTACAGCTAATTAAACGAGAAAAGCCTTTCAATATTTAAGCACCATTAACTCAGCTGAATTATTAAGTGTCAGTTTGCATTATATGCATAAAAGGATCAATAAACAAAGAGAATATACCAGTGGAGGCATCTGGGGTTAAAGAGGTGTCAGCTCCTCTTATCGGAAACAGAGGGAATTACTTGCTTGTCTCCCAGGTGGTGGTTATTAATTATTGGTACTCAAGAGGGAGGGAACTGGGGACTTCCTAGGACTCTGCATGCCAGAGGCACTGCAGGGATTTAAAAGATGCTGTCAAGACAAAACATTATTTGGCTTGAGTTCCAAAGGTGTCACACAGTCCCTGTTGCCTCAGCTTTTGTGACAATTTGCTGGCATTTTCTTTTACTGCTTACTCTCTTCCTTTTGGGGTGGAGTTGAACTGTCATGTTTGCTTTCCACTCTTTAGGTCATTCTGCTCGCTGGCAATAGTTTTCAGGCTGGAGTTTCTTGTTCTGGTGACCAGAGATATAGGAGAAAATCCAGAAGAAAACAGTTTTTCTTGAGTAAACCCTTCACTGTTGCACAAGAAGTTTTCTTCTCTGCTCTGCAAATGTGGATTTTTAGTGTTGCATTAGGCATCCTTATAGGCTAAAGTTTGGCCTTTGCATTGTAAAGCACTGGACTAGAATTAGGTATGGATTGATCCCTGGCTGTCCTTCAGACTTCCTGCCCAACTATGGACAAACTATTTAATTTCTTTATCTTCCCTAGCTAGCAGCAAGCAATAGCAGCATTTCCTCACCTAATAGCACTGTTTCAGGGATAATAGCATCAGTGTCTTGTATGGGAACCCATTTGAGCACAAAGGCTTATTACCCCAGGGGGCTTTATTGCCAGCTGTACCCCTGTTTCATCAGCAGCACCCCTGTCTCCAGTCCTGTTCTTGTCAGGAGCAGATAAGCACCCTGCAGAGGGGTGCCAAGTCTCTGCTTTCTCCTTGGTCATTGGCATCTCTGCCAGGATTGGGCTGAGGTTTGTGCTGTGGTTGCCTGTCCCCCACCAAATGCCCTGGGGCTGATAGTTGATCTTGTGCAGCTGCTGTGATTTCATTCACTGGGCAGTGACTTTGCTGCAGTGGTCTCAGGATGCCTGTGGGATAGGTAGTACTGTACACACAGCATTGAACAGATGAGTCCCTGCTGCCGACCACTTTTCAGAAGCAAAACCGGATTTTAGATACTTGGTTTAAGGGCACTATTTGTATTTCCATCTCTTTCTAACTATGGTGAAAATAAAACTGGCTTTCAGTGAAATTTTATTTCAGTCTCTCTTGGGGCTCTTATCACCTTCTGGATCCTGCAGTGATTTTCCGCACATCCCTACTCTGTTTCACAATAGAAATAGCCTTTTACTTTCTGTGTAGGCTGGGTATAGCAGCAGGTAAACATAACCATTCGCTGATTCTTTCCTCTCTGCGTGGAGGGAATGTTTGCACTGCCATCACAGCATGATTGCCCTCACGTCCCCATCTCCTTTAAAGTGGGCTAGGTGAGGCCCTTAAAGCAGCAGAGCTGTGACAGGTGAGAATTTAGCATAGATACAGTGCTTGGGTGCTTACGCAGCTTCTCAGATGTGCTTTGATGTCTGCATTGAGCACTGTGCAAGAGCTTTTCTGACAATAGTGCTTCTGTCATGTGCACAGGGAGCTGGGATACTCCCCGGGCGTCTTGCTTTGCTAACCCCATGGTTGTGCACCTGCCCTCTGGAATTAGCAGGTATCCACTTTGTCTCTCTGTGTAGAAAGAACTAAGTCCTCTCCTTATACAGCTCTTCTCTGCGAACCCTTCTCCTGCTCACCAGCCCCAGGCGTTGAAGAATTTGAGCCTCCAGTCTTAGCATTTTGAACAGGATCAGCTAGTTTCATGGAAATACTCTCATATTTACCCAGCTTGTGCTCAGGTACTCTTCCTGCATACTGGTTTGGGTTTTGCTGTTTTTCTTGTCTATTGTTTTTAGTATACTTGGAGGTTAAATATCTGTCTCTTCCTGTGTTTCCAGGGTGGGTCTTAGCACACACATGTTACTTTGCTGGAGTCCTCACCAGCAAAGTCTGGTGCATTCCCAGTGTGTCCCAATAGCCAGGGAGCTGGGCTTGAAACCCCTCTCTCTACCTTTTATTTTTCTGATTCAGGAACCACGGCTGTTGCCTGGTGTTTTTTTCCTCTTTTGATATGAAAAGGAGCCTGTAGTTACTCATTGATTAGAGTTCATGCACCTTTGTTTGCTGATCTAGTTGACAGATGATTAGCAAATTGACATTTTCCCTCCCTTTTGAAGGGATGAAGCACCTGTGCTGTGCTCTTCTTTCATCTCCTGTGTTAAATGGCCCAGCAATGAAACAGCTGAATTTCAAAGTATGCTGGTTTATAGATCTGTGCGTGTGGACCTCTTTGTTGAAGAGTCACTGTTGTACCAAAGTGGCTTAAAGTATAAAAGGGAAAAGGAAGTGGAATAAGCAGCACCAATGGTGACTTTAGAGGATAAGCTGATCTTGAATTCAGGGGGAAGAGGAAAGAGGTAATAACCTTGGGACTATTCAAGCAAAGCCCATTTGCTTGTGAAGGTTATTAGCAGCAGATCCTGGGGACATTGCTTATTGGGCTTTGCTACTTGTGCTGATGAGCTGCGGCGTGCCCATGAAAGCTAGTTTCCCTGGCTAAGTCAGGATGTGCAGCTTCGGTGGCTCCTGTGTGCTACAACAGAGCAGAGAGAAGGGAAAGCAGCAGTGCAAGGTGCATGAAGAGCAGCTGAATTGCTGCCTTGGATGTCCTGTGAACTGGCTGTTTGGATACTGCTGTTGATGGTAGGCACTCGTGCTCATAGCATGAGGGTTTACAAAGCCCAGAGGGTCAGCAGGCTTGTAACTTTTCATTCCCCTTCAGAGGGTGATGCGTGCATGGGACAGCTGGAGATTGAGAGGACCGGAGACCTGGTGAGAGTTTCTATAAGGAGGTAAGGGATCAAACCTGCTGAGCAGTCTGTTGTTGGCTTGTCCCCTGGGGACAACTCCTGCAACTCATGGGCAGAATTAGTGATTGTCTGTGCTGCTTGTGTCCAGCTGAGTTCCTCCTTTTGTACACCTCTTTTCTCTGACTAGACTACTTAATTTTCATGTATTTAACCAGGTGACAGACAAGTCAGTCTGTCAATGGTCTCTAGAACAGAGGATGCCTGATTTCTCCCACAAGCTGCTTGCCTCATTTGTTTCCCCTAAAATGCTTAGAAGTTTTAAGTAGCAACCAGATAATAAATGGGTTTTTAAGTGCAATGCTTTGAGCACTCTGGCTGGCTGGATAACCTCACACAAGTGTGGCTCTGTGCCTCATTGGGTTTTGCAGCAAGATTTAGAGATACAGCTCAGGCTTTGAAGCTGGTGCAATGGGAAATGGTTTGGGAAACATTATGAAGTCTCTTTATAGCCATTGTGAGTCAAGCATGCCATTTTTTCATTTGCTAGCCAAAGCTGGAAGCTTCCAGGACAGTATTGCTGAGGTGCAGGCTCTGACTGCCACCATATCTGGAGCTCCTAAAGTTTTGAAGATAACCTACTTTGTATTACTGGCATTGACTCATCTGTACGAATTCCACTTGGGCATATGTATTAGGCATTGATACAGGGTTTATACCACCATAATGTGGTGTGTATAACATCTGTTGCTTGATTCCTGTCAAAGTTGCCAATTGACTTTGGTCTGCTGCTTGGTAAGCTGCCGTTAGGTGGACCTATGTAAGAAAATGTTGGGAACACCTAGGAAAACTAAGGAGCCACTGCAAGCAGCAGAGTTCAGGATTAGAAGAAGGGTTAGTGATGATCTGATACTCTGGTGAAATACACAATTCCTCTTTAGTTTTATATGGAATTAAGATCTCACGAGCAGGTGTTGCAGTCACCGAGGGGTGTACCTGCTATTCACGACATCTCACATGATTTTGTTGCTGGCATTTTTCTAAAAGAAACAAAATTATAGAGATGCTTCAAGGAAGTGATATTGATTAAGCAAAACATTATTTTATGACTGTGCAAATCATCTGGTTGAGCTTTGCAAAAGGAAACTCTGTTTCTGGAAATGCAATCAGCCAGAGATGTAAAGACATAGTCTTAATCTCTTCCAGGTAAAATAAATCTCACACTAATTTAAGTAGCTAAGTTTCATGCTCTGCAATTACTATTGCCAACTGTCATTTGCACTTCCCATTGAAAATTATATGTTTTTCCTACTTAGGAGTGCTATGTAGTGTTGTGTGGGGTTAGATGTGGTTGCTTTGTGTATCTCAGAATTGGCTGTGTTTCTTTTGTGGGTGGATTGATGTTTGTGTTTTAGTCATGATCAATGTACAATATGCCAAAAGGGTCAGAGACATTTCACTGCTGAAATATGACACATTCCCTTCTGCAAATTTAGGCCAGAAGTACACAAAGTAGATGTTTTTGTTTTTTTCTTCTTTTTGAGCGTAAATGGTTTGGGCTGTAGTGAGAACACTGATGCATAGGAGTAGAAGAGCCTCAGTGAAGATCTGTCTTGCTTGGGGTGTAACCCTCAGTATCAGCATGCAGAGAGGACTTCCTGACCGCTTTTGCTTTAGGACAGCCTTGTAGTAGCACAGAGCTTCCCAGGTGACACACAGTGTTGGAAGAGTCAGTAGCTTGGGCAGGAGAACTCTAAGGAGTAGGAGGAGACCTGGGACTATGAATGTACTTTGCTCTTCAGCTATTCTTGGGTNCGTGTTTCAGCCTTGCCTCGTGTTTCAGCCTTGCCTCGTGTTTCAGCCTTGCCTCGTGTTTCAGCCTTGCCTCGTGTTTCAGCCTTGCCTTGTGTTTCAGTTGGAGCCTAATCAGGCTAAGCTGTACTGGGCAGCTTCAGCTGGGGAAATTCCCTGCAGGGGCTGTGCACACTTTGCCATTGTGCTGGGCAAAGAAACTGAGAGGGGCAGGAGTGTGGAGGAGGAGAGCTTCAAGCTAGCAGCCAGGGAACATGTTCAGAAAGTGTTGGTGACAAGCTTTGCCTTGGTCAGGCTGTGCAAAGACACCCAGGATGTGGCCTCAATTACATCTGCCCACTGGCATGTTTTCTCACTCTGCTTTTGTGCTGGTCTTAACTCCTGATAAGTGTGAACGGTCTTTCTTCAGCCATTAGTACACTATTGATCCACAGTCCTGCTGACAGTGTTAATGGACACTGATTGTGTATTATTATTTCCATAATCATCCTCAAAATGGAGTGAATTTTCCTTTTTAAAATGGTCCATCAATATCATGCCCAGCATTGTGGGCTGGTGCTGGCCTGGTTAATTTGTTTTGTCAAAAGTTTCAGCAAAGCCTGTGGTCTTCATGCACAGTGAAACAATCAATGAGACCAGCTGAATAGCGATGGAGCACACAAGGCAGCTGCCCTCCTCTCCCAGTGCAGGCATGAGCAGTGTTTTGTTTTGACTGTTGGGATACTTCACCTTCAGAACCTTCCCATTCTACTAGACCTTCCTTGCTCCTGCTGAGTGTTGCTACCATGTCTCTTTCCTTTACTTGTGTACTGGCTTCTATTTGTGCTCTGCTAAGGGGACATGACCCCTTCCGCAAAGGTCTTTGTGTTTGTATGCCCCTGCTCTTAAAGCAGAGTTGTGCATTCTGTGAACAGACAGGATGAAGTGCTGACTAAACCAGTGACTTCAAGGTCCAAGATGCTTCCTGGGTGCTTTGCTGTGCAGAGTCTGTAATTAACGGTGCTGCAGGTCAATTCCACCCGTGGGCAGGGAGATACTGAGGGTGGCTGTTGAGAAAGAAATGCTACATGTGGATTTTCTTAATGAAAGGCTTATTCAGCCCCATGTGCTCCATAAATGGTGTGTATTTTTCCTCTTTCTAGGAGTTCCCTTCATGATGCACACCTTACATACCACCTGCTCAGGATTGTAAGGGTGAGAGAGAAAGACAGGCAAGTTCTTGAGAGGTTTACACAACAGATTATCTGCCAGTGCTGCTCCTCCCACCCCCCCTTCTATGTAACTGGGCAGTGTGAGTCCAGGGAGCCTGTGAGAAGGGGTGGGGAAGGACCCTGGCTTCTTTGCTTAGCTTCTGTGTAGAAAAGGCTGAATTATAGTTAAGCAAGATGTATGAGAGGGCGTCACTTCACAAAGTATGGTGATATATTAAGTCTGAGGAAGAGGGAATGCTCCAAGGTGCAGCCTCGCTGTCCCCACCCTGCAGGAGGTTGGTAGCAGAGGTGCATGGATGCAGTATCCCTGTGTGTGTAGCTATGAGTACTGTATCAGTAGCTTTGGCTGTCTGCAGAACAGGTGCAGGTTGCACAGGTGTTGATGGAACCGTCTATCAGTGATGGCTTATGTTAGCCTGCCAATAGGGCAGCAGTAAAGTGTAGTTGGTGCTGTGCTGTAAAAGGGGTGAGCAGCCTGCCTTTGTGGTTCCTGATTGTGACTGAGGGAGTGTCAGTGCAGTGTCTGTCCCTCACCTCCCTTTCTGTGAAGGAGCTCTCATCATTGCCATTGTAGCAGTGGGATCTCAGGCTCAAAAAGATGAATGGCTAGACCTGTGAACAAAATACAGATTATCCAGTCCTCTTCAGAAGACCATTTCTCTCTCCTTTTCTGCATTTTAATGACATTAGCAACCTCTAAACACCAAGAGACTCATAAACATTCCAGATTATGGTAATAACAACATTGTACAGTACACTGCATTGGGAATAAAGTTATTTTATCCACTCCAATTTCCTTTTGTTCTAATGTGTACATACATCAAGTGAAAGCATAGTAGAAAATCTCAGTGCAGAGGCCAAAGGGATTGCAAGCCAGCCCTTTCCTGAAGAAGGGCATAATGCTGCATGTTCAGAGCCTGGATTTTTCCTTTGTAAAAGATCTAACATTCAATATTTGGCAGGTCACATTTCTCTGGAGGACTCCGTTGGGACCCTTCCATTAGTTGATCTCTTATCTGGAAATTGAATGGAAGTGGTGATGCATCTGTCCCTCAAAATGTTGGGAAAAAAGGTTGGGGAACAAGCTGTCCCCTCTGTCTGCTCAGAGGTCTTCCTTGGACTTCTGCTTTGGGGTTTCCCAGGCTGAAAGAGATGGATTCTGCTCCAGCAGGACTTAGTAGGGCAGGTTGTGTCTATACAAAGGTTATTGCTTGTGGAACACTGCTGAGAATGGCTGAGATTCCTGCTTCATCTCTAGCACCTAGCCTCATGCTCCTGCCTTTCTTTTTCATTCTTCTGTGAAACTGTTTACTCTGACAGGCATGATCCTGCCATCCTGTTGTGCTGGCAATGCACAAGCTGTCCATACGCTAAAAACCTCCAGGACACCTGGGAAGGTGTCAAACAATAATGTATTCTTTCCGTTCAAGGACATTAAAAGTGCAATTAATCCTCACAATCTATCTATCTGTAATAGGGCATGGTTTTTACAGCCTTTGCATGCTATGGCAGACCGAGCTTGGAACTGAGACCGTCTTGAGTCTCATATTGTGAGATAATGCAATCCTGAAAGAGATGGGCTGGTTTGTTGCTCAGCCCTCCACTAGTGTCAAGTTGTAACCAAAAGCAGAGTTTTTCAAGACTCCTATGCCATCTATCTGAGTGCTTTTCTTTACAAGACAGCCCCAGGCTTTCCGAGCTCCCTTTTGAGAGGTCTGGATCATGTACGTGTCTGCATGTAGATAGAGAGATGTAAATACATTAAGTAAAATAGTGAGTTGTCAGGAAAGGACATCATGACTGCTTGCCAAGTAAACTGTGGCAGAGGAGTAATTCAGAAGCCTAAATAACCTTTGCCAACGTACCTTAATTCAAACAACAGTCTCTTGTGCTGTTTCACCCCTTCAATCAGTCCTCTACAGGCCTGCCACCACACCTTTAACCCCACATGCACTGCAGAGTATCAGTCACAGTGCCAAGACCCAGGCTGTGATGTTGAAAAATCCCTGCCCTATGATTAAAAGAGAGACTCTGTTTCCCCTTATCCTGTACCATATTCCTCTCTAGTCTCAACCTGTGCTGCCTGCATTTCAGTGAGGTCCTGGCACTGAGCAGCAGCAAAGCTCCTGTAATCTCTCTTTGCAGTCTCTGGGCTGCATTTGCCGGCTGGTGGCTCTATTCTCCCATTTTCCCTTTGCAAACCTGACCTTGCTGCAAAAACTAATTTACAGCCACCCCATGGAGAATCAGAATATTTACTTGCAGCCCTAGCTCCCAGTTAAACATTTCCTTAAGTTACTCTGCTGTACCCTACGTGGTATACAATGCAAGTCTTTCAACTTACACACTTTTCCCTTTGGCTGTCCCACTTCCATAATTTCACCTATCTTGTGTAACTCCTTCCTGTCACCTGCCTAAAGGTATTTCCACATGGGGAATTTCCACAACAAAACTATTAGGTACAGTGTTACAGGATTAGAGGGGTTTTGTGCAACCATTCTGGTGCTCAAATACCTCGTAGTCATTTGCTAGTGTCTCTCGAAGTTTGACAGAAATATTATTTAAACTAATCCATACTTGGCACTACAAAGCGTTACATGGCACTAGTCTATATCAAAGCAACAACTCTGGGTGTAAGCACTGTGTCATAATTTTGTCTTCTTTTCCATGAATCCACTGAGTTGTAACAAAGCTTACAAGCAAGGTTGTGCATATCTAGCCTTGTTCATAGGTGTCTTAACTTGCCTCTGTTACCATCACTGTCACCTTTCAGCTATACTCATTGCAAAGGGACATCACTTTAAATGAATCTCCACTGCTTAAGCTGTAATACATTGCAATCACAGTACCAGCTCCCCGGCAGAACAAACACCAATTTTCCATGTCTCCCTTTTAATCATAGGGCAGGGATTTTTCAACATCACAGCCTGGGTCTTGGCACTGTGACTGATACTCTGCAGTGCATGTGGGGTTAAAGGTGTGGTGGCAGGCCTGTAGAGGACTGATTGAAGGGGTGAAACAGCACAAGAGACTGTTGTTTGAATTAAGGTACGTTGGCAAAGGTTATTTAGGCTTCTGAATTACTCTTCTGCCACAGTTTACTTGGCAAGCAGTCATGATGTCCTTTCCTGACAACTCACTATTTTACTTAATGTATTTACATCTCTCTACATTCATACATATACATGTACACAAACACCAATGTATGTAGGCATATACAGAGATTTCTGCCTTCTGGATTTAGCAATACTCCTGTGCCATCCAGGCAGAGGAAGCTCACTCATCTGCTCAGTCATATTAGTGAAGCTTTGACAGGTGGTTTCACCATCCCATGATGCTTGAGTGATGGCAGGCATCTTCCTGGGAGCCCTGCAGAGGGGGAGGACAGGAGAGGCTGAGCCATTTGTCCATGTTTGTGCCATCATTTTATTCAAATATACACATATTGCTTCTGTTAGTCAACAATGTGGATAGTAATAATGATTTTAACAGTGGAAAGACAGAAGAGATGCAAAAAGCAGTAGCTTACTGCATGTGCAGCGCTGCTGCCTGGGTGCTGGGTGGCCATGGCAGGCTGTGCATCCCCAGTAGCCAGAGCAGCTTGCTGCCTGCTACTCCTGTGTTCACACTTATATCACTGCTGCTTGGTCAGTGCATTGTGGTGTATAGTAGTGTTTATAGTACTGATCTCAGAGGCAAACCTCCACTGTCCAAGTCTAGCCTGCCCTAGGTCTATACTGTTGGTGGATTAGCCCAGCACAAATCTGAATGCTTCCCTTGCTCTAAACTCAGTCACTTGTGCATTTTCATCATGACAAAATGGAGAGGGGAACATGGAGTAGTCTTTGAAGCTTAGTTAACCTTGAGGAAAAAGTGGGTGCTCAGTTCAGCTCTACCAGATGTATAAAATCTATGCTTGTTTTGGAGGACTCCCTAAGGCTTGTTGCTTTAAACCCTTGGATCATCTCATAGATTCACCAGGTTGGAAAAGACCCATCGGATCATCAAGTCCAACCATTCCTATAAATCACTAAACCATGCCCATCAGCACCTTGTCCACCCGTCCCTTAAACACCTCCAGGGTGGTTGGTTCCTTTGCATGGGTTTTTACTGATAGGAGCTAGGGCTGTGATCCAAGCATCACCTGGAAGCATTATAGCAAGATGGGGAAGTGTCCCAGGGGCACTCTTACTGAGGCACTGGTTCTTAGACACTCTTTTCTTTGAAGTGTGACTGGAGTTTTCCCTTTGAACAAGCACAGGTGTCCCATTGGGCTGTAGAGTCACCTACAATACATCTCAGCTGCTTCAGTGATCACACAAATGCTTTTGGAATAGGTAGCCAAGGGCTGTTTGCATAGGACTCAGAAGCAGAGGCTTTTTTCTTTATAAAATCCTGTTACAGAGCTTGTCTCTCCCTGCTGTTCATTGGGGCTGCAGTGGGACGTAGTTGCTATTTGGGGGCATGAAGTTTTTAAACTTTGTTCTGGGAACTTTCTTTCAATGTATTTTCCCACTGCCCCAGTCTTCACTTGTTTTCCTAGCTGGACTGGTAGTAACTGGTCTTGACTTATAGCCTTAACTGGAGAGATCCCTGGAGATTATGGGTTCCCTGACCCTGCAGTGGCTATTTCTTCTGCCTCAGAACTGAGATACATTGCTGTGTAATTTAGGGAAGACTTGGTTTTCCTACAGCATGTGCTATGCCTGTTCTAGGTATGTGTGCGAAGAGCCATAGAGAATTTCAAGACTTTTTCTGAATCTGCTCAGTAGTTATCCCTCCCCCCACCAGGTAAATCATAGTAATTTGGCCTGGTTTAGATAGGCATGAAACAGGTGTGATTTGGCTATGTTGCTGCTTTAACTGCTTGCATTAGAGAGAGATGAGAGCAGGGTATTCTTGGTCCTTAGCCTACACAGGAGGGTCCCACAAAAAAGCTCCATATTCTATTTTCAGTGCTTAGAGCTTTCATCCCAACAAGAACAAAGGTTTTGAAATAACAACTGATACCAGCCACCTAAGAAAGGCAGAAAATTTCTATATTTTTTAGCTTCTGAGACCTCCCTGTCTCATACCTAGTGCTGTCTGGCTCTTCCCCTCTGCAACATAAGAGGTGGGTCTTCTAACCCTGCTGTGTAATGGTGGCAATCAGTGTAGGGGCTTGGATGTTGTGTTTCCTTCATTATCTCTTCCTTCCTCTCTGCAGCTCCTGCTCAGGCCCAAATCATCCATGCTGGGCAAGCATGTGTGGTGAAGGAAGACAACATCAGTGAACGTGTTTACACAATTCGGGAGGGGGACACACTGGTCTTGCAGTGTCTGGTCACAGGACACCCCCGGCCACAGGTAAGCTTCTGGTCTTGCCTGTCATCCCTTCTCTCCCTGGCATCTCTTTGTAGTCTCCACAGAGAGGAGAATTTTGGTCAGCAGGGTGCCCATCCTTCATGTTGGAGTCAGGGATGCCCACAATACAAGCCCTAGCTTGTTAAGCTACGAAACATCTAGCCTTGCTTTCATGTCTAAAAACCTTTGCAGGAGCCTATACAGACCTTCTGCTGGTCTTCAGTATGAAGTCACCCAAAAAAACTGAAAGCCTAAACTGACTTGATTGTACAACCCAAATCTTTAACCCTCTTACTACAAAGCAGGAACAGCCTGAACAGGCTAGAAGGAGGCTTCCTACATGTGCTGGCCATAGGAGTTGTTCCTTCATGGTCTGTCAGTCTCTTAGCTTCTGCTCAGACAAAGGGAGCCTGCTTGGGGTAGTTTGGGAAGTTGTTTGCAGTACACATCAGTGAGCCCTGCTTGTGAGGAGGTATTTAACTAAGAGACAATGAAAAGGGAGAGCAAGAGAGACCCTGTTTGAAATGGAATCTCCATCAAAGCATGTCCTGAAAACAATAAAAAGGAAATTACCTGAGCTAGGCCAACAGAAATGACCAGCCTAGGCTCTTGTGATGGTGATGGGCAGATGATAGCTGTGTACATCCGAAGTGAGGAAGATAGTAGGGCTGACCTTGCATGAGGGTGCTGAATGTGTAGAAAGGTGCTGGTGGGTGGTGGAGATTTGAGCCTGAGTAGCCAGAGAGGTTGCTGCAGCAGATCCTGATGCAGACAGCATGCCAGTGGGCAACATTGCGGCTTGTTATGGCCTGAATGCGCAAAGGGGACTTCAGAGTGCGGAACCAGGTGTGACCGTGGAAGATGGAACTTAAGCACATAAAACATGGCATGCATCCTATCTCTGTCCTCCATCCTCCTCCTGAATAGATTTCTTCCCCAGCTAAGCTGTTATCCTAACCTTTGTTTAATCTGCTCTTTTCCATTCTATCAGGCAGTCATTAAACCATGAAAATGTGGTCAAAATACTTAAATGAGATTTGAAATTGAAAAGATTAAAGAGCTGGCTGAAGTATCCTTGCAAATAGGAGACTATGAGGGTCTTGAGGCCCTTAGACAATTTCATAATAAGCCTACAAAGGCTAAGTAAATCCATAGCCATTAGCTCTGAAAATCTGTTCAACCTAGTGCTCTGAGAGTGAGATGTAGACACTTCCGTGCTTTCTAGAGCATCAGCATCAGTCAAGTCATGGCACTGAGATTTAGGCTAAGTCTGGTAGAGTGATCAAGATTTCTGGTCCATCTTATCTGTGCCTAATGTTGAATGAAAGTCTCTTCTTTCTGTTGAGTGATATTGCTGGATCTCAGTCCCAGAGTCTAGATGGGCTACAGTGTGGGAGACCACTAGTTACTAACCTTTAGAACAGAGGTTGCAGATATAGCAAACTAACGGGCTAAGAAAAGCCATAATTCCCTTTCATTGTCTGGGCTACAGTAAAAAAAGGGAGAAGCTTGTATTGCCACTGCTAGGGTGTCGTACTTCATTCCAGACATAAGAATAGCCATTCAGTCTCCAGGAGTGGTGTCCTTATGCCACCATTCACCATGAAATATAATGCAACTCCATTGCCCCCACATGTCAGGTTCTTAAGACATGTAACATAAGGACAAAAAAAAAGCAAGATAGATTGAATTCTGAAGGGTTTTTTTTCTTTTCTTTTTCTCTATATTTAAAATCAAAGTAAAAGCTTGTGTATTGCAAAAGGATGACTTTTAAAAATAACATTCAAAGGGGTTCCCTGTGGGAAAGGGGCAAGAACCAAAGAGCAACGGTGTTTTCTCAATTTTACTTGGAAAAGCAAACAGCAGAATTACCCTTCCTGTCCAAAGAAAGATGAAAACGTGTTGACTGCAATAAAAGCTCTGTGGCTGTGAGCTGATGTCTGCTGTAACTTCGTGGCCTACCAGCCACATGGGATTCCATGTCTCAGTGCTAAAAGTCCTGTGCTGTGTAGATAGTGGTATAAAATTACCCAGGTGCCTGGGTTAATAGGATCAGACCAGGAGCTGTAATGTAAATATGCAATGTGTGTTAGGGTGAACTGAGGGATTATCCTCGACACACATGGATTTGGGGATTGGTGATCAATGAGAATCAGCAGCTGGTCTACTGAGACATACTGAAATTAGTAGTTGAACTTTGGTAAGGTCTGGTGGTGCTGTAGGGCCCATTTTGGAGAATGGCTAGGGAGCAGTGGAAGAGGAGCAAAGGGAGTGCTGCTGTTCCCCTAGGATCTCTAGCTTGTGTCAACTAACGCTTGCATTTCTCTCGTTCTTCTCATGCAGGTGAGATGGACCAAAACCGCTGGCAGCGCATCGGACAAATTCCAAGAGACGTCAGTGCTTAACGAGACCCTTCGGATTGAGAAGATCCAAAGGCTTCAGGGGGGCCGCTATTACTGTAAAGCAGAAAATGGGGTTGGGGTCCCTGCCATCAAGTCCATTCGAGTAGATGTGCAGTGTAAGTCGTTTAGCGGCAACCCAGACCTTCCCACAGTTCTACTGCATGTCTCTGCTTTGCTGCAGGGCCGGTAGGGAGCTGCATTGCTCTAGGCCCATGCACATCTGATTCAGGAGCAAAGGGACTGGTGTGATGTTCCTAGGGTACCTTTTCCCCAGGACATTAGATCCATCCATGAAAATGATAGCTTTACCTGTCCATGTGAGTTATTCTTATCTAGGTGTGGTAAAGTCTGTCACTGCCAGCGGTCCCTAATACTTGTTTGGAGTGTAGCGTTGTAGATGGTTTCTGCTTTCTTTATCCTCATTTTGAAGCTGGCAATACTTGAAGCAAACCCATGCTTCTTGAAATCAGTATTGCCTCATATGCTTGAGGCATTCTTTAAACCAGTGCCCTGCTCCCAGCAATGCTACATATGCAGCATGGTAGAAATAGAGCAAAAGATTCTGGGATGCACCTAGATGAGCTTTGAAGGAGGAAATGTAAACAGATCTGTGAGGACCACCTGCTTTCAGTGACTCAGCCTTTCTCTGGCTGGTTGCAATGCCCAGCCTTCAGGTGTCGTGCAGATGCTGTCAGCAGATCTCCACATTGGGCCCCAAGTTTTGGAGGTTTCTCATGCAACCTTAATGTTCTTTTATCTTGGTCAACTGTGGCCAGAAGGGAGGGAAATTAGAGTTATTCCCTAAACCCCATGTGGGAGGAATCCAAGACTTTAGGTCTAAGCAGCTTGTGAAGATATTTGCTCTCTGGATGAAGATTACCATTCTGATCTTTGTCCTTGGCTATCCACTATTCTAGTTTTCTCCAGCTTAAGTAATACCAAATCCCACTCCTCACTCATATATTCTGAGAAGGCCTAGCCAGCAAGTGGTTGATGCTAAAAAGATGTGAAGTGTGATAAAGCAGCTGGAACTCTCCCAAATCTGTCACCACCTGTTCCCATACTCCTTCTAGCACGATAGTCTTCTGTGCTGAGATGCACTGTGTTTTTTCTGTCAGTGGATATACCTCCAGGTTTCAAAATCCCAGTACCTTCCAGGAGTCTGGGCAGAGCTTTGCTGACATCAGCTGCTGCCCAAGTGCTTCCTCTTACTCTTACTGTCCAGATCTACAATGATGTTACCCTCACAAAGAATGCCATAGACTTGAACATCCTCAGGCTTTGATGGGTTCATGATCCATAGTTGTCATATATGGCTCAGAGCAGCTCCCATCTCTGTTCCTTCCTTGCCCTACCCTGTATTGTAGTAGTGTAGTGTGAGCATCTTCCTGCAGACTGGAAAACTAGATTGCCTCATCAGCCACCTCTTTGGATAGGATGAACATTTCTTCATGGGCATTGTGTAGCTTTGTTTGGAGTTCTGACACCCACCTAGATCTGCTTTGATTCCCTGCACATTTCTTCTCCTACATGTGGTAGAGGAATATAAGTCTCCATTGCAAAGGGGACTTGTTTTTTCTTAAACCTCAGTATGACACCTTGCCAGGGCCTGTGTCTCTAGGAACAGGACTGTGGCATGAATCTCTGTGCCCTGAGGACACTCCCTTTACTTCTGAGGTGCAGGCAGGGGCTAGAGTAATGTAATGTCCTGTGGTCCCTTGTGCAGCTCTGACCTGTAGAACTATGGGGCTAATGGTGTGGCCAAGGGCTTTCTCATACTAACATCTACTCTGCAGATGGACTTGGTAATGCACCTCTGTTCTGCTTACTTGGGTTTTGGTGGGGAGAGACTATTTGCTGCTAGTACTTACCATAGGTATAAGGGAACACATACGAAAAGCAACAACCTTTGTTAAACGCTCACCCAGGCAACCTTCAGCTGAATGAATCAGAATTTGAAACCAAACCCCTTCTTTGCCCACATCCCAATCTGTAGCTAAGAGGTAAGTAATCACCCTTCTGTGAACCTTGGCGTCTTTGACAACTAGTGCTAGTCTCCACTCATTCTTTTAGTATTAGACAACAAGGTTGTGTGGAGAGCACCATTGGTGCCAAGAGGATATTAAACTGAAAACACTAACCTGTGTAGCATGCTAGTCCCTTCTCTCAAGTGGCTGTGAAGGTTAGGCTACTTGGGTTTTTACAAAATGGAAGTTTTAAAATTAAGGTTTGGTATACTGAACTTATAACTCTCTTGTACAATATGATTTCTAAGCTGTTTTTAACTAAGAAATTGCTGAACAGATAGTTTGGAGAAAGAAATTGAGAAGGTAATGTAAGAAATACTACCTTCTGGTATCTTCTGGTACAGTACACAATATGTCTAGGAACGTAAGTACTTATAATCAACAGATTGGGTTAAGGAACCTAATATGGAAAAGTCTACCATAGTAACAGCCTGATAATAGCTTTGGGATAGGTTGTAAATTTGAGAAAAGGGTGGTCTTGCCTTGAAAGAAATAGTATAAAAAGCTCTGGTTTTTGACAAAGGTGAGCACTCTCCTTCTTGCTAGAAGGGGGCTCTCATGCGATTGCAATCATGAACAAATAAATAAACGATGCAGCCTCACAAGATGCTTGCCTCAGTTTACCTCTTTGAATCGTGAGTGTTTCTCACATGGGCGTCCAGTGAAGCTTTAAAGTACTGGTTAGGTACTTGCAGAGAGGCAGCTGCTGTTTTGAGTATTTCCATGTGGGAAAGAAAGTAAAAGAAAGAATGGATGTTTACAAGTTTACATTGCATATCAAACGTCCCGTGTGATCATCTCCATGAGCAGCCTTGGGCCAAATTTATCATTTGTGCAGTTCACTGGCATCAGTGGCATTACTTGTATATCAAGGGCATACATATCACTGTAGGTCTTATTTTAGCTTTTCTCAGGAGGGCTAGACTTAGAGCTGACTGCTATGAAAGAAGGCTGAAAGATTCAAGGAAGGAAAGGTTTAATGACTGAAAGGAAGATGTTTTCTGTCCGGGGAGTAGCTGGGAGCCAGGAGACATGAATGGTGAGTATCTTCTTTGATCAGCAAGGAAAGTGTTTTGCCGTGCATCCTGCTGAGAAATAGAGCCTCAGAAGGATGGTGGCTATGGAGTTATTCTTGTAGAGTGAACAAATAAGAGAGTTAAGGACAAAGAAGGAGGAAAGGAGAGGCTGTGCACAGGGTCCTGGTCTAAGAGATTTTTTTAATTATTATTTCAGTCATTCTATGGTAACATAGAGACAGCACTGTATGGAGAAGAGCCATTTTTTCTCCACCTGTGTATATTTTTCTTCAGCCTTCTTCAGTGGCGATGGGGGTGGTGTTGTGCCCTGTCATTGTTCTGCTAATGGCTCTACTCATATCTCTGAGCTATTGTGTGGTCAAGCCGACAAATCTCAGGTCCCGTTACCATTGCTGTCTACCAAGCATACAGCTCATTAAAATATGCAAATCCACAAGTTGACACTTGTGATTCAGCAGAGAACATGCCTTATTTGGATGATAAGCTAGCCGTAACTAGTCCCTGCTTCCCTCTTCCTTTCTGCAAGTCAGATTTCCAAATTTACAAATCGCTGAAATAAAATATTGTGAAAATTAGGTGGCACAGGGGATCATTAGGTGTCATCTTCCTTTTAGCTAAAGCGTGTAGAAAACAGTAGTGGCAGCACAAGGAGATATTCTGTGTGTGTGCCTCAGTTTCATTGCAGATGAAGATAGAGTTTTAAAGCTGTTTAAAATATAGAATTACTTCAGCTGAGCTTAACAGGTGCTTTACAGGAAATGCTTCAGGGCACTGGGCCTTAGTTTTAGACCGCTAATTGGTACCATCTCATGAAATGGAATGTTTACATTTAAGACCACATAATCTCAAAGTGATTCTGAGAGGAGAAAGATCCATCTGCTCTGAGATTTTCCTCCTGCTCCCTTGGTGTTTAGCTTTTGGTGTCTGGTGCAAAAGCCCAAGAGAATTATCCCCTTTTCAGCAGAAGGGCAGCCCTTGGACAGCAGCATACTGTGGGTGGATGGAGTAAGTATGCTTTCTTGCAGGGCTATTGTTTGTGTCCTTGCAAGTGAGGTGACTGATAACCATTGATATAATCATGATGGTTGTGTGTTTGCTGTGGTGTGGAAATTGGGATAGGTATGGTGAGGGATGCTGGAAGGAATGTCTTCTGTAAAAGGAGAAAATGGGAAAGAATCTGATCATTTCAGGGATGGGTGGTAGGGATGCAGTCAGCAGAAGTTGCTAAAGAGGGAGAGTCAGCACAGACCTTGAAAATAAGAAAATATACAGGATATTTTAATAGGAAGAGAGAGAAACTGTACATACCTGTCACAGTGTTTTACATCTCATATTCCCAAGGCACCCCATGAAACTTGCTTCTGTCTAGGAGGTGACTCTCCACCTCAGGTTCTTGATCTTGTCCCGACACCTACTCTCACTTCCTTCACTTGAAGGTTTGTTATGTCCTTTGAGGGGTCATGTCACAGATGTGGGCATAGTCCTGTGATTTCAGAAGGGATTTGGGAGGTGGAAAGTGGGGGCAGAAGTAATTATGGTGGAGCAGAGTTTCCTGGGATCCCAGCTCACTAGTCTGAGAAGTGTATGGTAGGCAGGCAGTTTACTCGGAGCACCACAGGAGATCTGTAAACCAGAGGCTGCTTTCTGTTCTCTGAAGGTTGTGTGGTGAGCGGGAGAATTGCAGCTTCTCCTACCTGTTCCCTTTAGATATTGTTTATTTTACCTGCCCTCAGATCAACTCTTAATTCAGCAGTTGTCATCAGCTGTATGGGAGCTTCTCCTATTCCCTGCTGCACCTGGAGCATCATCTGCTTTGCAGGCTGTATGTGCAGACCAAGTTTTACTAACAACTGCTGTGGCCCTCCTTACCTTCCTTCCAGATCTAGATGAACCTGTTCTCACTGTTCACCAGACCATCAGTGATGTGCGTGGCAGCTTCTACCAGGAGAAGACTGTCTTTCTTCGCTGCACTGTCAACTCCAACCCACCAGCTCGCTTCATCTGGAAACGAGGATCTGAGACGCTTTCCCACAGTCAGGACAATGGTGTGGATATCTATGAACCCCTCTACACACAGGTGAAAAAACTGAAACCTCTACCAGCTTGTGCTGAGCTTTTTGCTGGTGTAGGGCTCTGTAGTGGATGGTATTTCCTTCCCTGCATGGATTATGATGTTGGGGAGAGGGCGGTGGCCACTGCAAGGAACAGTGTCTCAAAAAAAGCTGATAAAACCTACTTCTGTACGTGTGGAGGGTTCCCAGGGAAAGAGGAGCAGAGGAACAGCATGGACTGTGACAGCCAAGGAGTACTTGCCATGCTATCCCTTCCTGTTTTAGGCACTGTCCTCGGAGGAGCAGATCACAGCTCCCCTACTGAGGTTACATGGCTGTTGGAGAGTGAAATACAAGCAAAAGTGCCAAGTTTGGGTCTCTTCTCTCTGATGACTATTTTTTTTTTCCTTAATTGAGTTCCTGAGCTCTATAAATCAAGGGAGTTGCTTCCTGTTCAGCAAAGTGAGCAAATGGCAGGAACTGTTGTGAGATCGATGAGGCAAATGATGAAGAGTTTTTCCTAATGGCCACAAGTAAAAGAATTAGTACAACTGTCGAGGTACTTTCTCTAACCATCATCCTGTGACAAGATGTCCACATCCTTTCTGCTTCTCCTGCTTGCCTGTGCTGGTCTTGCCCCTCTAAATGCTACTTTCTTCACAGTAATTAGCTCCTAACACAGTGCAAGATAGAGGGGACATTTTATTTTGCCAAGGCATTCTGAGCATGTTATTGTCTGCTGAGCTCTGGCTCTATATGTCCTTCAGACACTAAGTAGCATCAGTATTTCTAGTGAGGGTGTCTGGAGGTACGAGGCAGTGAAGAACGGGAAGGGAGGGCTGAAAGGGCAGCTCCCCAGGGCACCCATTTCATCCCACGCACCACCCTGTGTTCCCAAAGCTGGGCCCTAAGCACATTCTGACCAAGTTTGATTTCGGAACGATGCCCCAGGCAACCTTGCAGTTAATGTAGTCATGTTCATATTTTATTGAAACACACCATCTCTGTAGGTCATGGAAATGGGCAGCCAAATGGAAATGTGCTGAGGGATGAGGAGAGACCTGCAGGTTAGCAGCAGATTTGCAGAAATGCTGTAGGTCAGCGCTACTGTTTGGCCCTGAAGAGAGCTTTGTCTAGTCCCATGCTATGTGGCATCCAACCAGCACATCCCCAGCTTTAGAGTAAGCCACCACGGGCTTTTCCAGCTTTCACTAAGCTCAGTGTAATTAACTGGAGATATTACTTAATGAGACAATGTCTTAGGACTTGAGATTTTCTTTAGCTGAACGAAGCATCTGGCAGAAATTCACTGTGTTACAGCATTAAAGTGTAAATGACCCAGTGTTCTGCAGCTCCTGTTGGGCAATGTTCCCACTGTGATAAGTTGTTCCAGGCTCTGAGAGAAGGTATTTGGACTGCTGTGTTCACACAGGCATATTCTTATGGTCCTATCCTTAGCACCAACAGGAGCATTAGTAGGAGCTGAAACTAACAGGAACACATCTCTGCAACATTTTTGGGAGGCAAAAATCTTGTGTTTAACAAAGCACCCTTCACAGGGGGTTGTAATACTGCCTTAGAGATTAACTGGCGTCAGGGTCAGGTTTGGGTAGGCTTTCATATTAAAAAGGAGGTGAAGACTTTACTGTTTCACCTTTTAAAAACCTATTTACACTGAAGTTTTACACATATTTACACAACGTATACTAATCAATAAACATGATACCTATGACTCTCTAAATTAGTAGTTGACATGCACATTGTAAATGTCATCATTTGTGTGGCACAGCAACAAGTCTCAGGGGAAAGGGCTTTCATAGGGTTATTGGTCTCATAGGTATTTATCTTTCTAATTTACTCAGTTCAGATCTTTTTTTCTCTACATATTAGCATGCCTGAGCTCATCTTCTAGTCCCTTGAGGTTGTCCTCAAGAGGATTTGTTGTGCTAACACCTTCTTACATTTGCAGGCAATTATGGAATGGTTTCTCCAAAAGAGATTTAGACAAACACAAGGAGAACAACAGTGACAAGCTGTTGTGGGAAGACATATGAGTTGTGGGGTGTGCAAACCACAGGATTCATCTCAGAGCTTTCTGCATGCCATAAATAAAAATCTACCGAATGCATCTATTGTTAGTTCAACAACTTTATTCTGTTCATGCAACAAGCCAGTAAATGATGGAGTGCCAGGGAGTGACTTTGCTTGTTACCACAGTATGAGAAAAACTATGAAAGTCAGTGTGGTCACTCTGGATTTACAGTAGCATAAATGAAATTAGAATCTGAAAAAGATCAGAAAGTTTTGAGGGAGTTCTTTAAGTATTTCTCTGAATTATCGTTTTTCTCTCTATACAGCAAATTTTTACAACCTAACTATTGAATATGTCATATTTAGGCCAGCATTAATGCCTGAATCTGCTGTGGTTTACTTTGTTTTTGTAATATTGAGACCTCAGTGACTTCCCTTGTGTTCCTACTGACAACTCAGTGTGAAATCAGGGTCTGTTCTTGGACATTAAATGTTTTTCAAGTTCTACAAGATGATTCTGTCAGCAGTTGACGAGAAATTATGTCTAGATTTGTTCAGCACATGCTTTCAGGTTAAATGTCAGTCAGTTGCTAGGTGTTTTGAGAAATCCTGGAGGTGGAGTTGCCACTGCAAATATTTTGTATCCTTTAAATATAGCTAGGGGAGCTTAGGGTCTACACAGTCCCATTGAGGTTTTGATGGGAGTTGCTGGTATTCTGTAAACTTTGAGCCAGCTTATGGACTTGCAATGATGAGCTCTGCTTTGTACACTTGTGCCTTTTCTCCTCCCTTTTTTCCCCCAACTCCCAGGGTGAAACCAAAGTCCTGAAGCTGAAGAACCTGCGGCCTCAGGACTATGCCAGCTACACATGTCAGGTGTCTGTCCGCAATGTCTGCAGCATCCCTGACAAATCCATCACGTTCCAGCTTACAAACACCACAGGTAAGAGAGAACTTAGGGGGTCCCTGCAACCCCTCCAGGAAGGATGGTCACACAGCACCCTGTACTAGGCCTACAGAACCTTACATTATTTCATGTATATGCTGCTAGGATTACAAAGTCTTCCTACACAAGTTTTGTAGCCAGAGATACTCTAATTTGGTTTAATACTGCATATAGCCGATGCTTTAGCCAGGCCTGTCATGAGATCATTAAAACAGACTATATGTAGGTGTTGAGGCACTATGTGATTTTTAATCCAGACACTGTTTTATTTATTTATAATTCTAAGTGACTTTAAAAATAGATGATACAGTCTACGGAGGGGCAGATGCTGCAAGAGTTATTACATATAATTCATTCATGTGTGATTCTGGCCTGGTTTGCAAGGATGTTTTCTGAGCACCTTCCAGCTAACAGGTTCTGCCGGTACTGATGTTTGTGGAAAGCAAATATCTCTGGTACCTTCCCAATAGATAAATTTTATACTGACATTCATGCTTGCAGTGCTTGAGTGCACCTCTAATTACAGAGATTCAAGCAAGAGGCACCAAACTGACTGACGACCGAGTATTATGTACCAAATACTTGCAAAGACCTGATTGCAACCTGTCCATTAAAATGAAAACATAACAAAACCACACCCACAAAAGAACCCACCCAGGAATCCCCCATATGTTGACTAGTTTCAAATAATAAGTAAATGTCAGGAAATTGCTTCCAGTCCTGGGGTATTCCATGATCAGAAAGAAAGACATTGTAGTTGTTTGAATTATTCACCTCTCTAATGTAACACAAAACAGTTTGCATCTCTTGTGTCATCTTTGTGCAGTGGAAACAGAACTCTTTTGATGTTGCAAACAGTTGATAGGATGTTGTTGATACTGTATAAATTATGGTTATTGGTCTGACTTGAGCCCAAGGTGCTGAACAATAGTTGCATCATTTTATCTAGGAAGAGGAAAAATAATGAGCTTAAAGTGAACTGTAGATAATGTCAGAAAAAAAAAAATTCTCTCTGTGGTAAGATTTCTGAATGTGTCTTGAGCAACTGACACCATTGCCTGAATTTCTCTCAGGATGAGACTGTAGCAAATACTGGAATATTCCCTTTAAAAACCTCTCTTGTGCTCATGATGAGGAAAGTGATCTTATACAACTTCTCTTCCCTGTTGTGTCTTTACCTTTGAAGAGTTAGAAAATCAGAATTTTCTTCATGTCCACCCTGTCCCTTGCAAACCCAAGCACACAGAAACTATTCTTCTATTCAGTCCAGTCCCTTTACTGAGTGAAGGGGTAAAATGCATTTTCAGATTGTAGCTAAATCATAAGCCAGTGATACAGCTGAATTTACACCAGCTCCCTAGGTACTTGCCTAAGCTCTGAACTTGGACCATGTAGAACATACATCTAGCTCCTTTTTCCTCTTGTTTTGTTATAAACTCATATTTATGCATAGTTACAGTGAAGCCTGACACTACAAGCTCAAAGGAGCCATGGAAAATTTGTTCCTAGCAAATTGTATTACAAACTGGTGGTGAAAATGAAACTAGTATTGTGATGTGAGCAGGGTTTGTGTTAGATAACGCATGTATATTTAACGTGAAATGTTATCTGGCTCACTTACCCTGTAGATAGTATTATGCATAGATGAGAAAATATTTTTTAAAAAATTAATTATCTCCTTTTTTTCATAGGCCTCTTCTTTTCCTCTTGTGCTTTTGCTTTAGCAGCCTCAGTAGCCTTGGCTGTGCCCAGAATCCTGAGTGGCTTCACTCAGGTTGCTTTCACCTTTGCAATTGAGGGCCCAAAAGGCACCAAGGTGCATGGAAATTGATCTCTTAAATATTTATAGACCCAAGTACTATACACCTAGAGAAGAATTGGTGGGACAAGTCAGGTCAGGCCAAGGGAATTGTCTCTTTCCAGTTTCTTTTATGTTCCTCACATGGCTCCCTTTGGCTCTTCTGCCTTTGGGCAGATCATATTCTCCAGCAAGGAGATGGACTTCTCCAGAGCTCCCTGTCAGCAGCTTGGCCCTTGCAGCAGGGAAAAGGTTCTTAATCTGCAGCCTTAATGGAAAAGAAGTTTTCCCTGTTCCTCCTCTGTTCTGCTGCTGTTGCATGGCTCTAGCCCAGTAGATTGGGTCCACAGAGCCACAGGACCAGCTCAGCACTGGACTGTTGTCACCTGCTCCAGCATCTGTTTTCCTCTTCCTCAATTTCTGCAAAATTAAACATCCCAGCTGGTTAATTCTCCTTCAGTTTTACTGCAGCAAATTGGACTTCAAAGGGAATTGAAAGCGACTCTTTGTTTTTAATGGTCCCCTTGCTGCTCACAGACTCCGTCAACAGGTTTTCTGAGCCAAGAACAAAAGGAATTGCCACAGGTTACAAATAAATGAGATTCATCTCCTGCATAACAATGTCTGCAGACTGTTATCCTCTGTCTGCTGCCAGGAGTGGGAGTGGGAACCCTTGCTGGCTGCCACAGCCAGGGCTCCATTTTGGGATACATTATGGGAGCTTACTGCCTGGAGCCATGTGGGTGGCAGCTTTACCATTTCCCTGCCTCTCCCTTGCATGCACGCACAACCTGCCCTGAGGCAGTGCTTTCACCAGCATTTCACTTTTTTTCCATGTTTCCTTAACCGGAACTGGGCAAGATGAGTATTGATCAGATATGTGCACATCCAACACTGCAAGAGTCCTAAATCTTAACTAGAGTTTGCGGGATCTCTGGTTGGTACTCCCCAACTCTGACATGCTCCCTCCAGAGGCTGATCTCAGCCTTTCTTCTTGCTCCGAAGAGGTCGGATGATGATTCCCAGGCAAGATGCTGCATCTGCCAGTTTGTCTGTGCCCTGTGAATGTGTAGACCAGTTCAATGCCAGAGGGCAGGAACAGGCATTTGGTCTCAGCTACACTCAGCTGACAGCCTTTTAGTGACAGGAATGTGTCCTGCCCTACTATGGTGAGTTGAGCTATTGTGTTCCTGTGCTTTAGTGTCTTCTGAAACCTCATGGAGCTTGAAGAGGACATACAAATTCTTCCTTTGCTGATTAGTGTGCATTAGCCTTTTCATACTGTTTCCAAGACTCCAGCAAAGTGACTTGTCAAAGGCTCTGAGTGCAGAGTGTATCTGTGCCACATACAGCAGGTACCATGGCTGATGAGAGGACGTTTGGTTCAGTGCTCCAAAGCACTATCCCAGCACAGTAGTAGTTGCACTGCTAAATTATGGTGCTGATACTGAGGAGAGAGCAGTCCTCCTTGCCTTGTTTGTATGGGCTGTAATTCAGAGACCCAACACAAATCCAGCACAGCTCATTAACACAAGGTCCAGGGAGAGAAGAGGCAGAAATAATGATACTGTTAAATCAGGCTTCATGAATATGGAATGATGTCTTATTTTGCATTATTATGGCTGTTACTTAAAACACACTCCCTGCCTTTGTGCTGGGGACTGTTACTTTCCCAGCTCTGCCTGCATGAAACCAGCGATAGTGCTGACAAGGACTTTAAAAGACTTTTCATGGGATGAAATACAGAATACAATGGGAAGTTTTATGGATCACTTCCCAGAGAGGGATGTTGTGAGAAGGGTGCAGAAATAAACCAAAACTAGGTGCTAGGGTATTCAAAGGAGAGGTTTTCTAGACATTTTGAGTCTCAGTTGTTCAGTTGTGCATGAAAGGCAATCCCTGTGACCTGATCTGTAGCCCCTAGGTCTATAGAAAAGTGTACTTGACACCTGTGGAGGAGGTTAAGAGTGGGTGCAGAGCTTCTATTCATGTTTTGTTAATGGTGCAGGCAGGTCCTGGCGCTCTGATTCAGGCTCCAAGGTGCAGCTGCCTGGCAAAAGTTTTGCCTCTTGAAGATGTCTAGTTGGGTGTGAGAGATGGAGAGGCATATCACGGGATAGATGAGGTCCCTATTTAAAGGTAAACCTTTCCCCAAACTCCTTGGCATGGCAACACTGTATGGGAGGAGTGATTTAATCCCAACTGTCCTTAAACACAAACAGCTGTTGGGTTCAAGCAGGCTCCTCTGAGCTTGTCCTTTCTCCTTCACCTCTCCATCAGGTTGGAGCCCTGGTGGTCAGGCAGAAGGAGCAGGCTGTGACTGGGCATGGGCCTGGTGCTCGGCCTGATCTTCTCTCAGGATTGTGGGAGCCATCCAGCAAACACTGGACATCCCAGTGAGCTTACCACCATGCTTTGGATCAGGTCTTGAGATGCTAAGCTCAGTCCATGACTGCAGCTTCCCATGCCTTGTGAAAATGAATCTCTTGTTCTTTCTCAAGGCTCAGTCCATTGTGCTATTTCTGTCCAAACGATTAGCATGCTAACTAAATAGTATTAAATACATAAAATAGTATTAAAGCGACGGAGATATGGGTGCTCCAGTAGGAGCTACCAGTTGAACCTTTTTCTCCAGTGCTGCATCTGCAGAGCCTGCCTAGAATCAGGGGAGTTAAATACAAAGAGAACAAAAAGCACTGTGTGTCTGCAGGGGAATGGGCTGGATGTGGTGCAGGTAAGTAATGCAGAGCCACAGTGACTTCACACAGCCTTTCTGCCTTGCTGCAATTGTTTTCATCAGGATTTAAGAAGCCTCTAACCTTGAGTTTTCCACTGCTGAATTTTGCCTGGTTGCCACTCTGACCTGTGCACAGAGGGCTCTTCAGGCTTTATTTCTGACCTGAGACGTAAGCCCTAGAGAAACTGCACTGAGCACTGCTAAAATATAATGCCCAGTTTGTGCCTCAATGCTAAGCACTAGTGGTGGAGTTTTTTAGGTATGACCTTCATTCTGGAATCGTGTGAGGTCCTGCCTGCAGTGTTTCCTAACCATAACAAAGCAGAGTACTCTAATTCAAAGGCATAGTAATAATCATACTTTCGTTTCATAAATACCTTATATTTGTAATGAATTCAAGAATCTCTCCACCTCTTTCTACTCAAACCAGACATCTTCTAGAACAAATCCTAGAAAGTATGAAGGTGTGCACAAGCAAGTGGATGAGTCTTTATCAAGCTCATAAGTGTCTCTCCTTGTATTTTTCCAGCCCCACCTGCTTTGAAGCTGTCTGTCAATGAGACACTGGTGGTCAACCCTGGTGATAACATCACTATGCAGTGCTCTCTGATAGGTGGTGATCCACAGCCAGAGGTGATTTGGTCTCACTCACCTGGCTCAATGCCTCGCAACAGCCTTGTGCAAGGAGGCAACCTCACCATCTGGAGAATCCATGTGGAGGACTCTGGCTACTACAATTGCACGGCCATCAACAATGTTGGGAACCCAGCAAAGAAGACAGTGAACCTGCTGGTGCGGTGTAAGTTGTTCTTTTTCTCAGAGCATGGGTTTTCAGGGTCAGGGGTGGTAGATTTGCATTTCTCCTGACTGTTCTTGTATAGCTAAGGGTGAATATGAAACTTTACAGCAATTAGTATTCTGGAGAAGTGTGTATGCAAGCTTCTCTGCGCCCCGACAAACAGCTGTGCTAGTGCTGCTTGCAGCCTCATTGTGAGCAGGAGCAGAAACTTGGACTGGAGAATAATCCCAGCCACTCAGATGTGAAGCCCTGGGGATATCTTGTGGACATGTAACTGGGAGAGGTCTTTGAACAGATTTTGCATGGATATGTTGCCTTCCTGAGGGGCTAAGAGTTGTTTTCCTGCCCCATGCAAGATACTTTGTTGTCCCTAACTGGTTTTGCACTTGTGTTCATCCCAGCCATGAAGAATGCCACATTCCAAATCACCCCTGATGTGATTAAAGAGAGTGAGACCATCCAGTTAGGGCAAGACTTGAAGCTCTCATGCCATGTAGATGCTGTCCCCCAGGAGAAGGTTGTCTATTCCTGGTATAAGAATGGGAAACCAGCCAAGTTCTCAGACCGGTTGCTGATCACCCGGAATGACCCTGAACTCCCACCTGTGACCTGCAGCTTGGAGATTATTGACCTGAGATTCAGTGACTATGGCACCTACCTGTGTGTGGCTACCTTCCAGGGAGCACCCATTCCTGACCTCAGTGTTGAGGTGAACATCTCCTCAGAGACAGGTGAGCCTCTCTGTGGCAGCTGGGGACTTCAGAGGAGTGATTGGCGTCACTACCTGCCCCCACCTCCATGCCTCTGGGTTTTTTTTTTAAGGACCTCATATGAGTGCCTTGATTACAAGAGGGAAAACATCTAAAATCCTCACGCAAGTATTTGGCTGAGACTGGAGACA
Source organism: Piaya cayana (assembly GCA_013389865.1). NCBI lineage: Eukaryota > Metazoa > Chordata > Aves > Cuculiformes > Coccyzidae > Piaya > Piaya cayana. The sequence continues at coordinate 457,578 of WAAB01024609.1, read as the reverse complement.
ACTCATAGTTACACCTTCTCTGCCAGATGTTGTTATGCACCAAGAAGATCCTCCTTTGTTTTCTCCTTATGAAAAGTCCTATGTGCAGGCCAGTCAAAGATACAGTGACAGCTTTAGAGTACGGTTGATCAAAGAAGCCTCCAAATCATGGAGGACGAAAGGGGGTGGTATTTCACCAAATTGCAAACGTTGCTGTGCGTAGGAGGAAGTGAAATAGAAAGAAAGCTGCTCACTCTTCTCTTTAGCATTGCTTGTGAGGATGTCCCTTTTCAATGTTGTGACCAGGAGATTGGTATCACACCAAAGCAAATACTGTAAAGAGCTTTAATGTTTACTGGATTGTAATTCCAGTCTGTCTTGGGCACTTTCTGTTAGGAGGGTCAAAGTTTCATCCCATTACTTGGTGAGGGCAGGACTAAACCATGAGATTGTTTTCAATCCCCAAGGTGACTGACATAAAGGGTCTCAAGGCTGCCTTTTTGTTTCTGGGGAAGTGATGGGTCCAGCTCTGCTCTCCATTATATCCATGTCATCTTTTTGCCTTTCCAGGACATTGAGGGTATAGCACAAAGCAGCACTGGGCTAGTAATCTGATGAAGACTCCTGAGGGGAGACAGCTGCCCAGAGATTTTGTCCTGAACCTTCACAGAAAGCTTCTTCTCAGTAACTGATTGTACTGGATCCATTGGCCACACTGTTTTTTGTCTTGATTCTGGATATTGTCCACTTCAGCCCTGCAGCAGAAAGCACTGTGACTGGTTTTGATGCTTTGGGAAGCCCCTATATTCCTGCAGAAGTGCTGGGTACAGCCTGCTTCCAATGGGACTTCATCCCAGACATGGAGGTTGAGCCCTGACCATGCCGTGGGCTCACTAAATACTGAAGGGTGGTGCTTCCTTTCTGCTGTCAGCCCTGGAAGGTAGAGCACTCTCTGCCAGCAGACACCAACCCTGTTGTACCAGCATGTACACTGCTGTGTAGTGTACAAAACTGTGGAGGAACCCCCAGTCCTGGTGCAAAGTTGGCTCTCCTGACCTTGTGTAGCTGCTGCCAGCAGGATCAATCTCTTTTTTGCCCAAGATCACTAGATGGCAGAGTGCAGTTGTGTTTAAGACAGCAAGGGCAGCAGGCTGTGAAGAGATGGGAGACCCTGAAAGATTCCACCAAAAGGCTGGGCAATTTCTTTTGGCACATGTATTGGTCCAAGCATCAGCCACTTGCTGTCTTAAAGGAGATGTCTGTGGTGGAGTTTGCCCTGTGCTCTGGCCTGGCCCTGCTTGCATGGATGCTGCTGATAGGGAAGAGCAGGTAGACAGCTTGAGCCATTTTGAAGCCTCTGGCAGCCTGAGCCAGCAGGACCACTTTGTGACTCAGGGAGTGAAAACAGCCATCCAGCCTCCATACAGCATCCCTGTGAACAGCAATGAGCCACTTCTGACATGTGGTCCCCACGTAAAATCTCATCAAGTTTTCCCCAGACCACAGAATCAGTGCAGGAGAACGGCAATGGTGCCTCCATGTTTCCCCACTGAGAAAAGCCTGAGCTCACCACGGTGACAGCCTCCACTGAGCAACTCAGAGGAGGTAGTTTTAATTAAAAAAAATATATATTCAAACACAATTTATGGCTTTTCCACATGGAGAAAATTGCCTCTCACCAAGTGAGTGGCTGCTGGCAGTTTTGGGCATCAAGGGTGCTGTCTTCCCTTTGCACTGGATGGGACAAGGTGTGATGAGACTCCCCAGCCCACAGGGGACCTGCAAATTGAAAACACAACCTCCCTCTTACTTAGGGAGGTCACTGAAGAGGGAGACAGGACTGGAACCATCCTAAATTTTGTTATAAAGCTGTGGACTGTGATATGTGCAATTACTGTAGCACACTCTCCTTTGCAGGAGCTGAATTGAGCTAATGTTGGTCAAACCAGCTTGTGACAGCCTCTGTAGTTCTAAACCTTGATTTAAATGGAAACTAAGCCTTTGCAGTTATGGAAGTGTCAATCCAAGTGTCCTTGCTGTCCGCAGGAAGGGCTGAAAAAGGAGCTTTCAGAAAATGTTTGTGGCCATATTTACCTCAGTTGAGTTGTTAACTCTGAAGCCTAATAAAAATAAAAGGTCAATATTACATGGATTTTGGCACGAACACCCCCTTCCTGGGCTTTTGGTGGAGCTGAATATGTGAACAACAAACATTTTTCCACCAACACCTCTGCCCTCTTTAGTCATTAGGCTTCTTTTGAGCTTTGTTTGTCAACAGAGTTTTTTATGTCAGTTCATAGCTGGATTTTTTTTTTTGTTTTGAGTTTTACTGAGCTTCCAGCTCTAGTCCTGGTTCAGCAGCAGTTTGGCTGTGTGAACTCTTCCTAGCCTGAAAGGTATGCCAGAAGTGATCTTTGCTGGGACCCATCTCACTCAAGTGAGTCAGTAATAGCCTGTACCCCATAAATCTCAATGTAAAGTAAGTAAAGACATTTAACAGAGCTGGCTTCTTGCTGTGGTTTTGGAGCAAAGAGGGATCCTGGATGTCTGTTAAGGCTGGAGATGTGATCTACAAGCACTAATCCTAGAAGTCTTGGCTTTGGTCTGATCTGGATAAAGGGACTGGATACCTTGACAGATATAATTTTTATTTCTTGGCTAAAAGGCTGCAGTTCCACAGGGGAAATTCATTGACCAGAAATTGAGAAGTAGGTAAAAAATGCTTTTGTCTTCAGGTTCAACTGTGCTAGCCCTGCTGCTGGAGAGCATTTTGCAACCAGTATAGCTGGCACTTGCCATTGGTATTGGGATATGTTGTTGGAGAAGCTGGGATCTTCCTCAGTACCCTGCAATGCCAGACCCTGTAGGATGGTTTACATGGGCAATGTGTTCCTACAGGAGTTGCACTGTGGAAACCTTTGTGGTTCAGGATTGCTGGTGTGACTCAAACACAAGTGTCTCAAGAATGTTCCTTGCTCCCTGGAAACTCAGTGTAAAACAATTCCCCTCTTGTCTCCCTTTTAGTGCCACCAACCATCAGTGTCCCTAAGGGACAGTCCACCATCACCGTCCGTGAGGGCTCCAGGGCTGAGCTGCAGTGCGAGGTTCGAGGGAAGCCAAAACCACCCATCATCTGGTCTCGGGTAGATAAGGAAATGCTCATGCCTTCAGGGACAATGACAATGGAGACATATGATGGGAAGCTGTACCTGGAGAGTGTGACCAGAGAAATGAGTGGAACCTATAAGTGTCAGACAGCCAGGTACAACGGCTTTAACATCAGACCCCGCGAAGCCTTGGTGCAACTCAATGTGCAGTGTGAGTATAACCTTACAGTACTGGAGTGAGTGCCTGAATGCATGTGTACACAAAAGCCTGTGGACTAAACCAGGTTGACACAGTCAGTGCTGCTTTGAGGCAGAATTAAACTTTCTTACTGGGCTGAGCAGAGATATCTCTTTTGTTTGGAGGCCTTTGAACAGTTTGTATTTAATTGGCTTGGCTATACAAGCCTGAGGGCAGGATACCGTATGGCCAGCATGTTGCAAGTGGAATGGAGAGTTGTGAATGTGTTCCTATAGAGTGCTTTCCATTTCCCTGCCAGTGGATGAGTGCAGAACAGGATCTTTACCAGGTGTGTGTGTGCTATGTATGTGTAAAATACCCCATAGAGTATATCAGTAAAACATTGAACTATTTCCACCCCAGAATCCTTTCTTCCATTTAGTTAACCTCCAGTGTAATTTCTCAACATGCCTGAACCATTTTGCCTGAAAAGCAGCTTTATACAGATCCTGATATGGACTGCACTGTACCAAATGATTTCTATGAAGTAAAGCTGTGAGTAACAGAAAACTGGCTCTTATCTTGTGGTGTATTGAGTAATTTCAGCAATGGGTGATGCTCCCAGCCCTGCTTGAAGGTGATACCTGTGCAAAAAGGTGAATGCAGTGGGAGGGATGCTGCTGATGGCTGCATTGGTTGGCTGTCTCCATCCTTTCCCTGCAGTGGTTTCTCCTACCAGATATGTGAGTGCTTGCTCAGCTCAGTTGAGGTATGTTTTGACATGCAAGGGTCTGTGCTCACTCCTTCAAGACTTTGAATCAGAGTGAGGGCAACTGGGTAAAATGCCTTGGTCTGGAAGGAGCTGTGATGGTAGGAGTAGTCCTCCCTACAGACTTTGTCCCATCAGGATATTGCAGTGGCTGAGATCCCGTGGAGTTCTTTGAGCAGGGGTGGGATGGGTAGGCAGCAGGTTAATTTGCACTTCGGCACACTGTTCCTGGGCTTTGACTGATGAGTCTTCACAAACAGCACAGTAGTGCTCACTAGCCCTGCTGCCACAGTCCTCCCAGGTTTGCTCCATGGGAAGGAATGAAGAGAGGCTGGAGCAGATAACCTGGTTGGAGCCAACCAGACACACTGTTCACAACTGCAGTCTGCTGGGATTACAGCAGTAACACAGGTATGTGAAGTCCTGCAGGCACCTTGAGTATTCAAAGATCCCCTTTTAGTCTACTCAGGAGCATGGCAGGAATTAAATTACAGGATGGGAACAGGGAAACATTTGCAGATTTCCACGCAGGTAAGTATGTGTGGAGAAGCTTCCCTTAAGTAGAGTTGAAATACGCATCTTTGTTTAAGCTCTTTTGGAAATTAGTCTGGGTCAGCCGTATGGAGTATGCCAGAACATGATAGGCAGGGTGACTCTTGGTCATGCACTAATGGGAGATGCAGCAAAATTTTATTCTAGAGCCAAGAAGCATCAGACCTTCTGGGGTCCCCTCTTTGGTGTTGGACCTAGATGACTCTAATTGCCTCTGCAGAGGGAGCAGCAGTGCTGAACCTAGGATGCATTCAGGATTACTAGGTGGTCTGGAAGGGGAGCACAGCCCTGAATCTTGAGCTGGAGAGGCTGGATATGACTTCCTACACAAGAAAGATGGTAGATAGAAGACAGAAGCTGTTCTGGAGCAGAGCCTTTGATATAACTACCAAGCATGCAAACATGTGATGAACTTCCTATAGCTTTTTCAAAGGCCAAGCAATTCTTTATTGTGATCACACCTGAGTAATGGTGGCATAGTCTGTGCAGCAGCCTACCCAAACAGCCCTTTTCCATCAGTTCTGTGTAACCTTAATTGGAGCTGGGTGCATACTGAGTGTTTGTTGAACTGAGCTGCCACCTCCTGTCTACAAACTGTGGAAGGAGATTATGGCAGCACCACCTGTTCTATGCCTGAGCAGGCAGCTTTGGTTTTGATGCCATCAGTTAATTTCTTCCATCAGCAAGAAAAGCAAACTGTAAAGCAAGAAAGTAGGGCAAGAATTGCCCTTATCCTCTTCACAGATTCCCCTGTTCCCCTGCACAAAAAAAACCCCAGCAAACAACACAGTCTGTTAATCCTTCTCCACCTTGATGCAGCTGGAAGGAGGTGTGTGCCACAGTGGGGGCTGCTGTGGTTAACTGAAACTCTCTTCTCCAGTATGGGTAGCTCATTAGTCCGGTCACTTGCTCTGAAATTCTCATCTTGTCAGAAATGTGGATTGTGTAGCTCCTGGAGCCTCTATGATGAGCACTTCCCCCGGCCTCCCCCAGCTCTCACATAGCACCAAAGAGCTGCTGAGGTGATGTGGGTATCCACATGTCTGTGAGTGCACGTGCATGTGTGTGTGCATGCAGGCATGCCTCTTTGTGCATCAGTGTGAGCTTCTTTTGAACTGGTGCACTCAAGGGAAGAGCAAATTCTGGGTGATAATGTGGCAGTTTCTCTGATTTGCTCCAAAGCTGAAGTTGTAAAATCAATACAGCAGATCTGATTAGATGTCAGAACCTATTTTTGTGTTTTTCTTTTCTTTTTCAGCCCTCATCTACATGCATATAGTGCTGTTTTGTAACAAACTAGCTCAGAAATAGACTTTGCCAACTGCACTGCAGTGTTGGAAAGAGAATGAGAAGACAAAAAGAACAAGTCAGCTGTCAAAAAAATATTGTTTGGGCTTTTTATTATTTGCTTTTATCTTGGAAGCAGAAAAAGTTGCTTTCCCTTCATCTTATGAACTGTAGTTGTCTGTCATCAGCTCTCTGACAAGGTGGATGGTCTGTTCCCTGGATGACTTGGTCTGAATTGTAGAGCTTTGGAAGATCTGTAAGTTCATGAAAGTTCTTGCAGTCTCTGTGGTTAGGTTGAGGAAATGTTGTATACTAGTTAGAGTGAGAAATTTGACTTGCACTTGAAGTGACAATTTCTTGTCAGCTTCTCCCATATCTTCAAAACAGGACTAAAACTGACCCATCTCTTCAAGGATTTGTGAGGCATAATAAACATAGCACTTTCAAATCTTGAAATAAAAATAATAATGCAAGAGCAGAATGCTATTGTTGGTGGTGTTGATGCTGTTGCTAATACTGTTGTCAAGGCTCGTCTCAGGACCAGGTGCTCACTCAAGAAAAGTCCAACAGGTGGGTTGAAAATCAGGACTAGGTCACCATGTACAGATGAGACAGTGTAAGGCTGTAGAACGCAGTTGGTTTGAAAATGTGCAGCACTCTGGGTTTTGGAATACAAAACATCATTTGAGCTAATAGGTATGAAAGGAGGAATTGGTATGGATCAGTGAAAAGGATGCTACCTACAAAGAAATTTAGCAAGTACATAATAAAAAAATTGCAAAAAATATATATCAACCATTTATCTTAAAAGCCTGGTCAAAATGGCATTTCCATGAATTACAAAGGTTAACAGTGACTCTAGCTGTTGCTAGAACTGGCTTTTGAGACAGCTATCTTACAGTGAATGCTACATTTGCTCTGCTAGAGCCTCATATAACATTATGGTGTAAATTGCAGTCCAATTACGTTATCCTGTTTGGGTGGTATTATGTCAGCTCAAAAAACTACTGGACAGCTCAAAGTCCAACTTAACCCTGCCCTCATCACAACTGATCCTTGACATTATCTCACAAATAAGTTTGTCTTCCCTCAAAAAATTCAGTACTTGCTACATAGGACCCTTGTTCAATCAAACCAACAGGTTCTTCCTCTTTGGATAATGACCAAAGCTTGGTAGCAGAGCACCCCTGTCTCCTGTATTGAGAGATGTTCATTAGTTCACCAAATTCTGATAACTGAATAACCAGACTACTGCTGGTGTCATTTTTGTCTGTGGTAGAAGTCTTGGTGTCTCTAAGTGCCCAGAGAAAGAAGGGAACAAGGAAGAGGAGATATTTATGTAGGATTAACCTTGTTTTGGATAGTCAAGTCTGAAAGATACCTGTTTCTCATCTTTGGGCCATATGGCAGGTGGAATCTTGACAGGAGGAAAGATTAGAAAAGGAAATAAACTGAGTGTCTCCTTCCCTGGAATAAAATGGCCTTCAAATTTAGCCACTTCTGGATCCAAAATAGTAGTCAACAATCATCTAGTATTGATCTCCAAAGGATTAGGCTTATTGTCTTTAGGTAGTTTTGTTGCGTATAACAGTAGGTAGATTATTGTGGTTTATCTTCAAAGCATAGTGAATATTAAGTGTAATCAGGGAAGCAGACTGCCAACCTCTTTGGAGGCATGATTGTTGTGACTGACAGGATTTCAGGAGACTTTGCATAGTCCTAGGCATAGATATTGCCATAGGGGCAGTGACCAGCAGGTCTGGCTCTGCCCTTGTCTGGAAGGCAGCCAGAATACATCCTGCTGGGGTATCTGTTGCCCTTGTCACTTAAATTAATGTTCAGGTGGGCACATACATGTTTTCACATTCAAGCTTGCACGTTAGCAAATGTTATTCCTGGTCACACGCTGTTGACTCATTCCTCCTTAAAATCCTGCTGAACCCACTGGCAATGCTGTACATTAAGCAGGCAATAGTCAGCATCAATTTCCCTTGTTATCTGTGTAGCAAACAGAAGAGCTGGGAAGAGAGAAGAGGTGTGATACTGTATATAAGTAAGAAGCATTGCTGGATCTACACAACTGAAAATGGAAATACTTTAAACTGTTTGGATCAACTGTTTAAGCCATTGCTCAATGTCAGTGCTCTTTGCTGTTGCCCTCTCCCTCTGAAACATAAGATTGGATATTAATTGCTCTATTAAGAGCACTCTTGGGACATGCTTCTAGCATGGAGGTATTTCTTCAGAGTGACTAGGACTGGGATTTTGTCTCCCGAGATCTCCTTGCAGCATTCCATTCCCATGAGAAGGGAATCTGAGAGAAATGAGATTCTGTGGCCAGAGCTGACCCATATTTGTGACTGAGCTGGCTTGTCTGTCTTGCTGCATGGCCACGTGTGCTGGAGTATGGAGCCATCTGCTAAGAATTTTAGACTTGGCTGGTTTAATTTGTGAGTGTATTTATTAATAGTCAATGTTTTAATTTTTTTGGGGGGTGGGTTGTTAGCAGAGTCCATCCTGACACTCTAAGCAAAGTATTGCAGTTTAGAAGCTAACTTAGGGGCAGAGGGTGATATTTTTTTTGTTGGTGTTTTTTAATTTTTTTTTCCTTACCTTTGCAGTGGCTGAGGCTTTTCTGCCCTTCTATTCATGCTTCACTGTCACTGTTGTACTTGGTATAGGTCATGTTCCCAAAAGAGGGAAACCCCAGGCTCTCATAAGAACCTGAGGTTTGGGATGCTCTGGTTTACTTTAAAGCATCAGAGGCTTAAGAATGAACTGGTCTTCTGGGAAAGGTGTATTGGTATTCAAAGCCACAGAAAAACTGTGCCTTCTGCAAGTTCAGTGTTTACAAGCCTGGGGAGTTTCATTAGCAAAAAGGGAAAAAAAACATTTGTAGTCATGGGCATGACTTCAAACCATCAGTTTGAACAAAGCCTGACCTGTTCTCTGGTCCCATTTTGATGGAATTCTTCTGTTTATCCCCAAATCCATTGTACAGAGTTTTGTGCGATTAAGCTGAAAGTGTATGTGTTATTTCTATGTTTTTATCAATACACAGACCCCCCCTGCTTCCCCCATTAAGAGCAAAAGGTTTTGTTCCTGAATGTCAACACACTTTCTGCTAGCAGTATTCTGGCTGGAATTAAGTTGCTTAGAGCTTCTGTTTGTGCACGTAGCCTTGTCCTCAGCAATATGGCATTACAATTGCTCATTCTGCTTCCCAGTGCATGGGCCACTAACAACTAATTAGAGTTGTCAGTCTTGGGACAGGCTGAAGGATGAATCAGTTTTACTCAGTCATGGCTGTAAACCCAAATGGCCATGGTTCAGAGCACAGTAACAACCACAGAGGCTTAGCTGGCCTGAGATTTTTTTTATTACCATCCACTGATCCTGGGGCCCAGCAGACAGAGGCTATGACAGCAATTACATTGGTTTGGGATTCAGTCTTAATATGGAGTTGTACCAAATGTAGCTGAAAAGAGGATGGCTTCTTTTTGTCTAGGATTTGTTGGCCCCTACCCTTCTGCCAACTTTGTGGCATTGAGGGGAAGGTGGTCTGACAAGCTAGGGATGCTTACCTGAAGCCTTCTTTGTGACTGCCTTTATATTTGTGGAGAAAAGCTCCAGGACTGCTTTTTTTTTTGTTGTTGGTTTGTGGGGGTTTTTTTGTTTTTTTTTTGTTTTGTTTTGTTTTTTTTTTTTTTGTAGTATTTGGTGTATGCAGCTTTGGAGGAAAATGTCTTTCACAGAGTAAAGTGATGGTATGGATTTTGGCTCACCTGAATTTTTCCTCTCAGTGCATTGCAGTTAGGACTTTCTCTGCAGGACCGTGGACTTTTCTCTGCTTGCTGCATTGTGCGGAAGTTTTCCATGTGCTACCACTCCTTGAGTTTTTCTTGGGAAGTCTTTGCACCCTGAGAGGTTTAGCAATTTACCTCTTGATTGAAATTGGTCTGACAGAGCATGTCTGCACGCTGTGGTGGCCAGGAGATATAGGAGACTTAAGACATAAAGCAAAAGGCCCAGATGGCAGGGAGAATTCACTGGAGCAGTGCAGGCTGGGGAGCAGATTTTGCAAAGATGGCATGTTCAGTCTCTTGGTACCACATGTCAGATGCGAAGTACTGGGAGACCTCCTTGCTGTGTCCTAGGTAAGTGACCAGGAAAGAAGAGAGAGCGATACCCAGATATTTGCATGAGGAAGGTGGGAGCCCTCCTTAAAGAGGGAACATAGGTCTGCTACATGAAATTGCAGCCTGCCTGAGCTGCTCTTCAGCCTTTGTGCAGCTTATTGCTCATCTCTGAACACCTCTGCTGTTGTAATGATAGGCTGAGTAAAAGCTTGTGTGAGAGTTCTTTGCCCAGAGAAATGAATTTGTTTGTTCAGAAGAGAACTGGTTTAAATCAGCTAATCCATTTTGTGGATACTGTTGAGAGAAACAAATACACTTTCTATAAGCTGCCATTATCCTGGTTTTTGGCCAGACTCTCCAGGAAGAGCAACTTAATTTTATTGAGACTGGGAGAGAGAAAGAGTGAGAGACATCCAAGCTACAGGAAAGGCGAGACAGGTAAATACTGTATAGGCACAGTGGGAGGCAGACAGTCTTGGTAATATCTGTGGACAATTGCTCACCTACCATGGCCCTTTCAGGGCTGAGCACTGCATGTCCTATTGTTCTAATTCAGACACACTTTTTAAGGTCTTACTGCCATGGCAGCTACTTTTCCTGTAGGACCTAGCTGTTCATCACCTTATAGGGATAAAAACAACTCCAAAACCCTCTCAAATGCATCGCGCTAGGTATTCTGCAAGGCAATGTGTGTTTTTGTCTCACCCAAGCGTGTCCTTGTCTTTAAGCCACAGCAACAAAGTGCTGCTGAAATACTGTCACTTTCCCAGTGCTTCCCATCTGACTGTTCTGAAGAAACTGCTTTGGTTTTGAGCTGTTCTTGTTGTCTGGGTTTAGGCCATAGAGGAAACCACCTGTACTGAAGATCTCCAAACTGTGATACAGCTAGTAGTACCTAGACTGCGTCAAGGCAGCCTAACTGGAGGAGAGGTTTTCCCGGCTCTGAGCCTGTTTGTGTGGGGATGTAATGCAGGTTCCTCTCTAACATAAACTGCTAGTACTCCTGCTGCATGTTTATCTCCAGTCAGCAGGTCAGAGATGGTGAGCTTGGCAAAACAACTGTTGAGAAGGTTTCTCTCATCATCTGTGCAGCACCAGTACATGTCCAGAGAATGTGGGAACTGGACCAAGGTGGAGAAGGGGCCACAGATCCTGGAGGATAGGGTGATGGACAAGGCTGGGAACTGACTTTATGGGGAATGCAGTAGAGAGAAGAGAACATAGTACCTGCTTATATGGGCTCAATATAGTTAGGTATGTTTGGAAAGGAAAGTCTGGATTTTGGGGCTCTAGACTGAGGATAGGAGAGCAAGAGAATGGGAAGGTTTGCATTTATGTTCTAGCAAAAGAGACCTGTTGCTGACACCTGACTAGAGTAGATTTGGGAAGGCACGCCCTATATTTTAGGATTTGTCACCAGCAATGCAAAGTCTATTTGGAAACCTGTAGGTAGTGGTGTTCCCCAGGGGTCAGCACTGAGCCCAGTCTTGTTTGACGTATTCATCAATGACCAGGATGAGGGGGCAGAATGCTCCCTCAGCAAGTTTGCAAAGATGATACAAAACTGAGAGGAGTGGCTGATACACAGGAAGGCTGTTCTGCCATTCAGAAAGACATGGACAGGCTGGGGAGCTGGGCAGTGAAAAAACTAATGATGTTCAATAAAGGCAAATATAGAGTCCTGCATCTAGGAAGGAATAACCTCCTGCACCAATATAGGTTACCTGCTGGAAAGCAGCTCTGCAGAGTAGGACCTGAGAGTCCAGTTCTGGACTCTCCAGTAGTTCCTTATCTTTCACGCACTGGAGAGATTCCAGTAGAGGACCGTGAAGACGACTGAGGGACTGGAGTATCTCTCTTAGGAGGAAAGGCTGGGATACCTGGGTCTGTTTAGCCTGGAGAAGAGAAGACTGAGAGAGCATCTTATCAGTGTTTATAAATGTCTAAAAGACAAATGTCAAAAGGCTGGGGCCAGACTCTTCTCAGCAATGCCCAGTAACAGGACAAGGGCAATGAACACAAAATGAAGCACACGAAGTTCCACCTGAATATGAGGAAAAGAGACTTTACAGTGAGGCTGATAGAGCACTGGAACAGCCTTCCCAGACAGGCTGTGAAGTCTCTTCCTTTGGAGATATTCAAAACCTACCTGGACTTGTTCCTAGGCAACCTGCTGTAGGTGAACCTGCTTTAGCCGGGGGATTGGACTAGATGATCTCTGGAGGTCCCTTCCAACCCCTACCATTCTGTGATATTCAGTTAACACTGGCACTGGGAGACATAGGGCAAGGGAACTGGTAGATGGAGGGGGTTATAAAACTGCCATCAGCCGTCATATTTTAAGGTTGGGATCACAAGGCAGGAAAAGAGGGAATGCCCTTCTAATGGGCACTTGGGACTTTAAACGTGCCTGCCTTGGTCAAGATGCAGTGCTGTGTCCTGTGTCAGATACTGGCACACTTTTTGCTGTCTTGGATATCTGCTGCCTGATAAACCTGGGTGGCTTGGTGGGAATTACATTGCATTAGTGGCACATGGAGTGGCTGGAGTGAACGAGGCTTTCTGTTGTTTTGGACTGGTTAAAAAAAGTTAGATTTTTTGGTGGAGGTTCCACTTGACTGGAGGCTGGCACGTGTTACGCCCATTTACAAGAAGGGCTGGAGGGAGAATCTGGGCAACTACAGAATTGTCAGTCTGACCTTGGTGCTGGCACAGGTCATCTTGAGTGCCATCACACAGCACACAGAGGACAACTGGGTGATCAGGCCAAGTCAGTATGAAAGGCAAGTCCTGCCAAACTAACCTGATTGCTTTCTATGAAAATGTGACCCACTTGGTGGATGAGGGAAAGGCTATGGATGTAGTGTACCTGGACTTCAGTAAAGCCTTTGACATCACTTCTCACATTATTCTGCTTGAGAAACTGGCTTCCACTCTGCTGGGTGAAAAACTGGCTGGGTGGCCAGGCTCAAGGGGTGGTGGCAAATGGAGTTAAATCCAGCTAGAGGCCGGTCACAAGTGGTGTTCCCAGGGCTCAGTGCTGGATCCAGTCCTGTTCAATATCTTTATGAATGACCAGGATGAAGGGATTGGATATACCCTTGGCAAGTTTGCAGACAAAACTAAGCTGGGAGGAAGTATTGATCTGCTGGAAGATAGGGTGGCTCTACAAAGGTATCTGAAAAGGCTGGATCAATGAGTTGAGACCAAAGGGATGAGGTTTAACAATGCCAAGTGCAGAGTCCTGCACTTGGGACATAACAACCCCATGCTGTGCTACAGGCCTGGGGAAGAGTGGCTGGAAAGCTGCCTGGTAGAAAAGGACCTGGGAATGTTGGTTGACAGCCGGCTGAACATGAGCCAGCAGTGTGCCCAGGTGGCCAAGAAGGCCAATACCATATTGGCTTGTATCAGAAACAGCATGGCCAGCAGGACCAGGGAAGTGAATCTGCCCATGTACTTCGTACTGGTGAGGCTGTACCTTGAATACCATGTCCATTTTGGGGTCCCTCACTACAAGAAAGGCATTGAGATCATAGAGTGTGTCCAGAGAAGAGCAACATAGCTGGTGAAGGGGCTGGAGTACAAGTCTTACAAGGAGTGGCTGAGGGAACTGGGGTTGTTTAGTCTGGAGAAGAGGAGGCTGAGTGTAGACCTTATCACTATCTATAACTGCCTGAAAGGAGATTGTAGAGAGGTGGGTGTTGGTCTCTTCACCCAAGTAATAGGTGATAGGATGAGAGGAAATGGCCTCAAGCTGCAGTGGTTCAGATTGGAGATGAGGAAAAGCTTTTTCACCGAAAGGATTATCAAGCACAGGCACAGCTAGTCAGGGAAGTGATTGCATCACTGTCCCTGGTGGTATTTAAAAAATGGGTAGGTGAAGTGCTTAGGGATATGATTTAGTAGCGGACAGGTATTTTTTGACTTGATGATCTCAAAGGTCTTTTCCAACCAAGCGATTCTATGATTCTATCAATTTTTGCCTCTCTTTGACAAAGCAATATGTGTTGAATGCCCATCTGTTGGGAAAGAGATGCCATGGACAAGGATTCACTGGGGGAACCAGGAAGCCACCAAGCAGGCAAAAAAGGCAATTCATTTTCTCATAACTGTCAGCCTCCACACAAGAGCTTGAGACACAGAGAAATGAAAACAGCTCCCCACACCTGCAGGGGAGCATAGTATCTCAGACCTGACACAGGACCTGTGCCAGGGGAGCAGAGGCTCTTCCCCTAGCCTCTTCCCCAGTGGGTACCGTGTGATGCTGTGGGATTGTGCCTATGCCTTTGGTTTTCTCCCATGCTTTTCAGACCTTAAACTATATCAAGCAGAACCTATGAGGGTGCAGGAGCAGGCTGCTATGCTATCCCTCACCTGTTCCATGGGCTTGGAACAGGTCTATATTCTCCTGCCCCACTGGAAGATTGTGGCATTTGGAGGCAACACACAGAATAGTGATGCCGGTTTTGAGGAGGAGGCTTAGGCAGGGAAGACCCTGCATCACTCTTGATATGAAGAGAAACCCTAGTAGGAAACTGAGCATCTTGGGAGCATTCTCAATTTTAATCACATCTGGCCATGCTGACTCTGAACACTCAAAGAGCACTTTTGAGCATGAATTAAATTTCAGAAGTGTTCAGGCTTCTCTACATCCCAGCAGGTCTTCCTTCTGCCAGTTTTGTGCTGGGGTGCTGTACTGGGAGGCTGTGTGTTCAGTTTTTAAGAAGGGCATAGGAGCTTTTTGGAGCTTACTGTAGGGAAACAGCTGTTCAGTTACTAGTTCGTACTATTCCATTTGGGCCAGTCTCCAAGAAAGAAACAGTTTTTCTTTGAAGCCAGGAAACAGTGTTTTCTCCATGAGCAGAGATCACTTTTCCACCATGCACCCCTCTCACCTTGTTTCACTTCACATAGTTTCTAATTTCCATTTTTCTTTGCCTCCCTATTGTAAATACAAATAAACATGTGTATGCACATGCTCCTACCTATCTCAGCTTTGCCTTCTGATTTGAATTTAATTGGCCTCTGGGTCTTGAGATAAAACAGTCAGTTTTCTTTTATAAACCCAGTGAATAACCTGAAAAACCTTCATTGGTCCCTGGATTTGACAGACGTGCTTAAATTTCCTAGTTGCATGCAGACCTGTTTCATTTTGTATGATTTTGGAGCCCTAGTTTCTGGGGTCAAGTGTGATCATAAGAAACCATGGAAATTTTTCATTACTGTTGGCTGGGAGGAAGCTGACTTCTAAGCCTGTTTGCTTGTTTGCCAAGCTGCAAGGGGATGAATGGGATGTAGAAAAAACTGAAAATTACTTCATTTCGGTGGGGAAGAAGTATCTGGGATAAATCCCTGCTGGCTAAAACCAGAATGGCAACTGAAGGCCATTCCAGCTGACTCTCTATAGGCTCTTGATCTGTTGTGACTTGCTCTCACTTCTGATGACACAAGTGCTGTAAATCTCCTCAATCACAATATGCTACAACTCTGGGCCCAGCTCAGCCAAGCATTTGATGGGAAGAATTCTTTGGAGTGCCAAACTAACAGGGGTTCCCGACAGTGGCTGTGATTGAGGTCAAGAGAGCAATAAATAATAGTGGCATTTACACCGGACAGGGATTTTTCTTACCAAGTGCTGATTGCAAAGAGATATTTTACTGTCCTAATCATAAGCGAGAATGCAGTAGCTAATAACAACTTAATGCAATCTAGATGGGCTTAATAGTGCAAGGTCTACTGGGATTTTCTGAGCAGTTCATAGCTTATGCATAATACAGACCCTTTAGCCAGCATCTTGTCATGTGGTAAAATGGGAAACGGGCTTGAGGTAAAAGGTGCAACCCTTCATCTAAGGTGGTTTTCTGGAAACAGCACAGTGGGTCTAAAGGGAAGAAAAGATGGTGGCAGTTGGCTGGGTCAGAGAAAAACAGAACAATGCTTAAAATGAGGGTTTGTGGTTTGAGGAGTCTTCTCTTCCCCTTGGGCTGCTTGTAATGAAGCCTTGCAAAAGTCCAAGTCTATGTATGGAAATGAGTAAGCTTTCAGTCCGATTAGCTGTGTAGGAACCAACTCATATATATAAATGAAAAGATGCAAATGAAACTACTTCCAAGTTTTAAAGAATTGAGGAAAAGCACTTAAGGTTTGTGATAGTTTTTTGTTTGGTTTTGCTTGTTTATTTGTTTGTTTTTAAAACCAGTTGGAGAAGCTTATGTGCTCTACTTCACCTGCACAAAATGCTGAGACGCCAGCTTCCTGCAAAAGCTCATTTAATCTCTTTCTAAGCATTTTGTGATGTTTGTCTAGACAGGAGACTTAGTTATTTGCCAAGCATAGTCTCTTTCACTGGCAGAGCTGAGGAACAAGGTGAGTTTATGTTTGTGGATCTTAACTTGAACTATTTGTACATTTTCAGTGCAACATCTACTCACAGACAGAAGTGACAGAGAATTCAGTGTGTGCCTCAGGACATTGTTCCAGCATTTTTTTTACTCTCATGGTTCAGCTGTCATGACTTAATCTAAGCCTGTCTCATTTCAGTTTCCAACTACAACAAGCTCTGTTTATGCCTTTGTCTTCTTACATGAAGAGCTATTTGTTATCATCAGTCTCTTCCTTGAGTAATCTCGCACACCAGAACAAGTAATCTCTCAGCCTTTATTCAGTATGCAATCTGGAAAGAGTCTCTTTAGCCATTCATTGTAAGGCATGTTTTCAATCCCTTGATTCATTTTTATAGCACTCAGGGGGGTTTTCCAACATCATTCTGGCAGTGAGGTCACCTGTATTAAACGGATTTTCAAAAATGGTCTCATAGGTGCAGAGGTGATGCCCATCTCACAATATGTTTAGTAAGATTTAGCTTAGTCATCCAAGGATTTGGATATCTTTAGACTACAGAATTAGACTGAAAGCTGATGTTCACTGGGTTACATCAACTCAGGCTCCTTCTGGAGTCACTGTCTCCTTCCTAACAAGAATGATGCATTCTTTCCTCGTCAGTCATCTTTCTAGATCTCTCCATTATCCAAGATAAATTGGGTGCAGTTACCACAAGCCCATTCCATGAAGCAAACCAAGTTGTCCTGTGTGAGGTGTCTTATGTTACTTACTGCTGCATATTTTGTCCTCTGCAGATGATGATACCTTATCCTGACATAGGCATTTAAGGATGGTGCTTGTCAGTTATTGCACATCAAAGCACTGCCTTGGTGTAGGAGGGAAGGAGGCAAAGCACAAGCCACATACCAGAGCTGTGCCAAAGTCTGCACCCAAGTCATTCCATTTGCAAATGGATGTAAGGTCATTCAAATACCAGAGGTGGTTATGCATGATGCTGGCTACACAGCATGAATGGGAGACTTTATAATTGCTAAGCTTTAGCTATGCCAACCTGATGGCTGGATCTTTGATCTTGAGGAAGATATGAGATAGCATCAGTTCATGTGGGATCTCTAACTAGAGAAGTCTCCCTACAGAAGGTCTTCCCTCTCACTGGAGAGATATCAATAGTGTGTGCATCCATTTAAAACTTTTTTTTGAACTCTTTCTTTTAGTGTGTTTTAATCTGCTTACTTTGGGCAGCATTTGAATAGTATTACATCTTCAATTAGTCTGTCATGTGGAAGCAAGCCAGGATCTTTCCAATGCCTGGGGATATTATGACAAGAGAGTTACTTTTCTTGTTGCTTTTTTAAACACTACCCAGTTTGTTTTCCAAGGATCCATCATTTTTTAACTGTACAGTTGCATCCTATATTCGTGTTCCATGAGTTATTTTCTGGAATCAGTGAAAAATAACAAGGTTTATTACTGTTTGTTCTGAGGTCCCCTCTTCTAACAAGTTGGTTCCTCTTTGTATTCCCATCGGCCATACGTGTATGAAGGGTACAGAATACTTTTAGCTTCTCTGATGTTTGCAGGATGCTATCACAAACTTCACCTCAAAGGCCTCACTAAATGAAGTTTTACCCTACCTTTTCCTACTTTCCATGGCATTTTTAAGGTGTTAGTGATCTATTGTTAGTCTGTTATTCTGCCATTTTTGCAATGATTAATTCAGATCAGAGTGCAGAGGTCCAGCTATAGTCCTACAAACAGAACATAGGAAAGCCTGGTTTTCCATCTTCTCTGGTGTTTATCACAGAAAGTCACAGATATTCCCAAATTTAAGTCCATGCAGGTTCTTTCCAGAGCTGTACACAGACTTACACCCTCTCTCTGCCCAACACAGTAGGACGGCTCAGCAAACATTGCTGGAACTTGTTTAAAATGTCCTTTTCACCTGGACTATCTGATTCTGGGAGGTGTTGTTATCTGTTAGGCAGAGTCTGGAAGGAGCAGAATGCCATGTTACAGTGTGCGCTGCCACAATCCCTCAGGCTGATAATTGCTGATGTACTGACTCGGGCCAGGATCTGCTTTCAGACCTTGATGCAGTGGGTAAGAGTGAGGACACTTATGTCCCAGAACAGTTGGGAATGTGAACAACAGGAACTTTATAGAACCATCTTCAGGCATTTGTCTGTTACACCAAAATCCAGGCATCTGGAGAAGAAATTGAGTGTGTACTTCCCACTTGTCCTACATATCCCCTTTGGTGTATCCTAAGTCCTCCTCAGTCAATATGAAAAAGTGTCTGTGTGAGATAGTCATGTACCCACATTACAGGGATATGCTGCTCCTCCAAATGGTTTCTAGTTTGAGGTCAGCCATAGATGCAGCCTGCAAAAGCAGATGTCAGAGCAGACTTGCCCAATGAGCAGGACTTAATAAATTTGCCTCTCCTGGTCCAAGTCCAGGGGAGATGGAACAAAGTTGATAGCCAGATGGGGAGGTCGAGGGAGCAGGCTTCTGTCCTTGAATGATTGCCAATTCTGTCATTGGCCTCTTTCCTATGCCCACTGCTACATAGGAGACCCTGCCCCCTGGAGAGTAATTTCTGGGAGCCTGCAAAACCTGCAGCTGTCAGAATTGACAGTGCTTTTCCTAATGCAGGGAAAGATGAGAGCTGCAGAGCTGCATCCACTTCAGCAGCGAGGCTGGTGTGCTGCTGTTTCTCTGGAAACATGGAGGTGATATAAAGGAAAATACATCAAGCTTCCAGTGGGGGAGCGAGTCCTCCAAAGCTTGAGTCCATGCCCTTCTCAGAGATGAGCAATATCATCCAAGCCTGAATAACTGGGACTGCCAAAAACTCTGCTGTCTCCATAGGTAGTTAGCATTTTTTGGAATAGGGTGTAGAGAGATGAGTCCCATCAATCTGTCCAGCAATCCACTGAAGATACATTCATGAAAAGCTATGAGAGTTACTGATGCAACAGATAAAGAATTTGGTTTTCATAATTAATGAATAGACGGGGAGTTGGACACAGGCACTTCTGAAAGTCACATTTTAAATACATGCAGGCAGTGGTTTGAAGGATGGAGAGGGAAGATGGGACTTTCAGATGGCAGAGATGATGGCTATTTGGCAGCTGGCTTTTTGGAGCTGGTCACTGTTGTGGAAGACTTCAATCATTTTATCTGATAGACCGCCTGAACCTATCCTCATTTTTCCATCCTTCGCCTGTGATTGATTTGATCTATCTTGATTCATCTGAAGATGATGATGACAGTGATGAAGAGGTAACCACCCAGAGTGACAGCAAAAATGCTTACAGTAAAAAATGTTCTTGCCTCTCCTTTCTCTTGCTACTGTACTGATCCTGTGTTTTTAAATTGCATGCATTTCTTAAGTTCCTGTATGAACCACCCTCCTTGTTACTTTAATTCTTGTGGGGAAAAATTGCTTTGATATCTGTTGACCTCAGCTGCTTCATCTGTGAGACCGAACGTTTGCCATAAATCTTTTCATCTGAGCATCCTTTCAGCTTCTTTCTGAATGGTTACGTTTTCATTGTCGTCATCTTCCTCAGATGAATCAAGATCAATCAAGAGTGACGGATGGAAAAATGGGGTAATGATGACAGTTAGTGGAGCAGGATATTAAGCTGTTGGTAGCAAAATGCCAAGGCAAAGGATAGAGAAGTGATGGAGAACTTGCTTTATGCCTAGTTTTTCCTCCTTGTTCCAAATTCCCTACTAGGCCTGAAGGAGAGGCTGAGGAAGAGCCTGATTTGTATGGGGAAGTTTATACTCTTTCCACTCTGTGGATAAGAAGATAACCACTATTAACTCATCCTGGTCTAGTTTTGCCCCGTTGTGTCTTTTTTACTTACTAATACAGACAAAGAATTCAAAACAAACATATGAAGGATTTCTGGTTAATATTTGATTTTTCTTAATTGCCTTGGCTTACCCTTCTTCCCCATAAGGCTTTTTCTGGCTTGGATCTCTCCCCTTTCTAGCTCTCCCCCCACCAAATCATCATTAAAGCAGGTCTGATTTTTGGTTTTAAATCAATATTACTCCTTTTTGGCTATGCTGCTGCTTGCTTTGCCTGACTGTTTGGAAAGCAGGTGGATAAGGATCATCCAATGCTCCCAATTTACCTTGCAAACTGAAAACAAGATGAGGTAGAACTGTAGCCCAGCCGTAAGCAGAAGGCTCTGACCAGCTGTGGCTCTGACAATCATGACATTTCCAAAGCAGAGACTCTTCTCCATTTTGACAGTGTTGCAATTCTTAGATGCACTTTCTCCCACAGTCTCCTTGCTCTTCACTTTCAGTTCTTTTTAATGAAAAAGTCTAAACATATATAGGTAGTTTAATTGCTCAGGCAGTTGGTGATGGAATAGGAGCTCTTGCTATTGGATTGCTGCTTGGAGTCAGCAGTCACCTCTGCCTGGTAGCTCCTCTGGGTGTGGATGAGATCCCCCACAGGAGATAAGAGGAAACTCAGTTAGTTCCTTGTAGGTGGCAGCTGCATGTTCTGAACAGGAGTGGTAGTGGCACTAATTGGATCCTGTCTGACATCCAAAGACTTCTCACTATATTTGCTATTGGTAATGTTCAGGCTAGTGTCTGTTTTCCTTCCCAGGGTAGCTCTGTTGTGCCATACAGGAGCTTGAACATAGACATCTCCTGTCCAAGTGCAGGACATACTGTCCAATTTTCAGATGCATGTTCTGACTCAGCTTACTGATGAACTCAATTAAATAAGGCACTGAGAGTTCATGGAGAGGTTCGTATAACAGGGGTGGCACTGATCACTTCTGTGCAGATGTTGCAGAAACATTTGCTTTGGTCTGCATTCATCTCACATAGCAGAGATGTGAGGACTAGGATCACCCCAGGCTCCTTGTTGAGATACAGGATGGAGGGAGGTAATGCCAGCTGAAGATTTCAACCACCTGAACCTTCCTCTGCAGATGTTCCTCTCAATCAATGGCTTTGGAGGGACATGGCATTCCTAACTTGTGTGCCTGAATGAGGTGCCTGAAGTTAGATGGTCTTTGAAGTCCTGTTCCAGCTAGCTCCATGTTTGCAGTCCTTTCTCAGTTGTTCCAAATCCTTCTCGTGAATGTAGATGGCTTATCCTAGGATGATGGATGTAACAGATTGACTCTTTCCCCTTCTTTACAGTGTAGATGGAAGCATGGGGAGTGCATTCTGCTGTGATGGGTCAAACAGCTCTGCTTCTTCTTGCAAGGTTGCAAATCGTACCTGTCGATCTCTGCCCATTATGGGCCACCATGCCCAGCTTGTCTCAGCCAGACACATGAGGAGAGTCACAGCTGTTGATTCAGGATTATCTTTTAATTTTCCTTTCACAAAACTTTTGCATGCAATTTCTCTGACATTTAAAACTCTAGGACAGTGTTTCTGCTCAAAGAAAATAAAATCTAAATAGGAGCTAACACTGTGCTAACACCTATGAAGAACAGAGGAAGGAGAGAAAGAGGAATTGTTAAGATAAATATATATATATATGTGTATGTATATATATAAACACACAAATACACACATGCATATAAAATGTCACTATCAACTTGTCAAGAACTTTGGAAGAGAAGACAACTAAGAATTCTTTCATAATTTTTATTGAGGTTGCAGGCTGCTGGAGAAAGGGCAGAGTTGATTACTAGGACATAAAAACACCTATAGGGAGGACTCGCAGTAGGCTTAAACTGCAGCGAGGGAACTGGATTATATAGTAAGAAAACCTAGTGATAAACTCTGAAGTCAGAGGAAAGATGTGGATTCTATATTTTAGTAAAAGAATCTTTTTTTTTTCTTTTTTTGTGGGCTGATTGTTTTTTTTTCTTTTCCTTAGATTGCACTGGCAATGTCTTGATTTATTCCCAGAACTACCCAGCTGAGTATCTCACCTATGAATTATTGAGGAGTAAGACAACTGGTTCTCTGCCAAAAGTTAATGCATGTGGGATGCTTTTGCGGAAAGAGTATCATTGGCTGACTGTTAGTGAATGTTTGGATCTAAACTATTTATATGCTATTGGGAGTGGCATTTCACTGCTATCCCAGTTTGTTAAACTGAAGCATGTAATAATGGATGCATGATATGAGATGACATCTTGTTATCTTGTAGAAGACAGAGTTAGAACTTGAGTGGAGAGTTGGTGGTCTGACATTACTGCACAGGGAATGTTCCCCTCTTGTAGATATGTTGGTGGGTGGGAGAATCTCAGGCTGATTGTAGCCATCATCCTGCTTCATCATGCTGTAGCTAGAAAAATTGGCTGTGAATCAGAGACAATATTTTCATGCTAGTCCATGGCAAAAACCCTAAAACTAAAATCTAGATTTGAGTTATGCCATTGCTCTTGCAGTAATTGAAGATATTTGCTCTGAAATGCCCATTTGCTCATCCTCTTTATTTCTCTTGTGCATAACTTTTCTAATTGGGTGATTTGTGGGTGCAGAGGAAGATTATCAGCATGTGTTTCATGTACAGATGTGTAAGCATCTTCAGTTACATATACACCATCTTTTCCTACTTCTCCTTTTCAATTAGGGGAGCATACTGTTTTGAAACCAGGCACTTAAGGTATGGGAACAAAGGGGCTTCACACTGCCGGAGAATACTTGTCTTTGTAGTATCTCATTAGCATGAATTAATTGGGCAGTGAGTCCAAGTGAGTTCCATCATCTCTGGGATGGATCTTTTTTTGACAAGGCACATCTGTGAGGCAGAAGGTCTGGAAATTCCCACCTAGGATGGACTTCCTTCAGAGCACTCTGTGAAGTGAGCTAGGGGTCTTATGTACTCATCAGCACAGCTCCTCATGCAGAAGAGGATATCCTTCAGTAAATCCCTCTTTATTAAAACAAGGTGAAGACTGGTTGAGTTAATTGGCTTGGAAAATTCAGAGAAAAGGAAAGCAGAAAAGCTGGTAGTAAAAACATTTCATTTGCTCTTCTTTTAAAAGCAGCCAACTAGCACAGAACTAAGCCTTCTCTGCTCTGAGCCTGGCTTCTCTGGTCCTTCCACCCACTTGTCTAGCAGAAAATGTACTCAAACAAATTTGTTTTGTTTGAAATAACAGTACTTGCAAGTTGGCTTTCAAGCGCTTTGCAAAAAATACACATTTTACCTCTTTATACATGGGAGACTGAAGTGTGAAGGCAAAAGGCATAGATGATGAAAGAAGTAGATTCTGGCATTTAGCTGAAATAGGTTGAGCAAGCCTTCCTCCGTCTTCCCTCTTCTAACTACTCAGTTATATCATCTCTCAGAAACAAATAGATAAGACTGGGCTTGAAAATATTTGTTGGATATTTGTCTCTACATGGAAAACTACTTATGTCTAATGTGTGTTCTTGGGGAGTGGAGTGTAGGTGCTATTGGAAGGAACAGAATTGCTTAGGTCTGATTTCCCAGCCTCATGAAAATAAAAGACCTTCCCACTTGCTCAAGTGTAGAGGTCTGGTCCCTTCTGGAGCTGAAACCATGGAATCCTATACCTGCTGTAGAAGCAGGGATACAGTATTTTTGATGCCTATGTCATCTTTATTACCCTAGATTGTGGGACGAGGAGCTGGATAAGGAGGGTACCCTTTGTTGGGACTGCTTTTGTTGGCTAGACAACATTAGGGAAGACTAAACCCAGTATTACTGCAGGAGGGTGCCTATCAGAATTTAAATGGATGCTGAATAATGGGGTCATATAGGTCTCATAAAGCCCTAGTAGCAGCCTGTGCTGATTTGCTTTCTGGAGAGAAAAATTACTGTCTGGTGTTGCCTCTTTGGAAAACCGAACACAGGTAATAATTGTACCTAACCATGAAGTGCAGTCTTTCATACCAGGTTATCTCTGTGTCCTTTGCAATGTTAATCCAGCAAATGAGTGGTCAATTTGCTCTCACACTTGGGATAAAGTGGAGACTATAAGCAGGAATCCCATCGGCACTGTGATTGCGTAGTTAAGCTTGGAGGCAGTCATTCAGCAGAGTAGCGTGGGAGCTACTGAAAATAAAACTGCTTTATAATCTAGCAGGGCTTTCTACTTTCATCACCTGTGTTACATGTTGCACTTTCTAGATTTAAATAAAAATGTAAATGAAGACTGGCCCTGGAGGGTACAGTAGAGGGTGTTTTTCACTAGGGAGGAAGCCTTGGCTAAGGACTGAAGTGGTGTGGGTCAGTATGCAGAACTCCTGCACTGCTTCTGTCTGATGCTGCTGGTTCTTGTGATCTCAGGCAAGCTGTCTTTCTGCTGTGCCTCTTTTTCTGCCTGGACATTGCTGTG
Source organism: Piaya cayana (assembly GCA_013389865.1). Lineage (NCBI taxonomy): Eukaryota > Metazoa > Chordata > Aves > Cuculiformes > Coccyzidae > Piaya > Piaya cayana. The sequence goes on along the minus strand of WAAB01024609.1, from coordinate 432,910 downwards.
CCATGGAGCTCTTTGTAGCGGAGGAAGTGTTGTGGGAAATAAATCCCTACAGAAAAATGAGAGTGCAGCGGCCCATGGCAGCTGCATAGGCTAGAGATACAATGCAGGCAGCTGAACACCTACAGAGATACCTGTTGTCAGCGCCAGTCAAGGTGGCTACAGGAGAAAAGAGCACTGCCTCTGAGTCAGAAAGCAGCTTATGAGTGAGCTCCTCAGCTCTGACAGCCCTTTTAAAATGAGCCAGCATTTGGGAATTGGCCAATATATGCTGTTCACAGCCCTCAAGCTACAGTGGCAAAGCAGACTTTAATGTCTTGCATAGTAGTGTTGTACTGTGGTATACACACACTAGTCATGCCTGAGCTCTTAATGCAAGGTCTGTTTACTGAGTGTTCCGCTGTTCTGCAGGTGCAGGTGTGTGTTTAAGCTCATCTTTGGTTTCTGTGCATCATATCACTCCTGTTTGAGCCTTTCTTTGCCTTTCATCCATGTCAGATTAAGCAGTTTCACGACAACATCCCTGCTTCTTTAAGTGAAAAAAAATCATTTTTTTTTCTTTCTGTATTTACTCCACAAGTGAAAAGCTTAGTGCATATATATATATGCATCACTGCTATTCTGGGATTCTCAGGCTTTATCAATGGTGAAAGAAGCGTCTCTGCTTTCTGTAGGCATCTGAACTTGATGGGAGTCTGCAGGAATCAGAAATCATTGTTAGTATCATTGAGTACCTCTTCTTGAGCAGCACACAAGAAGGACAGCACTTTAACAATGCAAAAAATCTGTGGCCTTTACTGCAAGCAGTTTGGCTCTTGTAAGGAAGAGCACTCCTCCCTTCCTCAAGGCTAAAGTAAAAACAGACTTAAACCAAATACAGGCTTGACCATAGATAAACAGCCAGCACAGTTCTTGCTCATCTAGCTGAATGAGTGTTTCAGTCCTGGTTATTTCCAGTGAAACAAAGAAAATAAGAGGTTGTTGGGGCATAAAGCAGCACCCCTTGACACCTGACATTTCTCTGTTGTGCTTCCCTCACTTGGTCTCCATTGCAAACACTGTGCTAGCTTAACAGCATTTCATTGTAGAGCATCTGCTCTGCCTCATAGCAAGGGAGCTGCCTACAGCCCGGTTTTGCTTTAGGGTGCCTGGCATGCTAGAGTAGGTTGCCTGTGTTTGGCTGATTTGATTTGCTCCTAATGAGCAGGTGAGTGATTATGTTTTCTCCTATTGCACAATAATTCTGCTGCAAAGGCAGGCTGCCCTGACTTGTGTTTTAGAGCAGCCGCAACATAACAAGGCTGCTGTAGAAGCTTTGGTCCTTCAACATTGCCTAGAATGGTAATGTGCTGCCCTCTTCACCCTTTTTGTCACACCTCCTGCTAGCTAACTCTTCTAGAGTTAAGCTGTGTGCTGAGAGAAAGCAGTAATTGTCTATATTTGTTTGATGTGTTTCTCACTAGGGGATCTTGAAGCCCTGTGTATGCAGAGGTGTTTTTTACCACCTTCTTGAATCATAGCAACCTGCTGCCTGCAGTGTGGCTGCTGCATGCACTGGAGTTAAGAGGAGGCACAGGAAAGCGTTTGAGAAGCCTCTGGACAAGGATCTGTATTTATAACTGAGCTAAAAGTTGAGGCTGATAGCCAGGCTCCCCAGAGAGCTCTATGGCAGCTGAGGGATCAAGAATAGGCAGACACTGCTCACTTTTAGACAGCAGGGATGCTGCTTTCATGTGGGTGTTAGAGGCACCTGGAAAATTACTACTATTTCCTGCACCTCCCTGATGGTGTCTGTGCAGGAGTCATGTTGGAGGTCTCTGCTCCAAGACAGTCACCATCTCAGGTATACTGGAATTGTTCGGTTTCTAATTCCAGGGAGCCAGAGCACTGGGCTATTTAAACAAGCTTTCTTTTGTATTTAAGTTGGGGATGAGAAAAGGCTGTGTTGTTTTCTGCTACAATTTGCAGACTGAATCCCTGATTTGGTGGTGGGTCTCCCTTTTGTGTGTAACCTGCTTGAAGAAGCATAAGCTCCTCAGCAGGTGTTGGAGGTCAGAGGTGATGTCTGGCTCTGTAATCAGTGTTGACCTTTCTCTGCTTTCATAGCCTCTGGTGGCCTTCAGGAATAGTGGCCCCTTGGCGTAGTACTGCATGCTTTGCAGTGATGGGATAGCCTCCATCAGGTCTCTCTCCAGAAAATCCATAGGCTCCAGAACTCCCTGCGGAGTTAATGGTTGTTGGGTGTTTCCTAGTGCCAGAGACAAGAGGAGAGAATATAAGCAGTTTTTACCATGTAAGCACTTCCAGATATTCCCCTCACAAGGTGATAACATAGGCCCAGAGCCTGCCTTGGTGCAAATCAAGTAAATCCCATTTCCCAGCTGAAGAAAATTAAATATCTTCTGCATACTTGGCTGCCCTGCTGTTTGTGTAACCTAAGAAAACATCTGGAGTGCCCCAGCCCTGCTCCTCTGTGACCCTTTACCAGTCCCCAACATTCCCTTAATGAGTCCTAGGGGTGAACTTTCCTTGCAGCATATGTCCATGCAGGAGGCACTTTGACCAATTTCAGACCTTTTCTCTTCTTCTGTCCCAGCTCCATATACAGATGCCATTTGGTGCAATGCGGGAAGCTGCTCTTCTACCCCTCTCTTTTCTCCTCATGAGATAGATTGCTTTGAGTACATCTAGAACTGTTGTGGTGCTTTTCTTAAGCCTTCCTTCTCTCTGGTTTTTTTTCTCTCTCTTTTTTTTTTTTTTTTTTTAAATCTACATCATCGGCTACCCTTGATTATAATTTGAGACCCCACTGGCTTCAATTAAGGAGTAGATGTGACACAAGAAATAGGATAGCAACTAGGGATGGAGATGACACATTCATCGCACTAGGTCTAATCAAACAACTTCTCACATTATTCTCACTGTGAGGTGGGAGACGTGTGAGCCAAAGGCAAGTCAGCACTTGGAGCACCCGCAGAGACACATTGCTAGCAATGTCATCTGTAATGAGCTGACCATGGCATTCAGCACGACAATGTGAACTCAGTCAGAGGCTGCTTTTAATCCACTTAAGTGCAGCAAAGGACCCAGAGAGTGAGAGTTGAGAACGGGTACCTAGAAAACAGACACTGTCAAACAAGGGCTGCCTGCTGGAGGGGTTGATTGTGCACTACATATCCACAGATGCATCTGTGTCTGTGGGAAAGGGGGACACTGTGCATGTGAACCTATGAGTTGGTGCATGTGCCTTCATCTATGGTGAAGATCACAGAATCACAGAATCACAGAATCACCGGGTTGGAAGAGACCCACTGGATCATCGAGTCCAACCACTCCCACAAAAACACTAAACCATGTCCCTCAGGACCCCGTCCACCCGTAACTTAAACACCTCCAGGGAAGGCGAATCAACCACCTCCCTGGGCAGCATATTCCAGTGCCTAATGACCCTTTCCGTAAAAAACTTCTTCCTAATATCCAACCTAAACCTCCCCTGGCGGAGCTTGAGGCCATTCCCCCTTGTCCTGTCCCCTGACACCTGGGAGAAGAGGCCAGCTCCCTCCTCTCTACAACCTCCCTTCAGGTATTTGTAGAGAGTAATGAGGTCTCCCCTCAGCCTCCTCTTCTCCAGGCTAAACAGCCCCAGCTCTCTCAGCCGCTCCTCATAAGGCCTGTTCTCGAGCCCCTTCACCAGTTTTGTTGCTCTTCTCTGGACACTCTCCAGAGCGTCAACATCCTTCTTGTGCTGAGTGGCCCAGAACTGCACACAGTATTCAAGGAGCGGTCTCACCAGTGCCAAGTACAGAGGGAGAATAACCTCCCTGGACCTGCTGGTCACACCGTTTCTGATACAAGCCAGGATGCCATTGGCCTTCTTGGCCACCTGGGCACACTGCTGGCTCATGTTCAGCCATAAAGATAAAGGTGTCACTAGTGTTACATAACTGTAGGTGGGTCTTCGTGCAGTTAGGCTATGGGGGGAGAGAGACTGATGTGCTGGAGCCCTCTAGGCACAACTGCATTCAGGGCAGCAGGGATGCTGTGTGACCCATGGTTCCTGGTGGAGCTGTGTGGTGCAGTTTTTTGGGCCTGGCTGTGTTTAGCAGCTCTGCAGACCTTTAGAGGAGGCAAGTGCTTTATAGATCTGTAGTGCATAGAAATTGTCTGTGGAAAAGCAGGTGCATTGAACCTCGAGAAGGTGAGTTATGATTGTGCTGGAGCTGCTATAAATATGTTTTGCCTGTTTTACATTCAGACTAACCACTATTTTGTGTTTAAAAAGCCTTGCTCAATTTAGAGGGGGAGCTTCTGGTTATTCCCATGCTGTAGTGTTTTAATTAAGAATTTATTGCAAGTGAAACATGTCCATCAGATGGCTGCAGAGACTGAAGTCCTCTCCCATTGCATTAAATAAGGGAACACCCAATCAATACAAATCCATACTTTCTCCTTGCTCTACCTAAGCTATGCCTAAATTGTGAGGTTTCTGTAAATTTTTATAAGTGCTATAGAACAAGACTTAGTAGCTTCCCTTTGCAAAGGAGGTGGCCCCACATCGCCATCCTCACACTACTGGCAGAGGAGCTGGCATAGAGAGATGTGACTTACCTCCCAGTGTTGGGGGCTTGTTCCTGGAGATAAAAATAGACTCAAAGTCCCTGTAGCCAGTCTCTGATGTGTTGTATTGAAGTATTTGGGAGAAGCCCTCTAAAACCCCTTCCAGTCTGTGCTCTGTGAAGACAGCCAGTGCATATCCCTCCATATGAACATGGTGTTCACCCTGTCATACCTCGACCAGAAGGACATGAATGTAACTGCTTGGGAGCATGTCTGACTTCTCAGTGAGTAGAGTTTATGCTGAGTACGAGGACTATAGTTATTTGGAGTAGAATCTGAGAACTTAATAGAAGCTGTAGTGCTCAGCTGCTGCTGAAGAGCAGGGCTTGTTAGCTCCTCCAAGCAATGTCCCACTGGGGGATGAGTACTTGCTAAAGGCCACCCCTACCTAATAAATGGGAGGAGGGTGGGAAGTAGCCCCAGCCCATTCAGATGGAGAGGCCAGATGGCTATTGCTCTTCTGGTTTGATGAAACCTGATTCCCACTAGAAAATTAATGTCCTCTTGGAAATGATAGATGTCTGTCTCCTCAGAGACAGTCTCCTCACTTCCAGGGTGACTGTGCTGAGCTAGATGGCTGTTCCCTGATGGCATCCCCATCTGTTGCTCTATTTGGTCTCCAGTCCCCCCTGTGGTGGAGCCAGCCTACCAGGATGTGCGCCAGGGCATGGGACGCAGCATCACCCTGCGCTGCACTATGCTAAAGGGCAGCCCTATGAAGGTGGCCACCTCCGTCTGGCGCTTCAACGGGACCCTTCTGGCACAGCCCTTGGCAGAGCAGCAGGACTACTCAGAGCTGAAGGTGGACAGTGTCAGCCGAGAGACCAGCGGTAGCTACGAATGCAGCATTTCCAACGACGTGGGGGTCTCCACTTGCCTCTTCCAGGTATCTGGTAAGTCGCAGAGCACACATCAGAGTGATCTGTTACATGGGGTAATGGAGGTGGGAAGCTTGCTGACCATGAACTAGTGCTAGTACTGGAAACTTGTACCGCCTCCTCTTTTCACAGTGCTGTGTTCAGAAGGGGTGACTTTCCATAAGCTAACGTGGAGATCTGCCTCCCTCATTCAGGCAGTCCTTCAAGTCTGGGTTGGACCTGAGGCAGCTAGTTGCAGCTACTGGTACATTTTAGTAGTGTTTGAACACTTGCCTGAAAGATCCAAGACTTAAACTTAAGGCTGCATCTTCTTAAGGCTGCATCTTCTTTCAAGCTTGGACAACCTGTATTGTAGATAAGTATTAATCAGGGGGGAGTGAAAGGCTCTCTATATCCCCTCAATATGCTTTACATCATCTAAATTCCCTGTTAAAAACAAACAAAAGCTGTATTATGTATTCCTGTATCTCTTTGTTTGCTGTCTCTTTGTGTCTCATGATGCTAAGACAAATGTGAGCTGAGAATAGATACTAGTACTCAGTGGATTTACTGCTCACAGTTTTCTGTGAATCCAGCAGGCACTGTAACAGGACTCATCTCTGGCACCTGCAACTGCAAACAGGGATAGCAGGGTTCTAGCATTTAAAACCACACTTCTGACCTAGTGTCTCTAGCTAATCATCAAATCTGCTACTCCTGTGACCCCAGAGTTGACTTGGGCACTGGTTTCTAGACAAGCTCTCTGATGAAGTTGCTTTAATAAAGAGTAAATTCAGCCTAAATATGGAGTTTGCAGTCCAGAGCCAATTTATAATGTTCTTTAAGTCAGGGCTGAACAACTGAGAATAATTAATATCCAGAGAGACCTCATTTTGGAGCAGATCCTTCCCAGGGCTTAGAAAAGCTCAGATATGCTGTGACTCTGAGATGCTCTCAGAAATGGGGAAGCACAGACCAATTCTACTGTTTTGGCTCCTTTTCAGGACCTTGTTCTCACCCCTTGAGATTTCCTGGAATTTGTCTGGCCATGGATTTTTCTTGATAATCTTTGCCCTTTCTACCCTTTCTTCATGTGCTTGCAACTCTCATTTGTTGGCAACTATGTCATGGCAAACCATATCCTGCTATGAGCCACCATAGAAAACTGTGTCCTTAGCAAGCTTGGGAATGCTCCCAGGATCTGAATTTCTTGCTGGAGGTAGTAACAAATACATATGTCCACCTGATGTGCCCCACTGTGCCCCACAAGATAAGATCCCCTCAGCAGAAAGCAGCAAGCATGTTCCTGTATCCCTTACCCATTTCCAAGGCACTGATATCTAATGGTGGTTTTTCATCTCCAGTTGTCTTTGCCTATGTCCTGGACAGTTATAAATCACTTAAACATTCTGAGCCTATAGAACAACCTGGAAAAACAGTCCAGTTGCTAGATTGCTGTTCTTGGGCTCAGGACCACTAGAGTTTTAATTACTATCAGCCATGGCCTTCCTCTGTGAGTAGGAGGAATGGCATAGTCTCTCATTTGTGGCTGTGAGGTATTCAGATGTAGTGGAAACAGAGTACAGAAACCTGCCAAAGATGGGGTTGGTTTCTTCTGTGGAGGCGAGATCAGCTTTCTGAGATGTTCTGGAAGGACAGCAAGACATCCAACCCACTCCACTTGAGCTAGTTATCAGTGCAGTCCATATAGGTGACCACCTGCACTGACAGTAGTACCAAGCACAGAAAAGCACTGAAAGATAGAGTGAATAACCTTCAGCTCTTCCATCAGTTGTAAGCAAAAGACAAAACTTTCCAGCAACAGTAAAATCTTCCAGAAAGGAAGTTCCAAAAGTATCTTCATGTCCTGCATTTCCATTAGAAGTTGGGGGTTTTTTTAACTTCCATTTCCATCTTGGAGTCAATTAATAAGGAATTAATATCATGCAAGATGATGATTATCATCAGTTCCGATTTTATTTTAGAATCCATTATGAAGCTTGACTTCCACAGTCAATACAAGTTGAATAAACAGCAATTAGTCTCTGACGTGGTTCTGAACTTCTTGCTTGTGAAAAAATTCAAGTCAATAAAAATAATAAGAAAAAAAGGACTTGGAAATAAACATCAATATTATCCATCTGAGTTCATAAAAAATAAACATTGAATCCTTTCAAGGCTAATTAGAAGTACATAGAATGGCAGGGCCTGTGATTTGAGTGGAAAGGTGCGGCAGATTACCTGGGGAGATGATGTTCATGCCTGTTCTGCTCTCCAGCATCCCTTGCTGTCCAGGCATCTTTCTAGTCTGTGAAGGTCCAATTGAAGTTAGGCTATGAAAGGCAAATGTTGTTTCAAGTGTAGGTCCTGCCTTGCCCAGGACAGGACCTGCCAAAAATTCAAGTGAATAGGGTGAAATGAAGTTAATGTCAAATAGGACAAAACAAATTGTGTGGAAGACCTTGAGTTGCTTCTGGTATCTATTCATTAGTCCACCAGCCACTGGGTTGCATGGCAGTAGCCTTCAAATCTTGTTTGGTAGTGGTTCAGGACAGCAATGGCTGGGGAAGTGACAGAAAATCCCTTCTTCTCTGAACTATTCAGTTTGTGTCTGGTACATCATTTTTCCTGTGCTTCCCTTCCTCCTGCTGCCCTCTGTTTTTAAGGAAGACATGGATTTAGAAAAGACATTTCTTCCCCTACAAAAGCTCCCACTGTTTTTACCCTGGCTGAGGTCAGCATACTCTTTGCTGCCGAGTTGACTGTCATGTTACAAAGAGGCTGCAGCACTGTGTAGTCAAGGCAGGGGAGATGCAGGAGGAGCAAGGTCTCCTTTTTAATGCCATGGTTCCTGTGTGATAAATAACACTTTTCCTATGACCTACTGGCTACATGATCTTTCCTCAGGGATTGTTAGCAGGAGACTCTGCAAAGCAGCAGATGAAACAGGAGAAATGCTAGTTTAAAGCTGTTACCTCAATCTAAACTACAATGCAAGACAGAAAAGATTAGAACTGGTTCCAGCTGGAGAACTGAAGCTGTTCCTACCTTCTCTGGAGGTGGCCATACCCCACTGGTGTTGCAGGCTGCGAACCCTCCCAGAAGTTTAGGCAGTGAAAGCAGTATTGATTCACAGAAAATGGTGGCACATCAGTGCCACACCAGCCACAATGGTAAAGGTGTCCATCGTGTCAAAGGCAAGTGGATGAGCTGGGTGAGAAGAGCTGTACAACTCTCACCACATCTCTTTGTAATTTATGTTCCACTTGATCCTACTATTTTACTTCCCTCCCTCTTTTTTTTTCCACCCCCATTCAGCAAAAGCTTACAGTCCAGAGTTTTACTATGACACTCCTAACCCCACCTTGAGCCAGAAGCAATCCAAGAATTACTCTTACGTCTTGCAGTGGACACAGAAAGAGCCTGATGCTGTGGATCCCATCCTCAAGTACCGCCTGGAAGTCCGCCAGGTAAGTTCTGCTCTTCTGGAGCCTCAGTGCACACCCTTGGGAAGAAGATTTCTCAGGAGGCAGTTACATCAATGCCTCCTTGCTGAAAAAGAGCTGAAGGTGATGAAATTGCCAGAGCCTCATGGTCTTCCATCTTCCCCACTGAATGGAAGAGACAGGCCAAGTGCCCAGCTCAGTGTTCATTTTTTTCTGGTGTTGGGTGTGATTGAGGGCTTTCAAAGCCTCTCAGCCTCTCATCAGACTGTTCATGCTTGTTGTTTTGAATGAGGTTTTAATGCGAACAAAATCCCACAGTCATTAGTAGGTATTGTAGGTTTTATAGGCCAAAGACTCAAGTAAGTGGAGTTCCACCTTTCTCACTTGTATGAAATAAAGGGAACAAGCTGAAGAGCTCTCCAGGCAGGAACCGCAGGTAACAGTCATTGGCTGTTTGAGTTGCAGAAGGGCTTTCATACTGTCACAGTAATGAAGCTATTTGGACTGCATAAACTCTGCAGGGAAAAGAAGTGAGTTTCAAGGTTTCTGAGTGTGAAGACAAATCTTACTGGGGTGTCATGAGGGAGAACAGAGGGAAAATCTGAAGAGAGCGCTGGTTGGAGAAGGTTAGGGAGAAGAGTCTGATGTTTTTAACAAGCATATTAACATAGCAGGATTGCAAGGTAGTTTCATCAATGCTTAGCAAAGTACCTGCTCTCAACATTTTTTAAAAATCGAGACAATAAAAATTGGTGTTTCTTGCCATCCACTGCTAGCTTGGAAGCAAATGCATTTTGCAAGGAGAACTTTGTTTACTGTAGACAGAAAACAAAATAATTAAAAAGATGCAAGTGCCTCTTTCCTCCAGTTCTGCACAGTAGGCTCCAGTTATATGTCTCTGTTTGATTGTGAGCTCTCTGGGGTGGGACAGCCTTTGTTACTCAAACCACATGGAACATGTTGTCAGTGCTTAATAATAATACAGGACACAGGGGAGCATCTAATAATGAAATCAGTTTGTCATAGTACCTCTTCCCTCTTAGCTGAGTTTTGCTATTATCAGCACTGCAACTCAAAGAACCAATTTGTGATTTTTATCCTTCTCCAGTGATGCTGATGGTTTTTTTCCTTTTGTACATTGCCTAGAAGTAATCTTGGATCTCTTCCTCATTGAGCTTCTACTGAAAGAGATAAAGACAAGGGCAAATTTCTGCTTTTAAGTTATGACATGAAGGAAGCCAAGTGCCCAGGCAAATTTACACACACACACACGCACACACACACACACACACAGAGTTTTGTTCATATACCATTTGTTACTGCTGTTAGTGTTTCTTTTGCAGCATCACCACATAGTTGTGGTGTGTGTCTTTAGGAGAGTGTTATACCATGGCCCTGCCTTAGCTCAGTCTTGTGTATGGGCAGGGTCTTAGAAATGGCTACAGGTGCCATCATGGTGGCCTGGGTCTGAATAAGAGAGGACAGAGCAAAACGGTAGCAGGGGAGATTCGTTCCCACTTCAGACAGGTACAAGCAGGAAACACTGGAAAAGGTTTTCACAGTACTATCTCTTCATAGCCCTCCTCTGACAAGCATTTGCATTTCATGGTGAGGTCTCCATCTCCATATCCCAACTGAGGTCTCAGTGCACCCTTTTCATTTCCTTGTCCCAGAAGGTCACATCCCTTCTCTCCAGCCTGCCACTTCTTAGAGCTGCCTCTGTGCTCCCATCCTGCTTTCCTGGTGTTTGTCCTGTGATGTTTCGACTTGGGAACCACCAGTCTTGTGACACCTCCTGAACTTTTCACTCCTTCCCTTGCACCATCACCCTCTCACACCATCAGTACACCATCTTCCACATCCCAAAAGTTTTGCTGTTTTTTCCCACCTTCTTCTCCACGCTGGGGTGCCTAAGCTGAAGTTTTTGTCCTGCTGTTACATCGTTGGGCCACAGAACATAACTTTGAAAAGCTCAAAAGCTTAAAAGTGTTGCTGAGTGGAGAGCTCTTAAGAGAGTGGATTTGTCTGCCTGAACCAGGAGCCACTGTTTTCCTGTGTTTCCAGGCACTAGCTGTGGTGGCACAGAAATCCTCCAAGGGAGCTAGGAATGAAGTGGAATATTCTTGTCAGATAAAACTGTCCTTGCTTTACATGTGGCCAGACACATCTAATTTGTTGCTAGCAACAAGCTGATGAAAGCTTACCCAGGCAGCTGTCCCACCTTCTTCAGCCCTGGAAGCTCCCTGTCCTCAGTGGTCAGTGGCACGTGGTCGTTAGCATCTTAAGGATGAATGAATGGGGTAGCAGCAGCCTATGGTCTCAGGGTGGTAAGGGGCTGTCTTAGGGGAGCATTAACTCTTGCAGAACTGTAATCCAGTTGGCAGCCAACTGAGATGCTAACTGGTTGTAAAATACTTTGCTGGTTTTCATTTTTTGTTTCCCAGTTTGCTTGAAGAACTCTTGGCATATCTAATATGAAGATCCCAAAGTAGCAAGATCCTTTGCAAGGCACCTGCGAACCCTTGAATTAAATTTTCTTGTTGCAGCTGCTGAAAACGGGGCTGGGTGAGAGTCAAAGTGCTGCCTATTAATTGGCTGTGCTGTGGCTCCTCCAGTTCTTCCAATCAACAGCTTCCGAGGGCTGGCTGAGCATTCCTAGGGGGATTACAAGCAGTCTAGGGGAATTTGGTTTCCTAAGCAATTCATGGGGACTCCCAGCAAGACAGTCAGGTGCATTTCCACAGGAGCTGATTGTTCTCAGCACTGCTGAGCAGGCTGAGTGGCATGGCAGACATACCAATTCTGGTAGAATAAGAATTAACTTTCGATTAAAACCAAACAAACAGCCTGACAGCTTGGAACCACTGACCCAGGCAAAGCACATATGATAGCAAAATAGAGCAAGCTTCTTGTAAAGCCTCTGTTGTGTCTAAGCAAACAGGCTGTTATTTCCTGGAGTGTGTTGGTCAGGTGGGGTTAGGCAGCTGCATTGTGTTGAGTGGCAATTCAGAGGGGAAAACATCCCCACTGAGGAACAGTAGTGGCCTCATACACCTCTCTGCTGATGGGTTGGGACATTTTTCCTTTCTTGCTCCAAGGCAACCAACCTAAGTGCTGACCAACTTGCACTTGCAGTCTTGGGTAGTTTGGTTACAGGCGGATGCCATGAGACTTCTGGGCTATTTGTTTGGTCAGCTTTTTTTCCTTGAATATATTCTTGTAAAATAGAAAGGCACTGAAGCACTGCACTTCAACTGAATATCTTTTTCATTGCTTGGGGATTCAAAGAAGCCTCCCCACACCAGATCTTTGCTTAAAAAATAAAAAGCCTTTTAAGTTGCTTGTTTCTCTCTGTGTATTTTATCTCCTCCCAGAGCTCTGTTCTAACATTAAAGAGAAATGAAAAGCCATCTAATATTGCAAGCAGGTTGCATCCTGGAGGAAAGATCTGAACTGGGCTGGTGGTTACAGATACATGGGATAGTGGCAGAATTACTGTGCACTTAATGAGCTGGAACCCGTCTGTGACCTGAGGCTGCAGGAGAAAGGAAGGAGAAGGTATTGGTGCAATAGGGATGTTTAATCTTCATCATGCCCCTCAAGGAGACCTGAGGCTGCTGTCTCTTCCATGCCTTCTGATATGCAGGCTTGGGCCAAAATGGGCTATCGTAACACGTTCCTGACTTTCCCTTTCTTGGAGCAGGCTCAGCTCTACCTGCTAGTTAGACCCCTCTAATTTGCACCAGGCCTAGCCCAAGACCCACTTACTAAATTAGCTCGCTGGGTTGTCACTTCAGATTAATTCCTGTCAGAGAGACTGTCTTTAATGAGACTGGCCCTGTGCAATGCCTGAATAATTGTATGGTCTCTCTTTGTTTGTACTTTCATCCCCTCTATGTTGGATAAACATCCCCCGCTGTCTGCAAAACTCATCTGGGCTCTGGAGCTGGCTGCCACTTGCCTTATCAACCAGCCAGAGCAGCATTAATGAGAACTGTGGCAGTGGGGAGCCAGGCTCGCCATGTGGGGAGGTGACAGATAACAGAGCTGTTTGGACAGACATAGGACAGGGGTGTAAGGAGGAATTTAATGATTGTGATTAGACCAGAAGGTTAACTCTGCTGATGACCATCACAACACAGCAGGAGCAGTTTTGTGCTGAGGCCCACGGACTGTGGATTTGTATTGCTTAATTTTTGATTCTAAGTTGTTCTTTTGCTTTCCTCTGAGCCCACTTCAGCAATGCCTGTCAGCTGCTGTCTGTCTTTAACAGGCAGCTTCATTAACGTGCAGAGCCAAATACCCCTCCAAAGCCATGCAGACCACAGCAGGGCCACCTCTCTCTCACTCCCTTCGCACCAAGCTAGGGTGGTACTACTCAAAAGAGAGGGTGAGCAAGCAGTGTGCTAGCCCATAATCTTTTACATAAATGTCTAGTTGAGCACTGTTAGCTCGCACCACCGTGCTTCCCACATTCGTATAACACTATAACTTGATCAACCCATGTGTGTGGCTCTTGGCCTAAGAGGACCCTAGCCTAGTGAAGTTGGATGTATCTTCCAATGCTTGTAAACATCTCTCTGATAAAATAAGCAGCTGGTTTGGGCAGACAGGGTGGAATAAGCTTCCAGAACAAGCTAATTCACCCAGCCCTACACTCATCAGGAGCAAGAACATCCATGCCAAAAGTTTGTCTCCTCCTATCTTCAGCAGAAGCCAAGTGCCTGGGGAATTGTATAAAACAGGCAAAAACAGTATTGCTTTTTCTGCCTCTAGATATTATAAGCCCACTTGTTTATTGGATCTCAGGTCAAGAAAGGCTGTGAATGCAGAAATGAAGCATACCTGAGCAGCTCATGGTGTACTTGAGTGGGTGGTGGCCCATGCAGCAGCTCAGCTTTGCTCTCGGAAGTGAAAGAAATCTCTTCTGTGGCTTCAGGCAAAGCTTCTTGGGAAACTGAGCAGCCAGTGCCTTGGGCGGGGGAGGCCTGAGCTTGCTTTACAAACCAAGGGGCTAACATTTTCTGGCTCCAGGAGATAACAGACTTTCTGAACAATGCTGCCGTCACCAAGGTAACCACCCCATGTGGAGCTGTCAACAGGCCTGGGTCCACAGCCTTCATCCCAAGGCTCACTACGGCACCAAGCCCCCACTGGTGCTGTGGTGGGGGTTTCAGCTGGGGCATGCTGCAGGAGCTGAGGAGGTGATATGGGGAGGATTTAGGGCCACCTAGCTGAAAAGCAGTCAGTGGTGCCCTCCTAAATCCTTTTCAGATTAAAAACTTCAAGGATGGAGTTGTGGCTTATAAAATGGGGAAGGACCCATCCTGCTCTGGATAAAATGTAACCTATGCTATGCTCACTCTCTGTTACCTAAAAGAAGGGAAAGGTCTCATGGTGGCACATCCACAAAGAAATCCTCTTGCTGAGAGGATGCTTAACTGAACAGCCGAGTTTGGTGCCCTGGTGCAGGGCATAAATAGGGCACATCGAAAAGGGATGTAAGATTCCCTTTTCCTTTCTTCCTCCTTGCTAGAGCATCACAGTCCCAGCCATTTGCACCAAGGAGGAGAGTGTGACTTCCTATGAAGCAGCAGATAGTGGTCCTGGTTGTATACAAGATGCTGCATGGGTCAGAATGCTTGTGGCACATCCATTTACTGTTTGTCATTTCATTTGATAAGGTTGTGCCAGTCTTGTCTCACTGGTGTTAGGACTGGGGACTGCAGTGACTTAGCCTCCCAATGTTTGCTCAAGACTGAATATCAAAACAGGCCTTCTGTTGTAGGATTTCTGCTGGAAAGCCTCTAGTCCTCTTATTTTTTGCCTACCTTGGCTGTTTGTTTGGTGTCTGATCACAGGCTGATGTCGTATGGGACAATATGAAATCAATGCAATTCCAGGTACCTGCTGAGCCATCCACTGTATCTCTTACTTTCCCATCCCCCCCACTGATGCTCTTCTTTTTTCTTTTTTTCAGCTTTTGTTCAGTCAATTAGAATAGGCAGATTACAACTGTGCTTTTGAGTCAATTTCCTTCAGTTGTGCTAGTGACATACATGATGCTGTGCAGAACTCATCCCTGAGGGAGGTGGAATAGGATGCAGAGAGAAGCCACTATGTCAAAAGGAAGGATAATTGGTGGATGGTTTGAACAGCCATTATGATGCAAAGCAAGGAAAAACAAGAGAAGGGAGGTTTGCCCCTTTAGGATGCAAGAGGAGGAAAGGTTTGGGACATGCAGTGGGATTGAGTGGCATCCCTGTACTGGTGGAAGGAGAGCTGGCTGATAAATAGCATTTGATGGACAAGTTGTGCTTGAAACTTAATGATTTATGTGTGGGACCTGGGGCTAAAGCAGCAATTTTGCCGCAGGCATTTGGGAGTGAAGAGGGCAGATCCTGCCTCAGATGTGCTCTCTGCTGCCTGAAAGTGGGACACATTGTCAGTCACTGCAGCTGACAGCACATTGAGCCATCTCTCTTTTCATCTCTAGCAATCTGTCATGGGGGATGATGTGTCAATGAGACCTGCTCCTAGAACAAGGTTCTCTCTACCTGTGCTATAAGGGAATAGTCCAGGACAGCTGGATGTTTGGTGGGGGTGGGAAACAAAGAGTTTTTTCCACATTTCATGTGTGTATTCTTACTGGCTAAGTCAGCAACAACAGACCTTCCGTGCAGTGAAAAGGAAGAGAGTTTCTTCTTGGTGATTCCTTACTGCAGGTGAGGGTGTCAGCATCGCCACGGTTGTTATTATATCTGTCAGAAAGAGGATCAGAGTGATTCCTACAAGTCTGTCCAGAGAAGGTCAATACATGCCTGACCAGCACAGGTGGTTCAGGTGAGTTCAGCAGAAATGGGTGGGACTGTGAGGTGAGGTTCCCCCCTTGGTCTGCCTAACATCTACCAGTGCCACTATTGAGACTATCCTTTGCTTGCATGAGCTTAGTGAGCAATGTCTACCTAATGAATTAGTCTGATTAATTCTGTCTTTTTGCATTGATAAATTGTTCTTCAATATGATTCATGGTTTTCCTTAGCTGGTTGTCCCTGGCCCACAGATCATTTGAATCAGTTGTTTGGTAACATGAGCAGGGGCAGGTTACTTATGCCTCATGGTACCAATTCTTTTCTCTGATTATCCAAAGTAGGTAAGATAACCTGCCCAAAGCAAAGTAGTTGAAGGTTTTACAAGGTGGCTTGCCCGTCTTAAGGTTCCTTGTAACAGATATATTTGTCCTAATATTCACTTTTCATAGGTACTGCTACTAATGCAGTTCAAGTATTTGTTCAAGAGCGAAAGGAGGACATTGTTTAGCTTTCCTTGTACAAAGGAATAATTGCAAACAGTTTTCCCACTCTTAGCTCTGTTTGGAATAGTTACAGTGCCTGAGAAGAACAGTATAAATAGTCTCACTGGAAAGGCTCATATGATCATAAAACACATCTAGTAGCAAAATCTCATCTTATCTCTAGCTCCTAACACCACTGTTCAGTGCTCATTCAGAGTAAGGAGGATGTGAGAGAAGAGATAATCACATTCCCCCAACCAATATACCCCTCATATCAGCCTCACAGGCTTGAGACGTTGTTTTCACACCATTGTGCTTGTTCATATCCAGCAGGCTGTTGGCGTGTGTTTTACAAAGCTGAGCACAGGATGAAAAATGCTTGCCAGGTATCAAAGATAAAAGTGAGTTCTTTGTGTGCATCTCTATCTGTACTCCTTCAGTAGCTTCAAGGAGTACATGATATTTATTGAGTCTTTCTGAGAATCTCTATCGATAGGCTGTGATGCAGCTTCCTCCTTTTTACTCTGCTCATATGTTGTTTCCAGTATTCAGCCCATATTCCTCCTACTACTTCAGAGACTTTTCGTTGTGCACCTTCTTTCTATTCTCTCTTCCGTCTCCTGTTTTCCACTTCTTTCTTTTCATTCTGTTTCCTTTTTTGGTTTGTGGGTATTTTTTTCCTGGTTCTCACTTCCTAGAACATATTGGAGATAAGAGAGAGTGTGTGAAGCAGGAAGAGTATGGAGGAGAGATGTAGTTTCTCCTGTAGCTAGTGACAAACAGGCAAGAATAGGCATTAGATGGATGTTTGGACTGTATTACATAAAGAAATGAAACTTAGGCAGTCATGCTGCCATTGCAGGCAGCATGGAATAACGTGAAGGGCTTTATGGCTCTCCCTGCAAATGCTGTGCTGCCTGCTCTTCCTTTACAAGAAGTAGGACTGCAAGTGCAGTCGAGTTAGAGATGGCCTGCAACCTCTGGAATGGTACTTACCTATTTACCTTCATTATGCGTGTCAGACTAGGAAGCCTGGAGTCTCACCAGAAGGCTGTATCATAGAATCATAGAATCATAGAATCATAACAACCAGGTTGGAAGAGACCCACCGGATCATTGAGTCCAACCATTCCTATCAATCACTAAACCATGCCCCTTAGCACCTCGTCCACCCATGCCTTAAACACCTCCAGGAAAGGTTAATCTACCACCTCCCTGGACAGCCTGTTCCAATGCCCAATGACCCTTTCTGTGAAAAATATTTTCCTAATGTCCAGCCTAAGTCTCCCCTGGCAGAGCTTGAGGCCATTCCCTCTTGTCCTGTCCCCTGTCACTTGGCCATTACCCATCTCTCTATAACCTCCTTTCAGGTAGTTATACGGAGCAATGAGGTCTCCTCTCAGCCTCCTCTTCTCCAGGCTAAACAACCCCAGCTCTCTCAGTCGTTCCTCATAAGGTCTGTTTTAGCTCCAATAAGCAATAGCTCCATTTATTAATTGTTGTTTTTAAGGGTAGAGATGCCCCAACAGCTGGTTCTGCCAGGGTCTATGCAGAACCCAAGGAAAGAAGCCTGGGAGATGGCAACTCCTGTTTGTGGAGCATGTCTCCCTTGGTGAGGAAGCTTAATCTAACTTCATTTGGGTAAACTTGGGCTATGCAGAGCTTGCTTGATTTTTCTTCCTGGAGCCAGAAGTGCTGTTAACGTGCTTCATAGGCATGTACGTTTGTCTGGCTGCAGGCAGTCATGTCCAATGCATCAAAATTAGTGGAAGGAGGAGGCTGTGCTCACTGAGGTTAGGGATGGGTATAAAGTTGGAACAAGTAGGGCACCAAGTAGTGCCAGTTTTCAGATATGAGGCTTGAAAGAGATGGGAACCATTGCTCTGTACAGGAGATGGCTGTGGAGCAACATGAGGGATATTGTCCCTTATTCTGCTTATGCACATACTGCAGAGGAGTGATTTCAGGCTCTGCAGTGCGTAGTCAAATACAGGTAGGATCTTGCACCAGCAGTGTAGAGCTTGTGTGCCTTTAGGGCTGAAGATATGTCTCTGAGACAGTAGGACAGAGGTAACAAGTACAGTTAAACTTAAACATAACCTGTCTAGCTCAATACCAACCACAGTGAAACCAACATAGGCTTCTTGCACAGACTGAGGAGTATGTGGCTCTTCCTCCCTTCCAAACCATTGCCAAATTCATCCCTTTTCTCCTCCAGCTCCTGGACTCCCCCTCCTCAGGATGTGCAGCCTCATGATGCCCAAGTAAGCCCACAGCTTGTGAAGATGCCAGTTTTGCTGTGCCTCAGCTAAGTCTTTTATTTGACTGTCTCTCTGACAGAGGGAAGATTAGGTCTGCTCTTCTTAGACTGGGGAACATATGCTAATAAAATACATATTGCTTTCTGATCAGCCCCTAATGAAAGACATTATTGGAGAGTGTGGAACAAGTACTTACAGTAATTCATGACAGCACCAATTTGGCAACTCTGGGAAGCTGTAAACTGCTGCTCTTGCCGCCTAATGAGGATGGGCAGCTGATTGCGTGTGTGAGAGGAAGAAAGACTGTCTCGAGACCGTCTCCTGGCTTCAGTGGCTCCAGCTGTCCTCAGTAGCTACCAAAGGTCATAGTTGCTTTGCTTTTTGGAGCCGGGAAAGTTTCAGCCCAGAAAAGGAGACTCCTGTTACAGATAATTTAGGAGAAAAAGCTTCCAGGGCCCTCGTTTAGACTGAGTAATGGATTTGCTTTGGCCATCCGTACTTGCTTAACTCCCTGGGTCTGAACCTTTGTGCTTTTCTGATGAACAACTTAGGCATGAATTTCAGTTCACTGGTGTGCTTGCTTGACAAATGTCAATTTTATGTTTGCTATGTGATTATTTGCTCTGGAAACACCTGATGGGTAATGGTCATCAAGCAAGGAAAATGAAATAAATCAAAGTTTAACTTATCCTAGCCCTTTAATTGATGCTATTAATGCCTGACATAATTTCCATTCAAGGTGCTGATGAACTACTAACTCAGGCAAATGCTTTAATCTAGTCTGACAGGCAAAGGAATTTTGGTGAGAGATTATAGAGAAACATCACAGTGTCCACCTTTACATCCAAAACAAATTT
Organism: Piaya cayana; assembly: GCA_013389865.1. Lineage (NCBI taxonomy): Eukaryota > Metazoa > Chordata > Aves > Cuculiformes > Coccyzidae > Piaya > Piaya cayana. The sequence goes on along the minus strand of WAAB01024609.1, from coordinate 413,581 downwards.
CCTCACTACACAGAACTTACTCAAATGGCCTTTCCAGATGGCAGCTACCCTGCTGAGGTGGCCAGCATCTTCCCTGCAACTGATACAAGCCAGTCAGATCAGCATCCCATATCAGGACTGTGCTACTGAAATTTTGTGTGGCTGGCACCGGGTTGAGAGGCAATGCTATCTCAGTGAAGGATCAGGATAACATAAAGAAAATCTGAAAGATGGAAAACTACTTGAGTGGTTCATGTGGGATGAAATGCAACAGTACAAAAGCAAGGTCATGCATGAAGAATACTGTCAGAGGAATACGCTGCAGCCTGGAAGCTCATCAGTGGGAAATGACAGAAGTGGAGGAACAACATAGGTGAGCAGGTTGACTTCAAGGAGCTGCTGGTAAGATGCAGGTGTGAGAAAAGGCACATGTAGTCCTAGGTGAAGCCTGAGGTGCTTCCAGGAAAGGTGAAGAAGTGCTACTATATCCTATAAGCAGAGCTGGGACATCCACCTCCAGCAAGTGGAATCCTGTGTAAAAGCATTACAGAACAGTTTAGAGAAAGTGAGAGTTTGTGTTACAAGAGGAGGCACAGACTGCTCAGCTTGTTTAGCCTAGCAAAAGAGACTGAAAGAAGGTGTGATTGCTGTCTGTAAAAACATCAGGGGGTCAAGCAGCAGGGAGGAAAAGAGACATTTAAGCTAAGAGACAATACTAGAACAAGATCAACTGGGTGCAAGCTGCCTGTGAATAAATTCAGGCTGGAAATGAGAATGTTAGGGCAGTCAGACTCTGGCACAGAGTGGGAGGAGCAGGCCAAACAGGAACGACTTTTAAGATGTGATACGGTACGTTCATAAAAGGAATAAGCAGAGGTAACCCCTGTGGTGACAGGGGACTGGACTTTGTCAGTCAGGACTGTACTTCCCCTCCTGTGCCCCTGAAAGTGGCTGTGCTTTTCCCTTCTCTGAACTCCTGGAGAATAGGAGAGGCTGGTCAGTAAAGAGGGGCTTTATCTCTCTGCCAAAATAAAGACAGCAAGAATCAAATCTGGTGCTCCAATGCAACATCAAAAGCAAACCATGTACCTCTGCTCTGTCCTGTGGTTCCAACATGGCATCAAGGACCAGAACCTCAATCCATTGCTATATGTCAGAAAGTCCAGGGGAAATTTTATTGCATGTTTCTTCCATAATAGTGGAAAATATTGGATCTTCATTTTCGGGAGAGGTTCCTAAAATTATCCACTCCCACCTTGCTCCTGCCCCTATTTCTGAGCATTTTTCATTCCTCTTTTCCAAGAAATTTGCAGTGATCATATTTCAACCTGTGAAACCCATTTCCTGGGCAAACATTGTCCAGCAATGGAAAAGGGACCTAGCCCTTGTATAATTTGCTCTCAATCTTTGACACTGTAAACTCTGATACACACAAATCTTGTCATCATCTTTTCCTCTTTTTTTCTTATAAACTTGAAGAAGTCCATGGTATATAAACCCTTTAAAATTACCTCTCATCCTGTGGCTTTGGAGGTACAGGTTTGGAGTAAGAAATTAAGGGCAAGGCCTATCTGCTGAGGTAGCTGGGTATTTTGCATTGCAGAGCCTCATGTTCATCCCAGGAGTTGTCACTAGCCGCCTAACAAAGCTCAGACCCTTTCAGTCCCTAGAATAGGTGCTTGGCTCCTATCTCTCCTGCTTCTCACTGGTTTAAAAGCAATCCCATCATGTTGAGGGTGATGGTGTGATTGTTTCTCGTCTTTATGAACAACAGTCCCTTTGGAACGGACCATCTGTATCTTAGCTGGATTTTGTTGGGATAAGCCCATGGCAGTTGCAATCACAGTCTGATATGAGATGGTGCTTGCAGTCCTCTAGGACAGAGCTATATGATGTACTCAAGACAGACAGAGACTGGCAAACAGGCTGAACTGGTAAAAATGGGAGGCTCTTTCACATCCTGAGTGGTATTGCCTGTCAGAGGAAAAGTGCCCTTCTGCTGCTGTCACCTTCTTCAGGCTCCTGGACCATGCTAAACTACAATGGCTGTGCCTGATGAGAAACTGGGCAGCTTGGCTGAGATAGTCTGTTTTCTTGGGCATGAGAGACATGAGTATCCTTGCAGCTACTGCTGTCAGGGTGCTGAGCTTTGAAAACCACCTTAATTGCTGGGTGCTTTAAGAGCACAGCCCACCAGCTGCACCAGCAGTTGAAGATTATTTTGTCCACATTATTGTCCTATGCTTCATTCAAACCTATATGATACCTGTGCTTCCTGCACCACTGGGCTCCTCATAGCTACTGATCCCATGCATTTCTGCTCTATAAAGTACTCTAACAGATAAGAGAGGAGGGCTGGGATGGGTGAAACTCAACCTAATGCCCCACCTGCATTCATGTCAGAGATGGTATTTGGCTGTTATGCTCCTCTGTGTAGCTGTACAAAGAGTGAGGAAAAGCCTGTCAGAGGACAGAAACGTGTGTGCAAGGTTGCTGTGCCACACCGTCCTGCCTTTGTACAGCTGTCTCCTCTCCCTTTGGAGAGGCCAGCGCGGCTGGGGTTGGGAGCTTGGAGCTTTCCCAGTGCCCCATGTCTGTGGTTAGCAGGCAAAGACAGTGCAGGTGGTGCAGGCAGCCAGACTTTTCTCATTTGTGGTGCAGGAGGGAGCAGCTAAGTGAGTTTGAATGAGGCTGAGAAAAAAGGGAGAGAGACTGAGTGTGTACAGAAAGGATTTGGAGGGGAGATACTGGAAAGTAGAGCTAGTGCTGATGCCCTGAGCAGAGCAGTTGCTGAAGAAGTGGGACAAGTAAAGACAGAGTGGTAGGAGTGAATAACAGTGCTGGGAAGCTGGATGCTTGCAGAGCAGTTCATTTGCTTCCATCAGCTTTTTAGGTAATCTGCATCATGTTGATGTTCTTTTTTCTCAATGGTGTTTACAGTGATTCCTTATGGCTTGCTGATGAAATGGGGTTTTTTTTCTAATTTCTTCCTCAAACAATCATGCAGCTGCTTAATGTGCAGGTGGTTGTGAGACCTCATGAGCGGCTACACAGGACACACCAAGACCCAGCATAGATATGTGGTCTTGTGAATCCATGATGCAGTTTGTTGAGCCAGACTGCAAAGTTAACTATTGACAGATGTGTTTATTAATAATTCTTTGGCCTTATTATGTCTGTTAGCTTATATGTACCTGGCTTAAATATCATTCAGTCTGAAAACATCATCCTTTTTTCCTTTAACAGCCTACATAAACAGAAAATGCAGATATGGTAGTGTCATATTTTGGACCTTCCTGCTGTGACAAAGTGCCAGCTGGGATGGAAACGGAGGGCAGGGGTAGTGTGGCATCCTGCTTTTCTCTCTGAGGCTCTTGATACATGTTCCTGGACGATGAGCTGGCTCAGCTGGCAACAGTGGGACAAGCACTCTCTGAGCATCATGAACAAACTCAGATGATAAGGCAGGGTATTGGACAGACAAGTCCTACCAACAGGATGTGATGGTGACGAATGAGAAAAGGCAGATCTAGTCTGCAAATCCCAAAGGCTTGATGGCTAAGTACATATGAAGATGGGTGTGCTCTCTCTTGGTTGCTGCTACTGCTTATAAGTGACAGAGGAAAAGGACAGGTTGCACACTGTGCATGCAGATACTTATGTCCCATCTGAGGCTGATTTTGTCCTTTGTAAGGTGTTTTTAGTGAACCTCTTCAGCAAAAACTTCCTATTCTCTACAACCTGTGTGATATTCACAGCCAGATGGTGGAAATTTTGGGGTATTTTTGGTTTTTCTCTTCCCATCCCATCCCTCTCATGATTGGAAATGAAAGGAGGTGAAGCCAGAGAGATGAGGCTGTGCATTGCATTGCGCTCTTTTTCTAGCCCCACTGGCAGCATCCTGAGCCTGGTGATGAATGAGCTTGTTGCATGAGATCCTCCACTGAGGCTTCAGCATCGCTAATAAGGTGGTCGGCATTTCACTGTCCTCTGTGCCTGTCTCTGCTTTATTAACTGCACTGCAGCAATATTGAGCTGGAACACTGGGGCAGCATGATCAGAACAAGGAAGAAGGCTGAGGAGGGGGTGGAGGGAAGAAGATACCAGAGTAGCACAGGAGAAGAGCATGCATAGAGCAGGAGAATGAGAGCAGCAGCGGGTGACTGAAGGATTGAAAAATGGGTTTCTGCTGGACTGCTGCATGCAGCTCTGCACAGGCCTGTTGCTGACAACTGGAAAGGCAAAGGATGTTTATGGAGGGGAAAGTAGAGCCAGACTTTGACCTTAATGCCTCTATCTGCTGGACTTGTGATAGTTACTAAATGCCAACACCTGTTCCACATGCATAGAACTGGCTGGAGGTATCCTCCTTTTCTCCCTTGCATTAGTTTCATGCTTTTAAACTGTGCTGGCAGCACACCTGGTCTTTTTTTTCTGGTGGCTACAACAAGCCCAAGGGAGACATTTGGTTCATGCTGCTTTTCACCCAGAAGAGTCATTCCTTCCAAGGACACCCTGGGTCAGTTCTGTTGGGATGCCTGGACCATAGGCACTGTAGTAAGGATGAGTAAAGGGCAACCTTTCTGGCTACCAGTTGCTGTCTCTGTTGAAGGTGCAGGTTCTATGGAGACAGGATGCAGGCTAAGAGAAGAGTTGGGTCTGAAGTAGTCCGTGAAGGTGAAAGACCCACTAGCTGGATGGAGGTGCTGAAAGTTACTCCTGGTGGTAGGCAGACCAGTGCAACTTGCAGCCACAGCACTGGGCTTCAGCTGTTGCTAAAGGTTGATTTTTCCCAACAAACTTCCTGAGTGCAGCTATGGCCTGCATGGTGTGAGATGATGGAAGCTCCTGAACACAAGTGAAATTAAAGGGTCCTTAAAGTGTTCTCCATTGAGGCCTGTAAAACCATGTCAATGACATCTTTCCTTCTGTGGGCCCATGGGAGTGTTTTTTCAGCTCCATCTCAGCAGGAATGTATTGATGGGTCACAGAATTTTCCTCGAAGGGAATTTTTCCCAGGGTCATGAGTGGATTATTTCACAAAGGGAAGACAGGCATATTCTTCTGCACATTAGGGCTAAGTCATCACAAGAATCAGCCTTAGAAGGTAGGAAGTCCAAGGGGAGAGGCAGGAGCCAAAATGCCCCCATTGCACCTCCTCACACATTTTCCCCTTGTGACTGTGCCTGCACTTCACCTCCTCACTGGGCTAGAGCTGGACTCCAGTCTGTTCTCTCTTTCTGCCCTTGAGAAACTTCTCCCCCAGGCTCCAAGAGGAGGCATGTCCCAGGCCCTGGCTGTACCTTTCCTATTACCTGGTCTCTCCTGGGAAGCAGGACAATTGCAGCTTGTGGAGGTACATGTGCCCTTATTCATTTCTGAATCACAGCCAAACCTGAGTGGCAGCCACGTAGTTATTTGATTAAACCCACATGCCTCTGAGGACAGACTCAACTTGGTGATCCAGAGCTTTGCTGGAGGCTGATTTCTCAGTTTGTCCTGGATTAGGTGATGTGGGAGAGTAAGTAATTTGACAATGCTCCCAGAGGCTTTCGATACCCAAATTCCACCTAACTCCTGGCTGAGGTGGAATTTGCACTGTCTGAATCTCACCCGCAGGCTTCTCTCTGACTCTCCATTTTGTTTTCCTTTTAAAGGTTATGTCTAGACGAGGGAAATGGCTCCTGACCTCCCATTTGCTGGCTGCCCTCCCAGCGCCCCAGCTCATGACAGCCCATGAGGAGGAGCTGCTGCCAGCCTCCCCCAGTCATGTTCCACTGCCTCAAAAGAGCCATTCCAGGAGCCATACTACTCCACCCTCCTGTTTCTGGCTTGTGACCCCTCTTCTCCTCCATGATAATTCAGAGCCCAGTGCTAATGATCACAGGTGAGGTCACTGCCACTGGGAGCCAGCTCCACTCTTGCTTGGCAGTGTGGAGGGCTGGCAGATGGGAGGGCTGAGCGGTAGGCATGCCAGTTGGATCAGCACGCAGCTTGCATGCCTGCAGATGGGGCATTGTTGATGTGAATGGATCCTGGCAGCATCCCAGTGCCAAGTTTATGCTTGGTTCCCAGAGGCACTGACCTAGTCCCACCCACCAGGACTGTTCCCAGGTGCCTTACAGTAGGGTGCCAAACTGGGGGACAACAGGGGGACAACAAGAGAGCACTTCCCAGCCCTCTGACCCATCTTGCCAAGGGGAGGAGGAGGTTCAGAAAGCAGTTCTTCAAGCAATTTGCACCTTGATCTTCTTAAGGCAGGTACAAATTTGTTGTTCACTGTGAGAACCACATGCAGCTGTGAGTTCCCAGAGGCCAGTCCTTGCCCTGACGTGGTACCATGGCAGGAACTCGTCTAGCCCTGCCCCTTGACTTGGGAGCACTGTCCAAACTGTGGGCAGATAACCCAAGTGAAGAGGTGATCCTGGCTATGTTGGAGATGAACAGAGCTCTGGCACAAGAAGCCGTCCAGTGGCAGCAATTACTTCTGAGTTCAAAATTACGGTTAAGTACATTAGGTCTGGAGCCAGGCAGAGAAGTGATTGTGTGTGCTTGTATATACCAAACACCACATCTTCATTGCTGTCCTGCCCTGTTTTGCTGATGGCCTTTGTTCCTGCTGTGCCCTCACCACATCTGCTTGCCCTACACTCTCCACACTGACAGGCTTTGTGCCTGCCTCCGTGTTCCAGTCATCTTTGTAACTTCAGAGTTAATGATGAACACTGAGCCTGCCTATCAGGTAAACTGCATTTGCAATGAAACCCATCAGCCTAGAGGATATATCGAAGGCAGCAAGAGGCTTAGTGTCTGGGACAGTGGACCCTGGGCCATGGAAAACCCTGCCAAAGGTCATTTTGCCAGCACCAGCATCCTCAGTAACATGTCTTGCCACAAGGACACAGGCACTGCATAGCACCAGGCAGGAAATTTTATCTTCAATCCTTGCTCTTGCACTTCCCCCACCAAGCAAGCATGACTCAGGCAGGGAAGTTTCACTGACATGTAATCCATCATTTTTAGTGGTGGTGACTTTGACAACGATATTTTTCCCACTGTTTTCTTGAAACATCCCTGCTGCCTTAACAGACTGAACAATGTTCAGCAGGTACGGTTCAGCTAGCACAGTTCAACTCCTTCCTCAGTGGGCACAAGAGAGACAGGGAGCCTATGGATAACTCCAGAACATCACTGACTTAAACTAGATCTCTTGCTCTGGTCTGCAGAGAGTGTGAGCTAGGGTTCAAGGGTGAATTTGATGGAAGGTTGCTGAGGAAGCAGGGAAGTAGGAAGGTCCAAACAAGATACTACAGGACCCAGGCAGCAAATTCTGCAGCAGTGGTTGTGAACTGAAGTGTGTCTAGGCAAAATGCTGTGCATAGGACCTTGTTACACTAGTGGAGGTGAGTTGGGTTCATTGCCCCTCTCCTGGAGACATTGGTTCCAACATGGGTTTGCTCCAGGACACAAAGTTCAATTGTATCCCTAGTCAGAAGGACCCCAGTACTTTCCTTCAGGGAGAGCTCAAGCTTCTGATCACTGCATTGTACTAGGGCTGGGAATTTTCAAACCAGTTTTTCATGAATGTCTCATTGATAAACCAGATGTACTTGTCTGTGTAGGAGGAGGAGGAATAGGGTGTTAGATGGTGGATAGCATCCCTCAGGTTTCCAATTTTAGGATTTTCATAATGCTGTGGGTTCTTTTTCTATGCAGCTGGCTCAGAGAAACACCATTCAAACCTTCATTCCTGTGCAGAAAATGGAGAAAGGCTTGTTGCTGGAGCACATCTTGCCCAACCTGAAAGTGCCTCAGAGCTATGAAGTTCGCCTGACACCCATCACCAGCTTTGGGGCTGGGGATATGGCTGCCCGCATCATCCGGTACATGGAACGTAGGTGTCTCCTCCTCAGTCCTGGCTACAAGAGTAGGTCTGAGCCTCAGGCCTAGGGACACGGGCATGTGTAGATATTGTCTACTGTGACCCTTGGGTGGATCTCTCTATACGAGGTTTTGATGGCATGGTGCTATCCCATTTGGCCATATTTTGGCTGTTGACATCAATGCAAAGTACTAGATAGAAACTTATGAGGGCCAGTGTCCATTCATCCTTCACTCAGCATCTCTGACTTCCGCTCTCTTCTCTATGGGCAGGAGAATCCTAAAGCCCTAGCCCCAGTCAAGCCATGATGCAGCCCCTCAGGGCACAAAGGTGTGTTTTAGATGACAGCTGCTGGCCACTGTGCATTAGCCACATGCCCATAAAAGTAAGACGATTCAGGATTTCAGGGGGCTTCAGTTCTTTCCAGAGTTGAATGTCCAATTCCTTTCCTAACTAGTCGCTAGTAAACCTGTAGCTCTGTCCAATAACCTGACTCCCAGATCATCCCATTGATATACATTGACCATGCTTCTCTCCCTGGCATCCCAACAGCTCCCAACCCTCCCCATTCCCACAATCCGGTGGTATTTTTACTCCCCTCATGAGTATTTCAGGAGAATGTTCCTCCTCCTGTGTTTGCATGATTTTACATAAGCCTCTTGTCTCGTGGAGTGACAATGTCCCCAGCATATTTGTTGTCTTAGACTTTCACACTTGTATCAAACTCTTAGATACCAAACTTTAGTTCCCAGTGGGTACTCCAGAAAGAAACTGTTTCGGTTGCCAGAAGGGTTCTCCTGTGCAATCCTGGGATTACCCCAAGGGTGGGGTTTTGTTAGGATCTGTTGCTACTAGGATCAGAAAGTCAGCATCTTGTTCTGAAACCAAGGAAGACACCGCGCATCACTGTTTCACAGGGATTCTTCCATGAGATTTGTGCATCTATGACCTTTCTTGATGTGTTTGGGTTTTTTTCAGACTTTGATTGTGATTTGCAATTTGAAGCAATACAAGCTGCTCTGACCTGTTTTTCTGTTTTGTTTTCCAGCAATCAACTATCCTAACCCAACAGGTAAGCAATAAGACTTCTGAATCTATATTTTAATTTAATGCATGTTAGTCAAGTGCTCCAGCAGATCAGACAAGCTAAAGATCTGGAACACACGACTCACTTTAACAATTTATTTCTCCTTGAGTTATTGCCAGGAGATATACACCAGAGACATGTCTCCTACTCACACCTGATATCTCTGTGACTGGATAGGCTGTGATCACAAATGCACCTTCCCTCATACACTAGCCTAGCGGTCTGCATCCAGTAACCACGTTATTAAATGTTCCCCAAAATATCTGTGTTTAAGGAATGTATCCTACCCATTCTCTTCTTATCAGGAATGATATTGCTTAACATCTCTTCAGGCTGGTATGGAGAAATGTTCAGCTCAGATCTTGTTTTCTCTTTGAAATTCCTTGAGCACAGTTCCTTTCTTCTTCCCCTCCAATATCATCACTGTTTACTCGCTCATTTACCTTCTTGTCATTCCTGCCAAGATGCAGGCCCATCTTTATTGAGCACCCAAAGTCCCCGTTGATTTTGAGAACAGAATACAAGATATCTCAGAACTATGGTCTTTAACAACAACATGATGATGCCCATTGAGCATCAAAGAGGATTTCTAGCATACTGTAGGTAGTGGTGAAGTGATCTCCGGGGCCTGAAACAAAGTCTCTTTGCTTTGGTGTTGTATATAAGCCCAGGCAAAGTTCTTGGGCAGAGATGGGCAGGCATGGGTGGTCCATGGAGAGCAGGTGGTCATACCTGGTGTTTCTTTCTCCCTGTTTCCAGCTGTTGACTTAAATTTAAAGTAGCTGAAACAGCATTAAGTCTTTTTAGAGAGTACTTTATGTACATGTAGGCAAATACTGCTGCTGCACTGCAGGGTAGCAATGGGATAGAGAAGCAAGGATTAGGCAACAGCAACCAGGAGTTGGGATTACCTTGTTAAGGCAGCCTCAAAGCAATCACTCCTGCAAATTCACACTCTGAGATTGTTTTGATGCATCATAGTTTACTTGAGAGCATGAACTTCTTGTAGGGTCAGTGAGATTTTGTGGCTCTAATTCCCAATTCCATTTGCTTTGGTTTTCCCTGCTTTCTAATCCTCTTTAAAAATTTTCCCCATAGAATATTCACTGGGAAATACTCAATGTATTGCCAGGCACCCACTCCAGAATGTGTCCCTCAGTACTTGCTGGAGGAGGCAAGCATCCCAACTCACAGCAGGGAGTGACAAAATCTAGCCTTTGCCACTTGCTTTTACACTAAATAAATCACTGCTAAAGCCAGAGCAACTTTGGTTCTAATCGTGTCCTTAATTTCTTGGGGTCTTTGTAAGCTGAGCCTTCAGATTGCTCACCTATGCTTGCTTTGGCAGCTTTGTTGAGACCAGAACAACTACATTAATTTTGCCTGTTGGTGGAGGGTAACTCAGCCATGCTTGTATTTTCGTGCAGCAGACCCAACATTTAGGGTTTATCCTTGGTATGTATTATCCATCCTGTGCTGGACACTGGAACAAGGCCAATCATCGGGATCTTACCTGTGAGTTCATGCCTTGAGACTGACTGCCTAAATTTACATAAATCACACTTTCTTTCAGAGATGCCCCTTCCTTTCAGACCTGCTGCCAATGAAATACAAGCCCAGAGGCTCTTAGCTCTCTCTCTGGGCCACAACCCAGTTCCCAGCCTCTCTGCCTAGCTGCATGGAAATCTACTGCTTCTGATTTTCCCACTTCCTTTGCTACTACTACCCCCAGGAAAAGAAATATGGTTGGGATAAGATTGTGAAGGTATCCTCACGCTAGGCTGCTCAGCCAAATTCTGGGAGCAAACACTGAGAGCTCTCAAGTGAAAGGCACAGATTAGATGATTAATGCCTCTGGCAGCCTGATCCAAGGGCATGCTCAATGGTGATTAATTTACAAACTCTGAGAGTCACTTAATACAATTATTTCTTCATGCATTTTCTCTCCCAGCCTAATAAGATGTTAATGACATTGGGGCAGGCAGGCATGTGGCATGGTTACAGAGTCAGGTATTGGGGTTATGGAACAGCAAAGTAAAAGCAGGGGAAGCAAATGAAAATCATTGAAGATTTCAGAATTTTAGAGGTTAGCAGTAAGACTGACTGTAACTCTTAAAAATCAGTTAATCTGGTTTTAGAAACCAGAATTTACCTGAAAAATATCCCCTATTAGATATCTTAATTCTAAGGTATTATATTAAAGAACTCTTAGAATAACTGAACACGGCTAAATTCCAGTACTGGGGAATCTGCTCTGTCCTTCTTACCTCTCCAGTGCAATTTCATTTGGACATCGTCTTCCCTTTTTAACCCAAATCCTGTGAGCTATTCCAGCTCATCAGCCATGGATGGTTTGGTTTTCCTGGTTCTAGCAGATGTAGCCTTACAATCTTGGTCGTGAGAGCACTAAGAAACATATGGAATTGCCAGTTCTTGTTTTTCTCTTGGCCAATGTCTCTTGGCCAGAGCAGCAGCATATAACTGCAGTCTGGTTGTGTGTGGTACTAAAATGTTTTGGGATTATGGACAAGTATTGTGGGTGGTGATCAGTACTGGATGCTGGTGGTTGTTGATTAGCCTGGCTCACTGCTTACCATCTAGTGATTGTGTGTCCTGTCTCTAATAACGCCTCGTAGTCCAGAGGAATATGAGCTTGTTGCCTCAGTATGAACATGTGGGAATGAGATGTGAACCTGATGCTTAGAGTTGCGTTTCTCAAATATGTGCCCATTCTTCAGGAGTATATATGACATGAAGGTTAAAAAAGGTGACTGCCACCAATTCCTTCTGCCTTGATGGTAAATAGGGTTGTCTGGACCAGATACTGGAACAGGCTGCCCAGGGAGGTGGTTGAGTCACATTCCCTGGAGGTGTTTAAGGCACAGGTGGACGAGGTGCTTAGGGGCATGGTTTAGTGTTTGATAGGAACAGTTGGACTCAATGATCCAGTGGGTCTCTTCCAACCTGGTGATTCTATGATTCTATGATATTATCCCCTTGTTGCAGAATGAGAAATTAAAACAGATGGCAATCCAGTGTGACCCAACCAGTGACAGTATTGTGAAGCTTTCTTCTATACTGGTTATAAATGCTTCAGAAACTTACCATGGAAAAAGCTCTTAAATGTTCTTTCTTAGATTCTAAAGTACTTCAAAGTCGCAATGCAGTTTTCATTGTCTTCATCTTCTGAATGGGGAAACTGGTCTCCAGAGGGGAAGTGATAGCCTGTGGGTCACGCAGCAGATCTGCAACATTGTTGAGGTTCAGGTCATGGTCCCTAGCGCTCCAAGCCAGTTTCAGTCAGCAGATCACAGCTAAACAACGAAGGCAATTTTATTCAAGTGCACTCCATCTGCTCTTCACCTATAGTCTGCAGCTAGAATAGGTTTATTATGCATTCATCTGGCAGCCAGAATTTCAGGACCAGGGCTGGCTTTCCCCTAAGGACTTGAAATGAAAACCTCCATTATGTTTCTCAAGAAGGCAAAGCAACAAGAAATGCTAATAGCTGCAGCAGAGGGTCTCCCCCGAGGGAATGCAGAGAGGTGTCTGTAACCAGGTGCAAATATCTCTGCACTTTGAGCTGCCACCACTGCACAGCCTGCCAAAGAAATCTGTTTGGTGAAGACAATACTAACTCCAGTCTTTGTGGAACCAGCTCCCCTGCCACCTCCACCTTACTGCTAACAATCCAGAGAGCAACTTCTGTGTTCAATATTTAAATCCACTGTTTAATTTTTAAACAGGAAGCTTCCTTTGTGCCACAGTGCTGAGCCAGGATTCCTGGCAGATGGTGTGAGTTCGCGAGAAGATTTGCTTCGGGCTGCTGAGGTCAACAGTTAGATCACCCCTGTAGCCTCTGAGACACAGCAGGTCATTTAAAGGTTTTCTTTTTGGCTGGATCTACCAGGTTTCTGCTGGTGAGCTTTGCTGATAACCATCCTAAAATGACATGATGGTGGTGTCCCAAACCCCACCAAACATCTCCTAGTTATTCTGGGCATCTCCACTTCTAGCTTGGAAAGTGCCAGAGCTTTGCCTTCCTGTGGCTTGTTTTAAACCAAAGGACATGGAGTCAGAGCATTTGGGTTCATTTATTTCCAGTTTTGGCACTGCCTGCTTCGACCTTAAATGTGTCTCTGTATGCTTTTGTGCATTTGTTTCCCCACATGTAGTGCAAGACATATATAGAAAGAGACATTGCTACCTCATAGGTATGTTAAAAAGCCTGTTCATTAGTTGTTGCAAAGTGCCTTGAGATGCAGAGGCAGTGTGCTGTAGATATAAACTCCTGCATAGCAAGTTGATGCAGTTGTGCTATCTGTGGTGCATAGAATCCTCTATTTTATGCTCTCTACTAGAAGTCTTGTGTTCTCAAAGTAGTTGCATCTGGTGAGATGAGAGGATAAAGTCAAGGCCCTGTTTTGGCATTGAAAGAGTTGTCCTTACTCTTTTGAGTCTTCTTTTCTGAGCAGTCTCCTCTTGTGGGTGCATAGGGCTTCTTAAAAATGAAGAACTGTAATCCATTAGCTGGTGCAAGCAAGCCTTGGCACTAAAGTGGGAATACTGTCCTCAGTCCTCTTGTCTTGCAAAACTCACTCTGATCTCCACATGAGCTTGGGCTTTCATCTTAATCTGCCTCTCCTTTGGTTTCTGTGCCTCATCTTTTGTGGGTGTCCTCCTCTTTCAGTTGCCCAACTGGCCTCTGTTACAGCTTTCAACTCTGCTTTCCACCTGATATTCCCTGTTAAGAGAATTTTGTGCTGGAGAGAGATATCATCTTTTTCCTTTGAGTGTCCACATGCACAGCAGAGTCAGAGGTGCAAGCCATCCCAGTTCCTTTGATTGCAAAAAGACAGTCACATTAGATCCTGCCATGTAGGATAATGCCATTGTAAGAGAAAACTTGTGTCTTCTAACTGCAGCTGGCAGCCTGGAAGCTGGAGCCATGCAAACGTTTGTCTTCAGTCTAATGTCAAAAAATCTCGGATCTTAGACCAACAGAGCAATATCAGAAAGCTTGCAGGCTCCAGCCCATCCTCTTGAGGACCAGTGGGTGTATATGCTACAGCCATGAACTCCCTTATCTCAGTGATGAGGGCTGGGGAAGGACCCTTAGAAGCTGCTTTGTCACCCTTTCCCTCTACCTCCTTGTGCAGGGAATGAACACACACACCCCAGCTGACACAATTACCCTGCTTCAGGTCTGCCCCAGCCTCCACTCCCTTCTCCTCCCTACTCGTTCAACTCCAGCTGCTATGCCTGTGCTCAGAACTTCAAAGCGGTGGCTAATTTGGATTAGGACGCTAATTGGAAATGAGCGAATTGAACGGAAAGCACTTAGCCAGGGTTAATCAGCAGTTAAATGGCCAGCCCTGCCGAGCTCCCGATGGCTCTGCTCAGCTCACTGGAGGTGAGCTCAGAACGCTCAGCTGCCTTGGTTCATGCACCAAGCCTATGGCTTGCAGCTCAGTGCCCACCCTGTGGTGGTGAAGACATTTCTGGGGGCTGCTGCAGGAGGCTGCCTCCTCTTTCCTCACTGCTTTGGTGAGATGCTGGAGAGAGACAGGCAAGAAAGGACAACAAAAGTGAGGAGACTCCATTTCCCTAACACAGGCATCTGCAGGTTTTTGATGTCTGTTTGGACGATGGTTGTTTTCAATCCAAATTGAGGGGGTGGGGAGGGCCTTAGCTGTAGGGTAGCAACTGGGAGCTGTGGCATTTCAGAGTCAAGATGCTGTTCATTTCATAGGTAGTCTTTTCTCCCTGGTATAAGATAACATGGTAAGTCCATCACAACTTACCATGTCTGAAGCTTTTGGCCCTGGCCTGGCAAGGAGCTTCTCTTGCCCATCCCATCCTTGGCACCCAGCCTGTAGGTTGCTGACTCTGCTCTACCCTGAATGTCCTGCCAGAGGCACCCATGCTCTGACACAGACCTCCCCAACTAGGAATCAAAGCAAAACACCACTGAAGATACAAGAATGCAAGAGCCTAAGTAGACGTTTGGGCTTCTTCTCTTCATATGGGTATTATAACAGGAACAGTGTTAGGGATAAACCCATCAGCATGCCATGAATGGAATTTCCAGCACTCTCCAAGCTCTTAGCAGAAGTCTTGTTTTCCCTCCTATATGTGTTCTCTCGTGGCTTTTAAGTACTTCATCCTTCAGTTTCATAGCACACCACCTTACTCTTAAAGGAGTCAGAGGGTAAAGACATCTATGCTTACTGTGTCTGCATGACTTGCGAGATCTGACATCCCACTCTCAGCTCATTCTCTAGTTCTGATTTCTGCCTAGGGACCTTTCAGTAAACAAAGCGATTTTCATATTGGGTCTTGGACCTGGCTTTTGTTTTTTCTTCTCCTCTGATTCCTCCCTTCTTCTCTTACTGTGTCAGCAGTGTGAAGTGGTTTATTGGCCTTTGGTTTTGTTGCTCAGGAACTACCATTTTGCTGCAAAGGTTAGAGGCTAGAGACTGTCTTCAGCCTGGTCTAGTCCAGTTTCTTCCAATTTCTGCAGGTCTTTATCAGGTTATGTCTATGCTCAAGATTTTTTACCTTTCTTACAATACTGCTGTAGGGTGTGACTGTATAGTGGTAGTAATAAAATCGAGCCTTATTGCAGATGTGGTTGATCCTACATAATAATCTTTTACCTACATGACTTATTTTGTTACAGGAGCCAGTATAAGATGCAATATCAAATGTGCCTTTTAGCTGGTATAAATTGAATGTACTCTAGCTAAATGACACATTTGTAGCACTGAGCTGACCTCTTCTCCAAAGATGATTTTTTTCATGTGTGCCGTAATTTAGTTTAATATATAGCCCAAAGGGTGGGTCATCTGCTGATGCTTTTTCCTCTCTCATGAGGAAATTATTCTACCCTCACCTTGTTCTGGTTTAAAAGCCCATGTGGCCTGTTTGCCATCAGTGCTCTTTTACCCTCCTCTACTTTTGCCCCCTTAGACCTCCCAGTAGAACCTCTCTTCCTCTTTAGCCATAATAGCCTTCCTTCATTTCATCAGACTACCACATCCCTCAGCCTGGATTAACCCTTCCGTAATCATACTAATCAAAGATATGTTCCTTTTCAGCCTCTTCCTGAGGCCAGGGGCTACCCATCTGTGTGCAGCTTGACGCAGAGCCACAGAGGTGATGCAGCAGTGCTGTGCAACTTGCTGTGAGCACCCAGGCAGCCTTGAGGAGGAGGTCTGAAAAGCAGCAGCTGACTAGCCCCTTCCCTTCCCTGCAGATAACACTTGCCGCTTTGAGGACGAGAAGATCTGTGGCTTCGTGCAAGACAAGATGGACAACTTTGACTGGACCCGCCAGAATGCTCTGACCCAGAACCCCAAGCGCACTGTCAACACAGGGCCTCCCACGGACATCAGTGGTACGCCAGAGGGTAGGCACACATCTGGGTTTCTTTTGGCTTGGCATCAGGAATCCTACATCTCAGGGAGCTGGTTGTGTCCTGATCTGTTTTCCATGCACCGCACTTCTCTGTGCAGGGAGCAGGCAGTTAATTTGCATGTTACTGATTGGCATCAAGCACACAATTAAAACAGCCATGACTTTATTTCAGAGAATAGCGTGAGCATTAGTTCTTGTTACCAGCTAATTGCCTGCTGCCTAATGCCCTTTTCCCATTTGATGCTTGTTCTGAAGTCAAAAAAGGATAAACAAGTAGGAGAATATCTCTAATATCTAGAAGCAGCCCTGCTGCTTTTAGCCAGCTGTTTCCTCAAAGGTCTTGGGGAGGCAAACAGATCTTATTAGCAAGCAGCAGCATGAGAATCCAGGCGGGAACTGCCTGAAGGGTGGCAGCAAGTGTCTCACCTCTGGCTGGAGGAGATTGTTGTTGTACACGGAGTACATGCTCCCATTTTAGCTGGATATTACTTTCCCCTTTCTTCCAATAATGAAAGTAAATTTGTAAGCAAGCACAAATCTTTGAACTCAGAAAAAATGGGAAACATCCAGTGACCAGCTAAGGAAATGGCTTTTCCCATTAGTGTTCAGTACACCAGCCTGATTGAGCATTGAAAATTATGCCAACAAATTAAATAGCTAATCTGTTCCTCCCTGGGTTGTTAACAACTACTTTGGTATTGTTCTCTTTAGATAACATTATTGTTTAGGCCAGAATCTTCCCCCGCTCAAGGCAGAGGAATTAGCCTGGAATGGTTTCTCCCTCCTCTTTCTGGTTTTCTGCTAACACGGTGCAGTCAGCACTGGGTCTCCTTGTGCTGCATGAGAAAGGATCGTTTTGCACCCAAACAGATGTGTATGTGTGCATGTTCAGGGACTTATGAGCTGCATGTGCTCACAACAGGCCTGTTGGTGCCTGTCTCTCCTCTAAGTACTGCAGAGGCAGGGGAGGGAGGCACTGCAGAAATCCCACAAGTATCTCTGACTGGGACCACAGGGGGTGCAGAGCAAATGGGAAGAAGACGACCATGTCTCCTCAGAGGAGGAGTGGTCACCCAGCCTCTGGCATCCCGTCATTTGCAGGGAGAAAGATAGTGCACACTGGCTTTCCTCACCTTTCTCTCTTGTTCTGTAGGTTATTACATGTTCATCGAAGCATCCCGGCCCCGGGTGACAGGAGACAAAGCCCGGCTTATCAGCCCCCTCTACAACATCACTGCCAAGTATTACTGTGTCTCCTTCTACTACCACATGTATGGGAAGCACATTGGTGAGTACCCCCTGGGGAAGCGTAACCCCAGCCTAGTGCAACCTGCTGGAGAAGACATTCAGCCTCCTTTTCACCAGCCCTGCTTGTGACCAGCAATTCAGGAGACCTACTCCAGTGCTCAAAGCAACAGGGTGGGCTGTTGCTTTCAGTTGCTTGTCACTTACACACAGCCCATCCTGGGGCAGTCAGCTACCACCCCTGCCCTTCTGGCTTGCTTCTCCTCTAGTATAAGGCTCCCTACCCTCCACAAAAAAAAGAGCATTGTACTCGTGTGCACACATTTTTCCCTGCTGAGAGGCACAACCACCTTCCTCTAGGCAGCAGGACACCAGGTGAACTGTCTGTCACAGAGGAGATAGAGTAGAGGGGCTTTGTGAGACTAAAGGGCTCGGTGATGGCCACAGCTGTTTTGGAGTGGTCAGGGTGTATGTTCCATCAGCTGTGCTGAGGAGCTGCTCTGCCTGACTCCTTCCTCTCTAACCATAAGTCTATGCGTGCAGCAAGCACCCCAGAAGTGCCTGGCACACTAATGAGTTTCCATATCCAGTCAAGGAGCAATTGCTAATTCGTCACCTCTTGATTATAATTTCATTAATTTGAATAATAGATGTACTCTTCCCACAGCACGCTGGGTTATTAATCACCTGCTGGACTGAAGCCTGACTGAAAAATCAGGGCCCAGGCAGGAATGTGTCCGCCCTTCAATAAACGGGGTTAATTAACAGCTCTCTGCCTTAGCACCATTGATGTCATTGGGAGGGAACACGCTCTCGAGTCCAGCCGTCACGTCTCTGAGCATGTGTGGCCCAGCAGAGAGGCTAAGCTGCAAAATCTGGGATCTCCTTTTCTCAGTGGAGGTGAGGCTGAAAACCTGACCCCATGGGTGCCAGGAGTAAGGGCTGGAGTGTGGTTCATTGAGCAGGTCTCCATCTCTGTCTTTGCTCTAAGGCTCACGTTTGCTTTCTGCACACAGTGTCCAGGTAGGTCAGAGGTATGTGTCTGCACCTGTATTCCCCCTACAGACAGGCTTCCCAATGCTTCCCTTCATGCCAGTGACAGTAGATTGTTCAGGTAGAGCACTGTCAGTGTTGATTCACACCTGGCTTTCCTGCACCTACTGACTTGCTTAACTTATATAGTCCACCTGGCAAATTCCCTTGTTTGCTGAAGTTGTCCATTGTGGTCAGTCAGGCTTCCTGCCTAATTCCTGCATATCTCCTCCTGGAGGCTTTGAAAGGGATCTCACTTGTAGTGACTGCAATGAAGGGTGGCCAAGATTGGTGGGAGGCTGTCAAGGAAAGAAGGTGTGGAGGCCTGTCTTTTAGGGATACAGCTGTGTCTCATGTTTCCAAGTTCATTTTACAGGGAAAGTAAAAGCCCATCACCTTTTGCTTGCTTTTGGAAGAGAGTTTTGTTTTATAGCTCTCATGTGGTGATCTGTTTGGAGATGAAGTGGACTGGATATGCCAGGGAATTAATTCATTACAAGATTTTGGCTTTTAGCATTTTAACTCTTTATTCATTTGCTCCACCCACAAATTGACCAGAACAAAAGATACAGTGACTACCAAAACTGAAGAAAGCTGCTGAGTGCTGTTTTTCATTCCTCAGCTTCAGGTGCCTTTTATATATGTTGATTTTTCCCCTTCCTACTCTATGTTGCTGCCCCTGCCTGCTCCCCATTTTCCCCTTGTTTCACAAAGGACCTGATAAATTTGTGAGAGCTGGATAGACTCTTTAAAGTCATGTGATGATTTCCAGTGTGGATGCTGGCTGAGCTGAAAGTGAATAAATTATTTTAAAATTAGACTGACTAGATAGAGTCAGAGGATTAAAAAAGAAACGAGAAAAAGTTCTTCTTCTTTTGGCCTGTGGAATATGTGGCTTGATCTAATGAACCTACAATATATCTGTCTGCAAATTGAAATTCAGTACCTTGTATCTGCTCTCTGCTCTGGAGTTTCTGTCAGGGTCTGTCATGATGTTATGAAATCATTTTGGCTTCTTTTCTACATATCAGAGCACCAGGGTGAAACTGAGACCTCTCCAGGAAAAATCAGAATGCCTAGTAATCCTAAAGTTGTCTGGTTTTCATCATTTCCACTATGCTTCTGACTAACTTTTGCACTGCTTCGTCTTTTTCCTTGCTGCTACACTGGCAGCGCTCTGGCATAGCTGTCCTCATCCTGCACATACATGAACAAACCCATGTTGGGGATATGCTCCGTGTCACCAGCAGATCTAAAGGCTTGATCTACATTTCTAATGCACATTGGTTACTCCCTGATCATTTTGCTTGTGTGGAGATTGTTAAACCCTGCCAGAAAGCTTTAGCTTGTTTGGATGATGCCAGCCTCGATGCCCTTGGTGGCTGAAGTCCTTTCAGTGTCCCCTGGGGTAACTAACAGCCTGCCTGAAGGCAAAATAAGTTTCTTCAGCTTCTCTTCTTTATCCCTTTGTTGGAAGAGACTGCCCCATCTCAGATAAAGGGCATCTCACTAGGACTTCTCCAGTCAAATGAGGGGTCAGACTCTGGCCTCCTGTTTGTATCACATATGTGACAATATGAAAGTAAAGGTAGGGTGGCTACAACCCTGGGCTGTGTCTTGCTTCCAATATAACCAGCTATCCCTGATGCCTGCCTGCATCCCTGGCTTACCTAGTGCCAGCCCAGTCCTACTAAACCAGATGCCAACCCTGCTGAACCAGCTGTAGCATTTAGCAAGAGCGTATCAGACTGCTCTACTTGGCAGACAGTGCCAGCAAGAGGACATCTTCCAGCCCAAGCCTCTCCTAGCAGCTCCAGCTCCATCGTGGTGCAAGCTGAAGCTCTGTCACTGTGGAAAGAAGTTGTATAGAATTCTGGCATTTATTTATTTTTTAATAACCCTTTTATTACCTTTTTCCCTACTCTACAGAACTTGAAAGCTGGTTTACTCTCACAATTTGACTATAAAATATCCATAGCCATCCAGGCAAATCTTCCCTGGGAGAGTTCCCAGACACTACTCGTTTATAATAGATATGACGAAAGAGAGAAACAGAATACAAATGGAGCATTTGTAGCCATGGTATAAAATATTCAGCGACTAGCAGAGCAGGGTGATGTTGAATATATCTCAGCTGATGAGTGAGCAGGGTGAAGGGGAGCTCCCTGGAGGCAATTCCTATTTTCTGGAGGTATTTGGTCACCATTTTTCCTTCCTCTGGCCAGCTCTGAAGTGTGCTTTTGCATTTCCCTATGATCCTGCCCACCCAAACACAAAAATCACAGAGAGGGGAAAGAAAGAAATCCCATTTCCACCCAGCATTCAAGCACAAGAATGTCTTGCTTGCGGCAGGCGCAGATATATCAAATGAGGAATTGCTTGCTTTCTTCAGGAGTGCAAGCTAACCACAGCAGGCAGCAACCAGTCATCAAATTCAGAAAGCCTCTTTGTTGAGTTGACTTGGTGAGTCAGCGTCACAGCTGGGACCAGATCCTTAAGCCCTTGCTTTAGTCATTAGACTCTTGTTCCTTTCTTTCCAGGGACTGCCTGGGAGGAGGATACTTTCAGAGAATAGTGACCTTGACAGACTGCTCCCACTGCAGTCCCCTGTCACCTCTCTTTCATTTTTCCTAGCTCACTGTAGCCAGGTTACAATCTGCATGGCCTCCTGCCTGCTGCTGGATGCTCTCACAGACCTTGCAGCAAGAGCCTTCATAGTCAGACTGCAGGAAGAAGATTGCTTAGAGGGATGAGGAGTATTCAGCCACAGTGAATTTAGTTTATTCTGTGGCAATTGTGGTCCCCATAGTACACAGTTACTGCTAATGCTATAGCTCCCTATCTTGTGATCCAGTGACTGTGCTCATGGGGAAATCATCAGAGCAAAGAGTCTGCTTTCTCACAGGAGTACCTGCATAAGAGCAGTGATGTAGGATGTACCCAAGCAACATTTTTTGAGCCTCCTTCTGATCATTGACTTCACTGGTACACCCTTTTCAAACTACATTTTCTGTATTTTTGATAGCAGTAGTCACTGCACACAGGCTTATGATGAGATATGGCCTCACAGAGGGGAGAAGGCAGAGATCCCTCCTTGACCTGTGGTAGCTCCCAAGACAGGACTGTTCAGCTGCTTCCTGTAGTGAAACTGGTAAGTCCTGGGCTTCAGGAGTTGAGCCTGATTGAATGTGATGTCTGAACACCCTGCTCTGGTCTTATAATTTTTGTTCATTGAGTCTCCTTTCTGCACTGGCAGCGTCATGATCTTACCTTGGCCAGTTCCTCTCCCAGAAATAAAGGAACAGGCTTATTTTCTGGCATATGTCAAGCATCAGTGAAACTCATGGAGAGTTAAATGTACTGTTGTCCAGCTTAGTGCTGACACAGATGTTATCTGACTATCCCAAGTAAGTCTAGCTTATGTATAATCAGGATGAGAAGCTTCCAATGAAATAATCAACTATTCATTACTCCTTACAGCTTCTTGAGGAGATGAGGTAGAGAGGGAGATGCTGATCTCTTCTCCCTAATGTCCAAAGACAGGACACTCAGAAATGGTTCAAAGCTGCATCGGGAGGATCAAACTAGATATTAGAATCATAGAATGGTTTGTGTTGGAAGGGACCTTAAAGATCATACAGTTCCACCCCCCTGCCATGGGCAGGGAAACCTTCCCCTAGACCGAGTTGCTCAAAGCCCCATCCAGTCTGGCCTCGAACACCTCTAAGGCTGTGAAATCCACAACTTCTCTGAGTAACCTGTTCCAATGACTCACCAGCCCCACAGTAAAAAATTTCTTCCTAGTGTCTAATATGTATCTCCCTGCTTTCAGCTGAAAATCGTTACTCCTTGTCCTATCACATTCCCTGATAATGAGACTCTCCCAGTCTTTCCTGTAGTTCCCCTTTAAGTATTGGAAGGCTGCTGTAAGGCCTCCCCGGAGTCTTCTCTTCTCCAAGAGAGACAAGCCCTACTCTCTCAGCCTGTCCTCGTATGGAAACATACTAGATGATGGTTGTAGGTCCCTTGCAACTGAACTATTCTACTCTGTTCAAAGATACTGTGAGGAACAGTGCTTGGGATTTTGGTTCTGAGTCACCAATCAGATCAATGCCATGGCAGCAAAGTTCAAGAAAGCCATGAGCAGTTTCACAGAGGTAATTCTGTTGTAGGCAGGCTGCTCTGGTGGTGTCACACTGATACCCTCGTTCTGAGTTGGAAACACAGATCTGGAAGGCCTGCCAAACTGAATTCCTTCAGCTCAGATAATGCAATCAGTGCAAAGATGATTCTCAGAGATTATGGTGGATGATCACACATAGGAGCCAGTGTTAGCATGGATACCATGTGGCTACATCATGTCTGACAAGTTATAGTAGTCAGCTCTGTCAGATCACAGAGATTAATAGGTACCAGCTACGTCAATAAAAGTAATTTGAACCACAGAAATGTCCTTTATGTATGTCTCAATGTTGTAGTTCCCTCATTTGTACCCAAAGCTAACTTATGAAAACAGCACCCTGCCACTTGTACGCAGTTATACAGGTAGCACCTTGGAGGTACCTGCATTCTGTTGGACCTATATAGTTTGCCTTATATGCAAATGCTTCATTTGTGAAATCCATGCTATTAGCTCCAGTGCAATAACTCTATATGGTAGAGATTATGTCACTGGATTGATTGAGAGGAGGCTGATTTTCCTAATGAGTATGATGCACTTCCCTCTAGGCCTTTGGAAACAAGTTGCATTTTGAGTTACATGAGCAATTTGTAATGAAAAAATGTATTAATTTTTTAAAATAATCTTTCCACCTATTCAGATGGCTTCTTGACTTGGCTCATTCCTCCATCAATAGATGTGTATTTGTCTAATATTTTGTGCAGACATTCAGCAGCCTCCTGTGGGCTATGATACAGACCCTTTGGACAGACTGTGGTTTCTTCTGGTAGTATCTGCTTGTTTTGGGGGGATGTTAGTCAAATACCATGATCTTGAGCAAAGACTATAAATACCTGGCAAGAAAACCACATATTTGTAAAGTGTCATTCAAGCTTTGTAGGTTCAATACAGTGGCTCTGAACCAAAGACCATTGAAGTCATTGTTTTTCTAAAGACTGGAGTGAACTTTGGATTAGAGCCATAGATGCAAAGATTATTAAGACCAGATGGGACCAATACATCATTTAATCAAACTTCCTGCATAACCAGGAGCAGAGAACTCCCTTCAATTACTCTTGTTGGAGCCCAGTAAATACTGTGTCTAGACTTTTCTTGGATGTTTACTTACAAAGAGCACCAACAGCATGCTTGACACAGCTTGCAGATGTGAGACTGAATCATCTCTAAGCTTGATGTGTAAAGATGAAAACATGGAGAGAAGGGAAAGGTTTCCAGATATGGATTGGCTCTGTCTCATGTTTATTCCACAAATAATGTGTTCGTGTTGATTCAGGCATTCTGCTTAGTACCTTGCATTTGGGTGTCTTTCCTTACTCCTCACTAAAAGCGCATCTGCTCCTTGTACAGATAGTTGCTGAAATGTTGCCTTCTTCAAAAAACTACTTCTCCTGCCTTACCAGTCATGATCTGACTGTATTCCTGCTGAAGAATTTGTTAGGAAGGTTGGCAGGGGCACAGATTGCTGACACCAATTCCTTTGCAGATGGTCTGAATCCGCACAGTTCATATTTGTTCCTGCTCACATGATTTGAGTCACTGTTACTCATCTGGCGTGAAGGTGCTATGATCCCTCTCCTTTCCTCCAGGGTCTCAGCAAAGTGCCTTTCCATTCAGACTCAACTCACAGCAGCAGCAGCCTTGCACAAAGTTGAGTGGCTGTAAAGATATACTGCAACCCGACAATCTCCTGAGACATCAGGTGTTGCATCAATTATTCAGCCCCTGAAATTGCTAGATAGAAAACAGGAAAGAGGAAATGGGAACTTCCAGTGCATATCCAGCTATGTCTTTGGCACTCCCAGATCAGTCTTCTTTTCTCTCCATGGGCCATTAACTATTTCACTAGTGCCTTAGTTGTACAAGTGGAGTCTGAAGTTGGTCATTCTCAATGAGCATCTGGATGCTCTGGGAGCTTAAAGTTTGGGGGGCCAGAGTGCACAGCTATCTTGCACTATTTGTGCAACCATCCCAGTCTGCTCTTGGACTTCAACAAGTCATGATTTTATAACATGTATTAAAATACTTCCTAGAAAAATAAAAAAATGTTCAACAAGTGTCAGTCATCACCATTGTTTCCAGGTGTGACTACCTCTCCCAAAGAGAGCTCTGTGGGAATGACAGACATCCCAGCACTTGAGATGAAGGAGTTTGCAGATCCAGGCTGTAAGTCTCAGTGTTTCAACCAGTCTCTGGTAAAAGTACAGGTGGACATGAAATCAGAAAGGAATCTTTTGCTATAATGAATCCTCACGCAAAGCTGGGAACACAGCCTACTGTAATAGCCTTCCTGCAGCAAACCACTTTCCAGGCCCAAAACATTCATCTCTCGTGTCTCCTTGGGTCAGGCAGAGGAAGAAGCCAGAAAACAGATTTTGAGTGGTGTCTTCAGTTCAACAGGAAGAATATGTGATCTCAGCTGCTCATTCCTGCTGTCTTGCTGGCTTCAGCATGGCACTAAAACAGCCCATCTGCTCCAAGCCCTGCAGCCGTGCAGCTGCCCTGTGCTTGGCTCCCGGGACCAAGAGACCACAGACGGCGTGATGATGGGGAAATAGGTTGTTAATAAGGATAGAGAAGAGGCAGGCAAAGGCTCAGTAAAGGCACATCTGCTTCTGCAGGGGTTTTGTTGGGAACTCTCCCACACATTCCTGTATTTTGAGGACTCTGGGAGGCTCCCTTCTCTCTGGCTGAAGTCTTAGCAAAGCCTGCCCACAGAAAGGAGGGGGGCAGGCAGGCTCCCAGTGTCTGGCTGTTGTGTTCTTTTAAACCTGGCCATGTCTATGAGGCAGAGTTCTATTTCAGATTGTCTAAGAGAGCTGAGCACAGAGCATGTTCTCAGTATGAGAGCTGAACACATGAATTGCGCAAAGGACCCAGCTGTCTCTGATGGCAAAGATGAAAGAGTCCGTTATCAAAGCTGGGAGAAGAGAGAGCATTTGCCTGAAGGCATCTGGGCATGTCACAAAACAGAGGGTGAACAAGGAGCATGAGACCTCACAGCAACTATGGTTCACTCTGCTTCTTGAGTCTGAAAAATTGGTAGGAAAAGTTGCCTACACATGGTCTCCTTCTTGCTATGTTCCTTGTACTCCTGTTTTCCCCCAGGCTGGCCTCCCTTTCCTAAGGTAGCATTGAGTATTTCTTGGGACCACTACATACAGAAACAGTTAAGAGGGAAGGGAGCTGCCTGGCTGCCTTCAGACTGCTTACTGCTTGACTCCAGAAAACATTGGAGAGGAAAAAAGATGGGCCACTGCAGGTCTTTTACCTGAGGCACAAAGCCAGTGTAAGGATCCTGTCTATGGGCTGGCCAGCACTACTGCCTGTGAAGCACTTTTTCACAGCTGCTTCGCTAGAGTACGTCTCCATGGAGTAGGCCATAGCAAGACAGGATGAATCCCAGAGGGGATCTCCATCCCATGATGGAGCATCACCATGCAGGAATGGGGCTTGGCAGCACACCTGGGGCTGCTAAGGAACAAAGAGACCACCAAAGCAAGTGAAGCACCCTCCTGTTCAGTAAGCAAGCAGGGGACACACACCAAGGTCCTCCCCATCATCAACCCTGATATTACTGGGTGCTTTCCAGTCCTATTAGTGTGGGTCAGTGACCATCTCTCTGGGAAATCTTTCATGTCCCCTGAGCTGGGACTATGAAGAGCAAGTTCTGGAAGGACTGCGTGGTCCCCAAAGGCTAAGTACTCAGTCTCCCTGCCAGACATGGCAAGGAAAGGTGGGGGTGTGCTGGAGTGCAGGTATTTGGAGACTCATTCAGCTCATGATGGCTTTTGTTTTCAGCTTAGCTGGGCTGTAAACAAGCACTATCCAGCGGAGAGGGTGATAGGGATCATCCTGCCTGTTTGCCCCCCTCTACCTGCAGAGGACATGAGGTCTCCAGGAGATGTGGGGAAACTAAAGACCTGGTCACTATCATGCTGAGTGTCTGGAGTGAAGCAAGCTGGATGGTGGCTTGGCCAGTGATAGGCAGAGGAAACCTGCTCCTAGCCTGATCCCGTGATCAGATCTGCTGTGAAGGAACACTGGAACAGGCTGTCCAGGGAGGTGGTTGAGTCACCTTCCCTGGAGGTGTTTAGGGGACAGGTGGACGAGGCGCTGAGGGGCATGGTTTAGTGATTGATCAGAATGGTTGGACACGATGATCCTGTGGGTCTTTTCCAACCTGATGATTCTATGATTCTATGAATTGCCGTGATGACTCCTGCACTGGCTGTGGGCAGGGACCATGCAGCACAGCAGCTTGGTGAGCTGGCACATGGGATCAGAGCCGCTACCTGTGGTGACATTCAGGGGATGTGCAAATACAGCTGGGCTTGGGGCTAAGAGTCAGACACCCCATCTGTCCTGTAGTCTGTTCATGTTGTCCCCTGCAAAATGTTTAAGTATGGGAAAGAGATGTGACTGGGCAAGAAGGTATAATGATTCGGACATGAAGTTAGTGAAAAGCCTGTAGACTCCCGGTTCTTGTCTTTTAAATGTCAAGCTCCATACCTTCTTTCTGTTCTGTTCTGGTTGCACATCGGATGATCCTTTGTTCTTCTGAGATAGCATAAATCTAATGTTATGGAGCATTGAGATCTTTTTCTCCCTTTTTTGAATTCCTTAAACCAAATCCTGTTGTCCACACATAGAAAACCTGTTACTGGTCACAAACAACCTCTGAAGGAATTTTCTCTGAAAAGATGTGGAGAGATTCTGTTCCATGCACACAGCATCAAAGATTAAAAGTTTGTATCATTCATCTTTCTATGCCAACAATTTCTCTAATTAGACCATGGATCAAATGAGCAAAGGAGCTCAAGCATAGCTCCACTGCAAGTCTGCTTCTATCATATCACCATCTGCTCTCCATGTACACAGACAAGTGAGGTTATGCTGGAGAGAAGGAGCTGGAGCTGTAATTTGCCTGCCTTCCTCCCATTAGCACTTGCATTCCTCATGACAAGGCAGACCTAGCCATAGTGTTGCATTTACCCCACTACCTGCATTCCCCAGATCCTCCTGCCCATCATGTTCCTCCAGGGGGTCCAGCCACCTGTCCACTTTGCCTCTTTACAGTGCAGTGTTATTTCTCTGCTGGTTTATTCCCTCTATCCCAAAATTCATATGCATGCCAAACATGTCAGATAGTGATGGATCATAGAATAATCAGGCAATTGGCAATTTCGCAATTAGCTTTACCGTGTCAGGAGATCTTGTCTCATACCCATCCTCATTTGATGGTGGTTTAGGAGGTAAGGGTGGAAATGTGTGTGTTTGATTTTTTTAATCCATAGTAAAATCCAAAGAAAATTCCCTGTAGCCAGATATAAGTAAGTTTCATGGGTTTTCTGGGAAACATTGCCAATCAAATTTACCATATTGTTGTTTATAGCCCCGGAAGTTCCAGCCACAGCAGGGAACTGATGGCTTTGATTCCCCTGATCCCTTTCCACTATAACCTCTCCATCACAATCAAACAGAAAGAGAATGTCCCATAGCAAATACCTGACCTGCAGCACAGTACTGACCATGCTCAGTGCCTCTCTAAAGCTGATGGGTAGAGATGGGATACAGGTGCTTTCCAAACTCTGACCAAGACTCTATTTTCTCACTGTTGGTGAGCTCTCTGAACCCCCCTACTCTGAATTTACTGAAACAGTAGCTGCAGAAAAGGGTCTGTGTAGTGACCCTGTGACTGGACACAGGGAACCCTGTGCACCAAGCTCAGATCAGTTAAAGATGTCTAGAAATAAAGTCTTCTGTACTCAGGTATGGAAAGCAGCTGAGGGGCTTTATTTGTCTTAATCCATATATGTTAATGTATGAAGCATCGTTAGAGACTGCGAATGAATAAATATATCATATCATGGCACAAAGGCAACTTACAGTCCTAGAAATTATGAGTCAATGCAAGCTGATATTATTCTCCATCTCTATCTGTGCTACAATTATTTTTCCACTGTCTGCTTTCTAGCTCTCAGAGCAGTAACTTTCTCCCACAGCTCTCTGAGAACACCAGCCTGACACAGGCTGCTATTCATTAACATCCATTTAAATGAGAGAAGGAGACACCTGTGTTTGTTGCAGGAATTATGAACAGTAATAGATTCTTTCTGGGGACTGTCGTTCACTCCTGGGATTTGTCTGCATTAAGCTTTGGGCTTTTTGTTTGTGATCAGTGGTTGTTAACATTAAACCACACTTAAGGAATTGCTTGGGGACCCTGTTGGAAAGAAAGAGTTCTTTTCTCCCTAGTCTGGTTTCAGCTCTCATATGGGGTCTGCAAGTGACTCTGTCAGGCTATACAAGGTCTGCATCCTCTCCACACTGTGTATCTTTGTCCATCCACTGGACATCTCTTGACATGAATCAGTTTCTTCTTATCTCAATCTGTCTTGTCTGCCCTTGAAACGTGGTGGCAATTTCCAAGGAGGCTTTCATTTGTAGATTCCTAGTTGGATGACAAACCTAAACTGGAGTTGCAGTCAGGATTTCTCATGCATAGCTCATCTCCTGAGATTGCTCTTTGCCAGAGCAGGAATGCTGCAGGAGCACAACAGGGAGTTGCTGTGAGACCAGGCTGCATGTGAGCCTGTAGCCAGCCCATCTTCTGGCTGTTGATCCTGACATATTTTCCTACCCGTCCCTTGGGGCTTTGCTGAGCACAGCACAGCACCCTGCCTCTCAGCATTCAGTGTTGTTCTCCCTCTGCTTCCTAGCTGCTCTGGCTGCCTGCCTCACATCCAAGCTGTGTAAACTGAGCTGTGTCTCAACCTTCCCCCACCCCATCATTCCACTTCACTCCCTAACTGCCTCACAGAAAGCTCTCAAGGAAAGCTACCTCCTTTGCCATCCCACGTGGATTGTGCCTATGGTCCTGCCCTTGCAGACCCTGCTTCTCTCACTGTGCAGTCTGGACTGGCTTTTCCCTATCTATGCTGCTATTCAGTGTAACAGTGCAGTTCCCATCCTGTGGAAACAAAAAGACCTTTTCGTGTTGTGAGAAGGTAACATTTAAAGGCATCCCTTGGGCTACTCTATCTGGCAGCCCAGCTGGTGCTCTTTTGTGTGAGTGCCACTCTTTTGAAATGCCAGCTCTGGTCTTAAAGGCAATCAGCAGAAGGTACAGCTCACTCTCACTGTAATTGATTGATCATCGCTCATCACTGGCCTTTATTCTCCCTTTTGATTGGAAAGAAGGAACAATATACATTACAAGACAAATGTGAGGATTGCGTTATATGGGGAGAGGTAACAACAGGATTGCTGGTGACCTGGGATTTCCCCTGTGTTGTTCCGTCTCTGGTCAGCTGGAGAGATTCAGCAGCAGATAGATGGCCTATCTTTGTGTACAACTTACCAGCAGGTGCCCTTGGAAAGTGCCAGACACATTTGATGGGGGAGGTGGGGATGGGGCGACGATGACAGAAGTAGACAACAAAACCAGCCAGCTGGATTTAGATTCTGATACAGGAAACTAGACGTGATTGTAGTATAAAACCAGGCAAAAGGTGTGGTTGCAACAGTTTGCACTGGGGTATGTCCCAAATGGGCCTTTCACATCTGCACTGATGGAGGCATGGGGGTTGGAAAGCAGGTCCCAATTTGGTTCGTCTTTAGTTTGTGGCCGCTAGAAAGGCAAAAGGCCTCAGACACTTCTGCTACTAGTGTCTTCTCAGGTCTTGTAAAATATTTGCTATGTTTCTGAGTTGCCCTCGAAGGGAGTGAATGTTATTATCCTTCTTGATTATCATGACCATACCATGTCAGCAGATAAAAGTAGGTAAAAGGAGTTTGCTAAGGATCAAGTGACAAGTCAATTCACAGCTGTGAATGGGCTCCTCACAACCTACACATACATGTGCATTGGTGGGATTTGGATATACAGTCTGTGCTGTAGAATCATAGAACAGCCAGGTTGGAAGAGACCCACCGGATCGAGTCCAACTGTTCCTATCAAACACTAAACCATGCCCCTCAGCACCTTGTCTACCCGTGCCCTAAACACCTCTAGGGAAGGTGTTTTAGGAGAGCATCTTACAAGCATTGGGTGGCTGGTTTGGTCTGAAATTGTGTGACATGCTGAAACCTACAGAGGGAGTGAAGATAGTTAATAAAGCATGAGTTGGGTGTTGCAAGATTGCATGGAGGTAGGCGTGGGCAGGTGTGAATTCACCAGAAATCAGGAGATGTGGATGTCAATATCTACATAGGACCCACCTCCCTTTTTAGCCTAAGACTCAATCTGTGGATTTGCATGGCTCTAAGTAAATTCCTGGAACATTTTATTTTAGGACAGTGGCCTGAACCCAAAGTTTTCACTTGGAAAACATGAAGCTCTGCAGCTCTTGTTCCATCACACAGTTGGCTTTCAGGGTCTGACTGAAAAGTGGAGATAAAGAAGCTCTGAACAATTGGAAAGATGACTTGGAGCTTTCTGTAGTCCAGGACTTCAATGTTTTATGACTCTGCCTGGAGCTCAGATGTAAAGGTTCATTTCCAAGTACTTCCATTACAGGCCACATGCCTGAAAACATGACTGGCAGCCTGTGGCAGACTGACACATGGTGGAAGGGGATAAAGTAGAAGACTTGCACAATCTTTAACATCTACAACACTGTGCGCTCAGTTCAGATCGGTTAGAGCCTTCAGCCCTGTTTGGTTTGAAGTTCTGGAGTCTCTGCTATGCCTGCCAGAAGCACATTCCCAATGACAGCATTACTGAGAAAGGGAAGTGGTGTGGTTGTTTGCCAGTCTCAGGGAGGCTCTGTAAATTAGCAGGGATTGCAGGTAGGGCTATGAGATCTGACTGTCCTTCACAACTCTGACTGATTTGTAAGACAGTCATGGGCATGCTGTTTGTCTGTTTTGACCTTCTTTTTTTCTGTGTGTAGACAGAGGTGGTGAAACACTGCATGCTGTGGGCAGATAATGGAGCTTCCTTTCCATTTGCAAACCTTTTGAGGAATGCCTGCTTTTATTCAGTATTGTTCTGTTAGGGAATTTGGGGCCTAAAATGTTGAAACTTTTTTCCTGATGATGCAAGGACACAGAGCTGTCAACCAGGATATGCACAGACTTGGTTTGGGTTTAGGCCAGGGATTCACAGCCAGTGCTTTGGGGGCACTAATTTTCATTCCAGTTGCTTCTCTGGGTCTCTTTCTATCTCACCTTCATTTTTCTCCTAGGGCATCAAAGTTCATTTGCTGCCTGATTTGTCCCAGTCCTGGCTGCGCAGGCAGGCTCTTGTGCAGCAGATCCTAGCTGCAAGTCCCCAAATGAGGGTAGAATAGACAGAGGTTGTTCTTAATCCTTGCTTGCTAGCAGCTTTGTATTATTTCTTCATTCACTCTCAATTCCTCACTTCACTGGCTCTGGTGTCTGTAATTAGCTGCTCTGAACACTGTCCTGTTGACATTGATCTATGGGGTTATGTTGTTCCTGTGTGGGTAGGAATTTGTCAAGTGCCTCCCTGAGGACTAAGTATCCTTCTTGAAGATACTTTCCCTCATAGGAAGCTCCTGAGGGCAGGGAGGACAACAAGAAACCAGTGGCTCGGGGCTGTTTTTGCCAGAGGCTTCCATAGTGACCTTTCTCATCTTTTACACCGTATTTCTAGGAGGGAGATCACACTCGCTTACCTCTGTCTCCCCAAGGCTGTGTAGTGCTAGCTGGTCTCAAGAGTGAGAGAAACAAGTTATTTTTCTCCTCACCTTGGGTCATGGTGTGCATCCCAAACTGGATACCACTGGGAAAAGGAATTGGATACGCTCACTCTGTCTGGTCAAGCCTTCATCTAGTTTTCTTAGGCATTCTCAGTGCTAATGCTTCTGAATATTTCCAGGCAATAACATGCCCCTCTTTTCTCAATTCACTAAATTATACACATATTTCATTCTTTTAACCTTTTCTTGTAAGTCAGCCACTCAGAATCTAAACATTTTATCATCTTTATTATGCATCTCTGAACTCCCTGTGATATATCTCTCACTTTCTGACAGCCATGCGCTCGATGGCTGTACTTCAAGGTCCCTGTCCTTCACATAGTGCCCCAAGACTGATGTGCCAAGAATGAAGAATTTTAGGGGATCATGCAGAAGGGAGCTTATGTAGGAAAGTCTCTTTCCCCATCTCTTTCCTTGACCTCTCATTGGTGCCTCTCAGAAGAGTGTACCTGGGCGAGGACTGCATCCCAAGTGCAGACAGACTCTGGACATATGAGTAAGTGTTATTACTGCCTCTCTGCTCTCAGGTGTAATATGTCTGGGTATGGAGACCAAAAACACTTGATAAGAAACAGCGTGACTAGAGTTGTGATTGATTTTTTGGTTTGCCAGCTAAATTGAAAAAAAAAAAAGAAAGAAAAGGCGTTTCAGGTCAACCCCGAGTAAATGTTTAAAATTTTTTTTCATTTCAACAAGA
The DNA here is from genome assembly GCA_013389865.1 of Piaya cayana. Lineage (NCBI taxonomy): Eukaryota > Metazoa > Chordata > Aves > Cuculiformes > Coccyzidae > Piaya > Piaya cayana. The sequence goes on along the minus strand of WAAB01024609.1, from coordinate 380,335 downwards.
AAGGAAAGAAGTCAGCTGAGGGGATTACTAAACAAGTACTGCAGGAAGACAGACTGAGATGGTGTCTTTTGTGGGTAGAGGGTAGGGGGTTGCAACATTGTTTTCAAAGAGAGAACTGGAAATATGTTGGGATTCGTTGGCTTTGGTTTTGGTTTAATGACAGAAAAAAACTTTTGGGAATTGCTTTGCTTGAAAGAGCTTCAAGTCAGTGTGGATTCACAGGTTCTTTTTAACCCTCTGAAAATGTGGACCTGGGGTGGTATGGCCTGAATGGTGCAGGCAATGCTGTGCAGTGCCAGCAAAGAACGTCTGCTTGCTCCAAGGCTGCTTCCAGGCCAAGTGGCAACTGAGGATATAAGCTGTGTTTCTGCAGCTGACGGCCAAGGCCAAGACAGGGAGAGGGCTGAAGGCTGCATAATGCAGTATTAGTTGTGAATGGGGAGCAGTAAGGATGTGTCCTGGGCTCCCCAGTTCAAGTGGGATACACAGATACTGGCATAGGTGCAACAGTGAGGCATCAGAATTTCAAGTGCCAGGAGGGCAAATCCTGAGAAAGAGGAGGGAGACTGCCTTGCTCAGTCTGGCAAAGAGGAGGCTGCTATCAGTCCTTGGCCATCAACTGTTTGAAGGGCAATTTCACAGGTAATAGAGCCAAAATCTTATCAGTAGTGTTAGACAGAATTACAGAATACCAGGTTGGGAGGGACCTCAGGGATCATCTGGTCCAACCTTTTAGGTAATACACAGTTTAAATGAGATGGCCCAGAACTCTGTCAAGCTGAGCCTTAAGTGTCCAGTGTAGAAGAATCCACCACTTCCCTGGGGAGATTATTCCAATGTTTAACTGCTCTCATGGTCAAAAATTTTCTTCTGGAATCAAATTGAAATCTCTCCAGGAGCAACTTACACCCATTCCCCCATGTCTTTTTCATGTGACTCCTGTATACAGAGTAAACTTCCTCTTGGTAGACACCTTTTATGTAGTGGCACATGGCAATAAGGTCTCTCCTAAGCCTCCTCTTCTCAAGGCTGAACAAATCCAGTTCTCTCAACCTTACTTCATATAGAGACAATGCAATAGGAAACAGTGGCCTTAACTGGTAGCACTGGAGGTTCCTAGGCGTTAAGAAATGTTGATATCCTTGGGGGATTTCAGGACTTAGCCAGGCAAAGTCATGCTGCCTTCATGTAAAGCTGGAGACACCTTCAAGCAGGAGGTTGGATGGAATGCCTCTGGAGGTCCCTCACAACCAGCACTTCTGCTACCCTCTTCTTCTGCCACCCTAGCCATGCTACAGAATGCTTCTTCCTCATCCTGTCCTCACTGTCTTCATATGGATCTGTGCCCTCTCTTGGGCAGCCAAGATGGATGAAACATTGCCAATGGCACCTGCTGTCAATCCAGGAGAAAACTGGCTCCCTCCAGAGGTTACCACTGGGCCTCTGCAGGCTGTCCCTGGGCTGGTTGGGCTCAACCCCAGAGCTAAGCTGGAGGACAGCCCAGCAGGCTGGATTGCCTGCCTGCCCTGGCATGCCAGCACCCAGATTCTCTCTTACAGGCTCCTTGAACCTGCTAGTTCGTGTGCGGAACAAGCGTGCCATTGACACCCAGGTCTGGTCACTCAGTGGGAACCGGGGAAATATGTGGCAGCAAGCACATGTGCCCATCAACCCACCTGGACCCTTCCAGGTAAGTCAGATCCACAGCCAAGGAGCTACCTGCCAACTGATCTATGTGCCATGGAGCATAGGAGACTTCCCAACAGGCATCTGCCTCCACAACATAGGGGCTGATCAGGCACAGTGAGGGTACTGGGAGCATTCCACTCCCAGGGTCACTAGGGCAAGGCAGTTGATGCACAGAAATCAAATCCACTTATCTCTGAAGCCATCCAACAGTGTTATGTGCAAGCATCAGTTTGGCACTATAAACTTTCTGATTCTTGCTTGTCTGGAAACTGCTTGTCAAAGAGCTCCTTCTGATACCAGGTCTGTGTGACAGATCTGCTGATGTTGAGCAGCTAGGGGATCCTGGCCTGTTGGTGTAAAGTGACTTTAAGCAGTAGAGATTTCTTCTAGTGGTGTGCTGCAAAAGTCCACCCCTGCTACCCCTCTGGTTTAGAACTGTAAGACAGGTCATGAATATGGACTGGGCACTGTCTATCTGCTCATCATGTTGTTCATGCATACCCATGAGGTGGTCAGTCTTGTTACTGGATGTTTTATTGCTGATATTTTTGCCCAGCTTTCTAATTTGTTGTACAGTTGTTTGTGAGGGCTGGGTGTGTGCAGGCTGGTGAGTTGTGGCACTGTGGCAAATGCCCAGTATGATTTTCCATAGCTGCAGCCTCACACTGGGCTTTGCCCCATGCTCTGTTTGCAGATCATCTTTGAAGGCGTCCGGGGCACAAGCTACGAGGGGGACATTGCCATCGATGACGTCACTCTGAAAAAGGGGGACTGTCCAAGGAAGCCACTTGGACCGAATAAGGGTGAGAGTGTGTGTACCTCAGAGGAAAACAAATTGGTGGGAGGGCACATGTGTGCACATGCTAGGGATGCGCAGCTAATTTCAGATCGTGTTTTCATGTTGGTGGCACTCAAAAAGATGGGTCAACCCCATCAGCAAAAAGGCTGTCAGAACCCTGAACTTATCCTTTATAGTCATGGTTAGCAAGAACTCAGATGAATAACCAGATCCTGTAGGGAACGTGCTGCCAGACACCAACATCCTGAAATCTGCATGAATATGTTGGATTGTGGGTGTCATCTCAAGAGGCTAAAGGCTTCTGCAATATCTCATTTCCTGGAAAACCTAGATATGGGGCTTTGGAAAGAGAAAGACCTTCTGCAGGCTTTGGGGGCCTCTACAGCAATATGTCAGTCCTCCAGGGAAAAATACTACCCTATTTGGCACCTGGACCCAGGGAGGGTTGGGCTGCTTCTCATTGTCCTCTGAGCAAAGAGGCACAGCCCGACAAGGTATGGCACATCTAGAATGGGAGCAAGCTACCCAAGCTCTCCATCATCTGCCTTCTGATCCTGACTGTGGGTGCTTGACCTAAATCCCACCAGCCCCCTTTCCAGTCCATCCACGTAATCCCAGTGCCAGCACTGCAGAAATGGAGACAATCCCGCTCTCACCGAGGTGCTCTGTAGACTGAGGCCAGAGCAAAGTGCATAAGCAGCACATAAGCATTAGTCTTTGGGTGGGAATCAGTGCTGAGCTTCATGCCTTAGTCCTACCTGTGCCTTCGATAACATGCCTCAGGTAGGCAGGAGAGGAGATGTGCAGCATATGCAAGGCAGAGTCCAACAGGCACTTAAGGCCAAGGTTCACTTTGTCTTTATTTAATTTTGAAGGAAAAAAACCAAACTTGTTGAGGAAGTGTCATTTTCAGAAATTTTCTTCAAAGGTGAAGGGGGAAGCAAAACATCCAAATAGTCAGAACACCCTGCAAATTTTAAAACTTGAGATAAAGGTCTGTTTCAGCCTAGGATGTAACCAAAACAAAACCAGAACCTTTTGTTTGACTTAAGTTGAATCTTCTGGAGTAGGAAGGAGAGTTGAATTGCAAAAGTAACTAAGACTTAACCTTATCTCCCAAGTTGAAAAAGAATTTTCTGGGGGGAGCTTTCAGAATGTCCAGGGAAGGCTAGAAAGATCGTCCAATCTGGGAGATGGTTCATGATTTAGGGTGGGAGGAGAGGCTCAGGCACTGATTTACATTACATTGTTTGATGAGGTCTGGATCCATTCCATCACTAATTCTTTTTTTCTCTACTTGGCTGGCAGCGGTTGCTCTTCCAGGAAATGGTGTCTTGGCCCTGCACAGCCCTTGTCTTTGTGGCCCATGGACTTTCTTCCTTTACGTGCTGCTGAGATGATGGCAAGTGAGCGCTTCTGTCTTCGGACTGAGACATTCCTCTCCTTTCCTACTCAGCCACCTCTGCTCCTCTTCCTCCCCTTCTCACTGGCACACCAAAGTGTCCATATTTACCAAAGACTGACAGGCATGACCATGCAAAAGGATCTGGTTCAGAACTGGAGCACTCCTTGAGAAAGTCATAATGTCTAGGACAAAATTTAAAGATAAAGACAAACATTTTTTACAAGCACCTGCACAAGAGACAGAGACAGAGAGGAAGGAAGGAAAGAAAAAGAAACGCACAGAAAAGAAGCAATGAAAGACAAAAAATAGGAATGAAGTGATATGAAGAGCAAATGAATGAGGATAAAACCACCCCCATGTTTCCTTGGGAATGTTGGACAGAGCTTCTTTAGGGAAGTGGGAACTTGTTTTAAACAAACTAAAATATATTAAAGCACAAATTTCTACCAGAACAGTTACCTTCTTTACTGCAGAGCCCACAGCTTGGTGGATGTTATACTGCAGTATTCCCCTTGTCTCCCCATGCTCTCCCACTGGCTGGGGCTGCCCTGTTCCAGCTGCAGCTCCCTGCAGTAATGCTGGCCTCAACCATGGGGCAGCAGCTGCCCCGCATGCTGGTGGCCAGAGCACCTTGCCTCACACCGCATGTGCTTCAATGTCTCCATCCACCCACATCTTCCAGGCTCTCATGTATTTAATTGCCCCCTGTGTGGTTTGCTTTGGCCTTTCCCCACCGCTCTGTGCTTCTCACCCACCAGCCAGAAGAAGATGGAGCAGGAATGGACCCATCACACGGACCATGCTGAGTGGTGGAGAACTCCCGGCTGGATCCGGCTGCAGCATTGGCCTATAAGCACCTCTTTCTCTTCTGTCAGCACTTTTGTTGGGTGGAGAAAATATGAGAGCAGGTCTGAGCTGCAGACAGAAAGTTTTCTCTGTGGGGCTGAGGGATGGGTGGGGCAGGGTGAGATGGGATGGGAAGGGGGAGCAGTTGCACATTGGCTTTTTCCTGTGAATGCTGTACTGACAGTTGCTTCAGCCCTAAGCCCAGGTCTGCTTCTCTGCTTCCCCTTTGTTACCTATTTATTTTGGTATTTTATTCCATTGCTTAACTTCCCTAACCTCAAGTTTTTTGGATTATGGGAAGTCAGGCATTTCAACCTTCTTCAGCCAAGCAGCAGGTCTCGTGCCCATGACCAACCCTTGGGTGAGCAGTTCAGGTAGTTCTGATACTGCCCTCTCACCTTTTGAGGCCTTCTAGCACACAAAGTGCATTAGCAACAGAATGGGTGAAGTGCAGCAACAGCATCACTGCTCAGGACAGAGGTGGCTGAATTTTATCAGCACATACAGTCTTGCTGGCACTCAGCTTCCACTGCCGAAGTAGCAGGCAGAGAAGCTGAAGGGTGGAGGTGGAAGAGGTGAGCAGAAAGTGCCCCCAAAAGGATGGAGGCAGGAAGCTTGACCCAAAAGAGAGGCTTGTGCTGAACTGAGGCCCAGTTTGCCCTGAAGAACAGGGGAATAGATAGGGATGGGGAAAATACATGCACTTCCTGCTGGCATCATGGAAGAGGTAAAGCTGCTGTCTCTCTCTGCTGTAGACCTGCAGCAGGTCTGGCCTGACATCCTCAGGGTGGAGGCACATGCTGCCCTAGATGAGAAGGTTTTGCCTTGCACTGGACGAATGAGAACTGTGATTGCCTTTTTGTGGTTGGCAGCAGCTGTGGGAAAGACTTTCCTCCAGATACAGGGCAGAGTTAGCCCCACAGGACTGTGGGCTGGAGTTTAGTAGCCCACACTCCGGCAGTTCAGTTAAATGGGACTCTTCCCTCTAAGGGACACCCCATTTAAACTCCGTATCTAGGTCACCACAGATGTACAATGAGCTCTGTTAGTGGCGCTCCCCAGTACCCATGGCTAGTTCCACATTTCTGATGACTATGTCAACTTCTCTAAGACAACTCTGTTTGTCTAAAATCACCTGAATGTATTAGCCGCTTCCTGCATTGCTCAGCTTCTAATAACAGCTGGTGCCTCATTTCCTCCACTGATGGTGAGAGAAAGCTCTTATTTAGCTCTCAAGAGATACAGTTTGAAGTCTAGAAACCCAGCTTTCTCTCTAGCTCCTGGAGGGGCATTCAACCCTACTAATGTTGCTCAGTCACCACTGGGCAAAGGACATCAGCTCTGAGAGACCAGGGGACCTCCTTTATAGGGGGCATGCAAAACAGCAAAAGAGAATGGTAAAGGTCTCCCTTGTTCCTGCTGCTTTTCTGTACTTCCAAGAATTTTCTGTCTCTAGTCAACCCTCCAGAGTCCAGACCTCAATCACACTGCACATTCAATGGGGAGACCTGTGGCTGTGTCCCAGGGCCAGGCAGCATCTTGGGATGCTGTGGGTGTCAAGAGCAATTCTGCTTCTTGCTATCTGTTGCCATTTTTATGGGCAGCCAGTGCTCATCTTTTAGATGAGCTGTTTCAGTCTGATAGTCTTTCCTCCATGCTTGTTGGAGGCCAGAAGACACCATTGCACTCCTGGTAAGAGTCCAGTTTCACTTCTAGCAGAGAGATGGTGCTTCCCAGAGGCCCTCGGGTGCTTCATGATGACTCCTGATCTCGCCAGCAAAACATTTGTGTTACATTACTAGTTCTAGAGGGCTTCTGGAAAGTGGAAGACGGGACTGTTTCCCCATTGGTAAGAGCCCAGTGCAACCATCTCACATTCTAGGCTCTGAGGTGGACTCTTGTGATCTTGCTTCCTTTGGCTTCTCAGCCAGGGTTACACAAGCTTATTTTGGGTGGGCAGCAGAGGTGCTATGGGGCAGGGGAGGCACAGCCTGAAGGTTCAGGTTCACAGAAAAAGCATTTTCTATGAGGCAGGGCCAGCAAAGGGGCACCACATTTTCAGAAAGGAACACCTGCAGGGAGGGTGTCTGTGCCCTGCTGTCAACTCCTGCAAGGGAGGATGGAAGTGCCTCAACAAGCCAACCCATGGTGCAGAGGGCAAGAAGCCTGTTGGTGGCAGGGGATCCAGGGCAGAGCAAGCAGTTTGTCCTAGCCAGAGGTGAAGCCTTCTCCTGCTCTCAGGCATGGACTCATCAGCTTCAGGGAAAGTCTCAGGGAGCCCCTTTCCACTTAGATCTCTGCTCCTTTATCTCTGGCTAGAAAGCAGCTGGCCGTGAACTTGTGGGAAAGTTATTAACCCAAGTTTCTCAGTTTGTCAGAAGTACCGAGGATGACAGGAAGGACCTCATTTCCCTGGCAGACGCACTAAGAAAATGTAGCAGAGGAAAGAGGCACTTTGGCAGCCACTATGTGAAGCTGTGCAATGATGGGGTAGAGAGGGAGGCAGTGTTCCTCCTCTCTGAGGGCAATGGTGTTTGTGGTTTACTACCCCAGCCTCACGCTTGAGGGGGCAATTCTCCTTATGGTGGTAATGCATCCCAGATGAGATATAAAGCCATGCTTCATGTCCCTTGCAATTAAAGATCCCCTCACACTTTTCACAGTGTTCTGTCTAAATTACAGTCCTTAAACTTAATTACAGACTGTCTTCTTAAATATCTGTTGTAGTCCCAACTGGGTACATTATGTTTCTCTTCCTGATATTTTATGTTGTTCTGTGCCTATCGAGTAGCTGCTTTATTCCACTCCAGAAGTGGCTGCATTTCAGTGTTGGTGGAGATTATTCCTGTACATAGTATGAAAGTCCCTGCAGAAGAAAAGTGCAATATAAATGTAAGAGACTGTTTTTATTTACAAGGACACCTCTGCCTGGTAGTTGTAGAAATATGTTAGAAAAAAAAGCTGTGTGGGTGTTAGCCAATATATGCTCAATTTCTTTTATTTTTTTGCAGAGTATAAAACAGAAAATATGTGAGTGTGCAGGCTCCTGGGTATAAGTTGTAGATATTAGAAGTAGAGAATGCTACTATGTAGTTACAAGTGGGGCTTACAAAGAAACTTTTATTTGAAACCTCTTTTTGTAGTTGTTCATTGTATTTTTAAAAATATACCTTTTTATTATAATTTTCCACGGTTCAGTGTGAGTCCCAGTGACAGGTCATCAAAAGGACTTTAATCTATGGCTTTTAACAATATGAATATCAATTCCTACCACTTGCTCTGAAAAGCAACTCCTGCCTGGTAATAGTAATAGACTATTTTTCTTCCACATAGATCAGCCACTGGAAAGCAATGAAGGTAATATGTTTCATTTGATGTGGAGTTAAGTAATTTGGAACGCCTGAGTGCAACTCCTCCCAGCCGTATGGGAGTGAAAACACGTTTCATCTATATGGAAAACTTTGCACAGTGCACGAATGGTTTGGAAACTCCTAAAGTGAAGCATTATGATTGACATGCACACAGAGCTGCCCTAGCAGAGCCACATTGGAAGCTGCCTGAAGAGCAGCTGTAGTAGTAGCGATATTGAGACTTTCTTCTGGGAAGCACCTTTATTCTGGAAGGAATAGGGTGGCAATCAGGGAAAAAGTGGGGGAGTTCAGGTGTTTATGGCTGTATGAATGAGTGTAGTAAAAATGGTACACATTTTTTTCTATTCCCTGTTGCTATTCACAATATGGAAATTTAATTTCTTTCTATATAAGATCCTGTGGGTGCACTACCCCAGAATGACGTGAAAATCCTTTAGTACCAAAAGGAGATCAGATTTTGAATTCCTCCTCCTCAGCCCATTCCTATCACTCTGTGCTAGGAAAAGCACCCTGCTTTTGGATTGGTGCCTGGGAGGGACAGTGACTGGGAGTGGCAAGCAGTGCAACCCTCTGTTGCACCTCTGTTGTCTCCAACATGAATTGGTTCCTGTGCGAGGCACTGGCAGGAGAACACCTTGCTCCCTCCTATCTCTCAGCGAGGTTGAAGCAGGGAGTTTTGCCTGTGGGAATAGCCAGAAGGTCCTTCACACTGACCTGAGGGGTCACAGGTCACACCTCTCCCAGGTAGTGACAGACGAATGAACCAGGACATTTTCCTTCCTAAATTGGGTAAATGGTCTCATCTTACTCCACTCAGAGACAAACTTTTGCCTTAAAGCAGAGAGCTTAGGGAGCTGCTGTTTCAGGATACTGATACTTCAGTCCCCTGCATCTGTTGGAGTCATGCAAATACCTTTCTTTCCCTGGAAAGGTTGCAGCACCCCTTTACCTCCTGGATGCCTGTGCTTTAAGCTGAGTGTGGTGGGACACGGTACCACAGTTGCCAAGCAATGCCCAGATCTTGCACCCAAGGAGCAGGACGCTGCTTTTTTAGTGAGGACAAGAAATTACATTGTATTTTCTGTGCAAAAGAAAGCTCTTCTCATACCCCGGGCTTTGGCAGAGACCAGTTTTGTTCCCTCACTCTTTCTTGATTAAACTGGCCTGACATCTTGTCTCTTCCAGTCTGTGCTTAATGCAGGTGCATCCTTGTTCATAAGGCAACAGGCATACAGGATCAAGGCCCTGATCAAGCTTCAGGAGAAGCCAGGTCTTACCATCAGTTGTATTCACTTTGGCCCCACTGATAACTGCTCAGCCTGGGAAGGCATTTAATGCAGACAAAAGGCATTTGCAGAAAAGCAAGTGCTGGAGAGTCTGGAAATTACATTTTAACAGGACCCAATTTACACTCCATGGTAATAACTGGCAGCTGGTGGTTTCCAGCAGGGAGCTGGATAGCCCAGGTACACTCAGTGTCACAAATGATAGTTGTGGTATATATGTGCTTTTCAGTACTCCCCTTGGGATTAAGACACATGCTGGTTTACCTCACCATCTGCCACCACCTAGCTCACCACAGGGGGCTTCTGGTGTCTTCTGATGTCTACTTGTAACCTAGTATGGTCACATCAAACCAGAGACAGGCAGTTAAACATCCCAAGGAGTACTACAGAACAGCCCAGGTCATGTTCACCCAACTTACCTTTCCAGAGAGGGAGGGAATGCAGCTTGCAGGGAGCTGTGGTCTCCAGGACACCTCTTGTCCATGGAAGAGCAAAGGCATCCCACTCTATTTTGACTGAGGTGTGTGCCTGACATCTGGACCCTGGGTTTGGTAAAAGCTGCATTCTCAGTTCCTTTATCAGGCATCCTTCCTCAAAAGGAGAAGAGCTCTGGAGACCAAGGGCAGGTTAACATGTTCCTGTGCTGTGTGACTGCAGATGATGTGAAGTGCTCAGTCCCATTGATAACTGCCTCTGGCACTTGTTACACTTCATATCACCTAGATCTGGTCTGGCACCTTCCCATCTTGTTCCCCCAAGTCCTGGCACAGTCTGAGGGGCTGATGAGGCTGCTCGGGTAGTGGTTGTGGAGCCATAGCACAGGAGCACTTCAGGGCATGTGTTGGCACCATCAGGGACCTAGTATGTATGGGTCAAATCCTGGCTTCCTCAGAGGCAAAAGAGGGCTCACAACAGCCCCGTGGTTGGCTGAGAGGATGGAACAAAGCTTGTTCATGTTCTTCTTGAAAATGGGAGGGGAAAAACATGCTCCACACTTTGTTGTCCTTTGTTTCCCTTTGTTTAACTGCAGGCTCTGATCTGCAGATATTCAAATATTAGGTGGAAAAGCTGTTACACCAGATTTCCCAGCCACACCTGTGAAATGTGTTGATCCAGCTCCAGACCTTCGGTATGTCTGTGAACAAAGAAGCTGAGCAACCCACTGTGACTACATAGGTGATCCCTTGGGGAAGCCACAAAGAGAAGTACTGCTCACATCCTAGCACGGAGACAGTGCCTTTACTCCTGCTACCTTTCATGGTGAGGTTTTTCCAGCATGGGGCATAGAACAAGGGAACAGGAGAAGGGGAGTCTTTGCCAGCAGCTGTTACAAAGGAGAGCTGGGTGAATAATGGTTTTTGTGGAGACGTGAAGGTCTGTGGTGAATTCAGGTTTTGCATGGCCTTAGTATGGCCTATAAACCATTTACTCCTTTGGAAGGACGCAAAATTTTCTGCTTCCATTATCTGTTGACCTAAAGGGGAATTTGGCTAGGAATGCTTGGCTTACGGTGAGGGTTTGTACCTCCAGTTAGTCTAAACTTAGCATGACACAAGGGCAGTTGGACAGCCCTCACACAGTACCAATGTCCCAACCAGGTCTTTGTGAAGACAGATAAAAGACCCACTGCTGCTGCTAGCCAATAGAGGTTTACTTTAGCTGGGAGAGCTGGGCTGTGGTCCTGCCATTCAGGCAGCACTGTGATTTTCAGTTTCTTGTAATCCAGGTGTTATAGTGGAGAGTTACTTCTAGATGTTCAAAACATATTACTCTTGTATGCCTCAGATCATCAGCAAAAGCAGGTCCTGGATAGGAGCTGAAAGATGCCAGACATCAGCAGCCCTTGTCTGCCACTGTGGCTAAGCAGTGACTTTTTGTCCTCAGTGTCACAACTGGTCAGGGCTGAACCGCAGCCAGTTAAGGGAGATTACAGCCCCACTTCCCTGTCTGCATCATAGCCTCTGTGGGCAGGAACCAACTGTTTTTCTTCTGGTGACTGTGATCTGTAATGCAGCACTGAGATGAAGTTGTCTCTAGGTGTTACTTGCACTGTGAAGCTGCAGGGCTCATGAAGTGTTTGTCTTAGCAGTTTGCAAAGGGATCAGAGCTGAAAAATGAGATGTGGGTACTCTGCAGCTGCCAACAATGCAGCAGGGAGGAGACAGGATTTCAAAGCTGCTTGTGAAAGTTGCAGCATCTCTGGCCACTCCTGACCTTTCCCTTCTCCCACTGTCCACACTCAAACCCTGAACACCCTTCAAGGTGGGGGCATTTGGTACATCTTGTGTTACTAGGCCATGTTCCTGAGAACCAGCTATGGGTATCATTAAACAGAGCAGCAACCAGGAGAGGATGTAGCAGCAATGTCAGTTCAGATAGTGCCTAAACTGGGGTGATAGAAGAAATCAATTTTGTTCTGCTGTTGAAATGCTGCAAGTACTGACTGAGGTAAGTATTTTAGGTCTTTTGTCTAGGCAGCAGCATGTACCTCAGAGAGGCTGAGCAGCAAGGGACTTGTGAGCACTGGAGGTTTCTCTGGGAAAAGTCAGATGCCAATGTGGGCAGGTGTTTACAGACTGGGAGCAAAGGAGACTGTGCATTTATTTGGTTGTTTCCTGGAGGCCGTGGCATGTACCATCCTGGGACAAGAAGATGGTCTCGGAATTTGCTGAAGGCAACCTCTTGCTCTCATCAAACCTCAATGCTTTTCCTTCTCTGCTCCCCATCTCCATCTTCTCCATGTCACTGGTGGTATTAATGCCATATAAAGTGGCCTAGTGTCAGTGCTTTCAAATCATGGCCTGTTTTCCTGGTTCTTGGGATCTTCTGGATTTGTCATCTCACCCAGAGGGCTCCACAGCATGCATCAATCAATCGGGACATTTTCCAAAAGCTCTGGATGCTACAGATACATGGCTTTTCTTTCTGGTTTTGGTAATAGCCCTTGCCTGACAGAACGGAGACAATCTCTAATCTCTAGATGCGATAGAAAATTTGATGCCAGAATGGTTTTGCTTGGGTCTGTTTTCCCAACCTGCTTGTATCACTATGCACATAGTGGAGGAAAGGGATCATCACCTAAGATATGATTGTTTCATGGGGAAGCAGCTGTGTCACCTCTTGCCTTGAGCCAGAAGTGAGTGTCGTCAGACAGTATTTCTCACACTCTTCCTCACTCCATCCCCCTGCTCTGTACTTGTCCTCATCAAGTGTTTTGTTTCCAGCTGGGAGAGATCAGCAGCAGACTTCATCCCTGGATCCCATAGAAGGGGATCATACCAAAATCTTGACCTTAGCTTGCAAAGGGCAGGGAGAACCAGTTCAGGCCCAATAGTGAGTCACTTCAGTGAGATCCAGTGGCAGTGGGACTACACCACACTCATGTTTCCAGGTTGCCAAGGCCAGTAGAAAGTATACATCAACCTAACAGAAGCATTTAGAAACATCCCCCACAAAAGGAGATGCACACAGACTTCGTGTATTTGGAGATACTATGGAGGGGTTCCTCTGGTGTCTCTTGTTTCTCTTCCCATTGGTATCCTGGATGAGGACCCTGAGATAGAGCCCTATCCTCCATCTACATCTCTCATTGCCACCACATCTCGACCCATTCCCACTCCACATCTCTTAGGGTGCCATCATTGTTGTTGAGCAGACCTGGGACCTTGTCACCATCACGATATCAAGCCATCCACAATGTTGAAAGCACAAAACACAAAGGGGCTGAACTGAACCTTTTAGACAGGGTGAGACATTTTATAAGCATTGCCTCATCCATCCTTCCCCTAACCCTGACACACCCATCGTGTAACCTATAGACTCTCAATGTGGATTGTTTCATTCAAATAAAGCTGCAGTATTCAAGTGGGTAAGTCTGTGTGTCCCTCTGTGCTGGGTCAGGATGACAAGGTGCAGCCTGCAGGTTGTGCTCACAGTGGCTGGGGCAGGGAAGATCTGGTGGCATTGCTGCCTAACACTGATATACATGACTGTTTGACCCTTGGGTCTTCCCAAAATGTGTGGTTAGATCCCGGAGGATGAATTTTCACTTTTGCTCTAACCCTACTGCAGCAGCTGGGCACAGGATATGGCATGGGAAGGTTTTGGAGTCAACTGGTGCAGAGTCCTCCCCTGATGTGCCCTTACCCAGCACAGCAACTACCTTTTCCAAACCTAAAACTAGTAGGTGTGAAAAAAGCCAGCAGCCATGGGTTATCAGTGTGGCACCAGGTCCCTTTGTTCTGGTACTCCAGTCCAACCTGTGGTCTCCAGCATGGATCCAGCTACTCCATGAACCTGTCAGGGAATTGTCAATGACAGACATGGTCCACGAGATGCCTAAGATATTCTTGAGTGAAGGTGTCTTCTCTGCGCCACAAGATCTGCAGAGCTACTCAGCCAGAGCCAGTGTAAAAATTGCCTCATCCCATCATTATGGTTAGAGCGGCACTTAAAAGAACTGGATATAAGAGCCAAACATAGCTTTGTTTTACATGCCTTGAGTTGCAACTGTTGGCTGAAGCTCCACATATGCTAAAACATTAAAACAACACCCAGTACCCACCCTGACAGTAGGCCAGTAGATCACATAAGCTACAGTCGCACCTTCTGCTTCTGCTGGTATTAATGATGTTTAGTCAGTGGCATCTTGGCTGCATGGAGAAAATTTTGGGCAGGGCTCAAAGCAAGGCAAAAGGGTCCACCAAGCCAACCCAACATTTCTGCCTCCTATGCTCACCTCACTGTGAGGAGTAGTGAAACCCACTGGTAAAGTGGATGGCTGGTTCCTTCAGGGGAATTCCTTCAGCATGCCTAGTAAATGCTTCCATTTTTCTGTCTCATAATGAAAAATAACTACCTCAAACATGAGTCTAGAGGGAAAGAGATACTAGAATTACTGTGAATCTGAAGGTCTTAAAGATGGAAAATACCATTAAACAAATACATATGCAACATAAATATATATGTGCATATATATGCATACACATAGAGTTTATTTCTCTTGCCCCTGCACAAGTTAGCCCTGGTCATGTCCATGTTGAGACAGAGTCCAACTCTACCATGGCTTCTCCTCAGGGCCCTCTTGCTTTAGCACACACACCAGCACAGCTCTGGGGATGGGCAGGAAAGCAGGCTGCAGTTGGCAGGAACCAGGCTTCATTTCTTGCACAGGCTGGGAGAAAATGGAGCAGGATGCCAGCCAGAGAAGGAACATGTAAAGTTGTTATATTTGGCCCAGAGAGCTGGACTACACTCCAGCCACTGATCTTTTGTCACATTGCTTTGGGGTTTTTTTCATTAATTGTTAATTGCACCTGTTCTAGATGTCTCAACACTAGGGTCTGCTTTGCAGAAGCACTCACCTCTTTCATCATGGTGTCAGCTATATGACACATCCTCCAAAAGCATGGACTCTGCCTCTCAAAAACATGGTACCACCATTGAGATTTACCTCTAATAACCCAGACTTTTACTCTTTAGTTTGTGCCTATGCCTCACAACCCATCTGTGGTCATTTTCACAACCTATACACTGATATATTCCTAAACTTTATGTTGCAGCTCTTCCCTGAGGGAGACGAGTTTGTGCTGGCAGATTAGAAACTAGACTGAGGTCTAGGCTATTCCTGCAAGGTGCTCTGTACTATTGATTGTACAGCTGCTACGGGCCAGCCCCTCGTGGATGCACTGCAGAGAGCAATATCATCTCTAAAGTCAGAGGCAATGCTAATTTTGTTAAAGCTGGATCTCTGGGAATGCCCACCAAAAAGGCCACAAGGGAGTGAGCTGCTTTTGTCTTTGGCTCGGTGATTTGATGCTGTGCAATAAATAAAGCCTGGAGCCAGACAGTGAGTGATGAAGATCGAAAGGAGTATTGACTGCATGTTCAAGTGAGTACAGCCCTACACATGAAACCTGCAGAAATACTAGCAGTATGGACATTAAGAAGAGGATGGTAAAGCAGATACACAGGGATGCTTCATTGCACTTCTGCAGGCTCTTGTCTGGCTTTACACCATCACACATGCCTTGTCAGCAGGCTCAAATTCCCATGCAGGGCTGCCCTGGTGCCTGGCACTTAGCAGAGGCTCTTTCCTGCTGTGTCAACACATGAACCCAAATCTCCTGGAGTCCCCAGGCAGGTAGCAGAGGAGAGGTGATGCTGCTTCTCCTAGAATAGGGACGCACCATCATCTTGCACAAAGGGATGAGGAGCACAGCTGGGTAAAGATATGTCTAAGAAGATGGTCCTGGCACTGGAGAGAGTGGAAAGCCATAAAAGCACCAACCTATGACAGCAGATACTAGGTGTGGATGAAGTATCCTGCTTAGCAAGAGGGAGGATTGGAGCCATTTATGTGGTTCCCTGCTACATATTGGGGGGTTACAGGGAGGACGAATGGGAGGAGAAGACACCTCTCTGATCTGTGCAAGGTTGTGCTGCAGCGAAGTCAAGGTGCAGGGTGCCAGCAAGGTGGTAGGTGTGTGAAAACAGGGAAGTCAAGGTTGCATGCACATCAGTGCTACCGGCATACATAGAATTGTGCATATGTATGGGGGTTTTTTGAATGGCAGATCATTTCAGCACCACCTTTGTATTCCTTTCCCCTTCATTCCTTTGTCTCTCCATGTTTCCTAAGCAGTCCTGTCTGGACATGAGTCAGTGGCAGTTTCCTAGAGTAGAGGAGAATAATTATTATGAGCCAAAACTGCAGAAAAAAATTTTTAAAAAAGCACTTTCCCTGCCCATCGCCAGAGGGTTGGAACTAGAAAATCTTTAAGGTCCCTTCCAACCCGAATTATTCTATGATTCTATGAAAATGCAACAATCTGAATTTTAAATATTCTGGTCCTGTTATTTTAACAAGACCAGAGGAAAAAATAAATGATGCTGACTGGAGAGGAAGATTCATTGCTTGTACGACAAGGCCAGGATTTATAATCAGAACAAAGTGTCCTAAAAATCAGAGAAGGTTTAGAGACATGGGCTGTAAGTACCACCCACCACAGCAGCATCCTGCCAGCCCACGTGAGCCCCAGAGCACACTGGGGTCATGAGTCTGGCCAGGAAAGTCTTGTCCATCAACTCAGTCTGCGGGGGAAGCAGTAGATGTGTTGGATTAGATTATGCTTGGGTATCTGGTGATAGAGGGGACACCTTCCTCCAGCTGCCTGCCAGCACATACACTGCCATGTTGTTTCTTCATGTGGTCCCTTATATCTGCCACACATCCATACACATGAGGGCTCTAATTGTCCCTGACACCCTCTCTCAGTCCTTTTCTAATAGTGATGGCCCTGTCCAGATGGTAGCAGCAGATCTGCTCCTGGCTTTTCACTCCACTGAATCTCTGACCCCTGTGGTGAATCATAGAATCACAGAATCACCAGGTTGGAAGAGACCCACTGCCTCATCAAGTCCAACCATTCCCACCAGTCTCTAAACCATGCCCCTCAGTACCTCATCCACCCACACCTTAAACACCTCCAGGGAAGGCAAGTCAACCACCTCCCTGGGAAGCCTCTGCCAGTGCCCAATGACCATTTCAGTGAAGAATTTTTNGGATTCAAGGAGCAGTCTTGCTAGTGCTGAGTACAGAGGGAGAATAACCTCCCTGGACCTGCTGGTCACACCATTTCTGATACAAGCCAGGATGCCATTGGCCTTCTTGGCCACCTGGGCACACAGCTGGCTCATGTTCAGTCTGCTGTCAACCAACACCCCCAGGTCTCTCTCCGCCAGGCAGCTTTCCAGCCAGGCTTCTCCCAGTCTGTAGCTCTGCATAGGGTTGTTATGCCCCAAGTGCAGTACTTGGCATTTGGCCTTGTTAAACCTCATGCCATTGGTCTCTGCCCAGCAGTCCAGCCTGTTTAGATCTCTTTGCAGAGCCTCCCTACCCTCCAGCAGATCCACACTTCCACCCAGCTTAGTGTCATCTGCAAACTTGCTAAGGGACCACTCAATGCCTTCATGCAGGGCTGGGAAACCTTCCACTCTCCACAGTCTTGACACCAGCACTATCCTACCTTGCATGGGGACAGCCACCTTCTCTCCTTTCAATCTCTTACAGCTGCATCTTGATGCTCTTTGCTGCCCTGAGGACTCTTGATGGGAGAGGGCAGAGGGTACCACCTGGTCCCCAGGGTGCCTAGCTCCTCTGGCCTGCCCTCGTGTCCCTTGGAGCAAAGGAAAAAAGGTGTGGGACAGACAGGTGTGGGATACACATCAGTATGGGACAGACATACAGGGGCAGTGCTGCCTCCCACAGTGGGGTCAGGAGGTGTTCTGAATCCCTGGGCTCCATGCCTTGTCCCCTGCTGCACCGGGGGTTCATGGTGCTGGAGCCCTCCGCACCAGCTCCACCACCTCACCTAGAACAAGGCAAAATTGCTGCCTGCTCCCACATCTTGGGCACAGCATGGAGCTGGCATTCCTCCCCACCACAGAGCAGGAATGAGGATTAATTAGCTAATGGCTTCATATCACCTTGAGTAGAGACTAACTAGTCCAGTGCCTGATGCCTCACAGCTGGTGGCTGTGGAAGGACACTGGGGCAGGCTGAAGGTTTTAATAGCTGGAGGCCAGAGCTGCCCTGTCCATTCCCGCTCCTCACAGAATCCCACTGCCAAAGAAGGCCACCAATCCTCAGGATGATAGAGACGAATAAGCCCTCACCCACTAGCCAGGCCACTGCAACCACACCCCGACATTTTCCAGGGAGATGGGTGCTGCATCTCATGTGACTGCTGGTCTTATTTACGTTAAAACTGCAGCTAGCCAGAGGAGAAACATACTGGGAAGGGAGCCCTTTGTGAAGGCATCTGACACAAGGATCCTGGCTACTCAGGCCAGCCCAGAGGTGCTTCTAATGCATCCATGGCAGATCAGTACAAAGAGCCTTCAGGTAGACACTGCCATGCAGCCTTTTCTGGAGCAAAGCAAACCCCAGACAGACAAGGGTACACAGAAGTAATTAAGGTGTACAGAACAGTACTGTGCCTAAGTGCAGCTGGTACTAGGTGGCCTGGAGGAAACCTTTCAATACTTCTGGGTTCCTCTGCGGCAAACCACAGGTCTGCCAGCACCTCTGATAGAAGTGGAGTCTACAGCCCCTCAACAGCATCTCTTTTTCTTCCTCAGTAGCAGCTCCTTCCTCTCATAACCCTTTTCCCCATTGTCTGAGTATGGTCTCCAGCTGCCCATGTCCACCACAACAGCACAGCTGAGTCCAGAGAGAACAGGGCCTTTCTGCATCCCATGTGAACTCCTGGGCACAAGTCAAGAGCAGTGCAACACCTATCAGTTCCATGAAAAAGCCTGACTCCAGAGGCTTTCCTTGGGAGTGGACAAGGCAGGAGGCAGGAGCATTTTTCACATTAGAAAACGCATCTCACAGCTGAGGAGGAAGGAGTCCCACCCCATGCCTGATGGATGAGCTGCAGCTCTTGACCAGACTCCTGTCCTGTGTTATCCTGGGTGTCAGATCACCATCTCAAAATGCCAGGGCCAGTTGTTATGTTCTCATAGGCTGCCTTGGCTGCTCTCGGTTTCATCTGCCTCTAACAAGATCTGGACTGTGGAAGATCACTTGAGTGTCCTCTCTCCAATAGGTATACACACATGAGACCCACCCTCTGTTATATTCAGGACCCTGTGTCCTGAATATGTTTTTCAGCAAGCCTGAGCCCTGGACCATGCTGTTAGTACTT
This sequence comes from Piaya cayana, assembly GCA_013389865.1. Taxonomy (NCBI): domain Eukaryota; kingdom Metazoa; phylum Chordata; class Aves; order Cuculiformes; family Coccyzidae; genus Piaya; species Piaya cayana. Next base: position 361,229 of record WAAB01024609.1, on the reverse strand, counting down.
GTGCTTTGTCTCAAGCTCACTACATGAGCTCCAACACAAAAAAAAATCCCCCATACTATGCCTGTAACTCTTTTTATTTAACAAATTCAGGAAATCAACTATGAACACCTTAAAAATAGTTCCCTTCCATGTTGACACACAGCTGTTTATGATCCTGTCATCATTCAATNACGTATTCATTTGTATTGAGAAAAACAATCAAGTTGTGGTTTGTCTCGCTGTGACAGGTTAGTATATGTTCTATAACCATCTCTGTTTCTCTCTCCTCCCACGCTTGGTTCCCAAGCTATTGAATTAGTATCTGCTTTTTGTGTAGGACCTCCAGTGTCTCCTGTGCAGCTCCAGTTGTGCCTGATGTTCCAAGCCAGAGCCAAAACCAAACCCATAGACAAACAATTTTCTTGAGCCTGAGAGTGTCTCTCCCTGAGCAAAGTGCGGTAGCCAAGCTGTACAACTCTGAGTGACTGTTTACCTCTCCATGCCCAGAGAGATAGCTTAGAAAGACTCCAGTGTCTAATCAGAAAGGGCTGGAGGCTCATAAGGAGCTGTGGGAGGCTTGGACATCTGCAAATGAGCAAGGATCTACTTGTCATACCTTTCAGATATTCAAGCATCACATCTACAGTGTACTGCAAAGATACCAGAGCTCACTACAAACCAGAACGCTAGGGCACAGGAGCATACTAGAAGCAAAGAAGCCAGCAGCACCTTGTGGTCTTCCCAAGGTGCATCTTACCTGGCTTTGCACAGTGTCACTCCCAGCTACCTCAAACAGCTCCATCTTCCACTGCAAGCAGCATTACAGATTAAGATCCCCCCTACCAAAAAATGTCTCCTACTTTTGGCAGTGGAAGTGTTGCCAATCCCAGTTCTGGCTATTCCCTGTCCCAGTTATGGGCTACCCCCTGGTATTTCAAGGCCTCACCCTAGCCTTATCTCTGCTTCCAGATTTTGCCTTACATCATTGACAATGCCATTTCACCCCCATCCCCCAGCCCTCACTCTTGATCAGAAACAAATTGGAATTCATGCCTGGGTCTTCAGGAGATCAGGGAGCCTGAAATCATTTGATGTCTTCTGAGAAAATTGACAGCATGGCCATAAAAATGAAAAATTCTTAAAATAACACAATGTGGAGAAGCTGTGTGCCTCTCGTGCCCACCACCTCTCCCTGCCGGCATTCCTCGTTGCACACACCCTCCTCATCAGCCTTCCCCATGACTGTCTCCATGATTAATGGTCTTAATAACTGAGCCTGAATCTTGCTGCCCCCGCTGGGGCTCATAACCAGCTGCCATTCAACCCCTCACATGGCATAGTCTGGTGCAATCCAGAGCATCTCTTCAAAACAACCCTAACCCTTTTTCCTCTCCTTGGAAGGAGATACTTTCCCTGGAGGAGACCTCAGGTGAAGCCTTCCCCTTCCCATTTCACAGGACACCTTCTGCTACCTTTTAATGGAAGTCTCCTACAGCAGCAGGGGTAAAGGGTGCTTCTTCACATGGATGTATATGTTTCTCCTCTGCATCACGTTGGTAAAACATCAGCTCCCCCCATATGTGTAAATACCTCTCCATGGATATTCCCACCTCTAGAGGAGGTACAGAAGAAGGTAGATGGACCTTTACAGGTTGCTGTTGATCAAGCACCAACCCAAGGAACCCAGGCACAGAGGACACAAAATCAAGGAGGCTCTAGAGGTGACAGTGCGGGGTCTGAAAGTTAAGGTGGGGAATCCCCATGCTGAGTACCTTTGCAAGCACCACCATGCCATGTGAAAATCTTTTCCTAGCTGCAGTACACCTGCAATTATAGAATCATTTATCACCATAGAATCATCACCAGATTGGAAAAGACCTCTTGGATCATTGAGTCCAACCATTTCTAAAGACCTTCAAGATCATGAAGTCCAGCTCTTAACCTAAAACCACCAAGTCTACCACTAAACCATGTCCCTAAACACCATATCTATACATATTTTAAATACCTCCAGGAATGAAACCACTTCCCTAGGCAGCCAGTTTCAATGTTTGACAACCCTTTTGGTGAAGATTTTTTTCCTAACACCCAATCTAAACCTCCCTGATGCAACTCAAGGCTGTTTCCTCCTGTCCTATGACTTGTTACATGGGAGAACATACCAATACCCACCTCCCTACCACCTCCTTTCTGGTAGCTGTAAAGACCAATAAGATCTCCCCTGATCCTCCTTTTCTCCCAGCTAAACAAACCCAACGCCCTCAGTCAGTCCTCATAAAGCTTGTCCTGCACATCCTTCACCCATTTCACTGTTCTTCTTTGCACACATTTCAGCAGCAAAGTGTCTTTCTCATGTTGAGGGGATCAAAAATGAACACAGTCTTCGAGATGAGGCCTCACCACTGCTGAGTACAGGGGGACAATCACTTCCCTAGTCCTGCTGTCCACATTACTTCTGATACAAGCCAGAATGCCATTGGCCTTCTTGGCGATCTGCATACACTGCCAGCTCAGGCAGCTATTGACCAACAGTCCCAGATCCTTATCTGCTAAGAATCTCCAACCATTTGTTTTCAGACCTGTAAAGCCTGTAGTGTTGCATGGGATTGTAGTGATCCAAGTGTAGGACCCAGCACCTGGCTTTGTTGAATCTTATACAGTTGGCCCTGGCCCATCAATCCACCTTGTCCAGATCCCTCTGCAGAGACTTCCCACCCTCAAGCAGATCAACACTCCCAACCAATTTGGCGTCACCTGGAAACTTACTGAGGGTGTCCTCAATCCCCTTGTTCAGATCATTGATAAAGATATTAAAAAGAACCTGCCCCAACACTGAGCCCTGGGAAACACTGCTTGTGACTAGGTGCCAACTGGATTCAACTCCATGCACTACAATTCTTTGCATCTGGTCATCTAGCCCTTTTTTCACCCAGTAAAGCTTACACCTGTCCAAGCCATGAGTTTCTGTAGGAGAATGCTGTAGGAAACAGTGGCAGTGTCAAAAGTTTAACTGAAATCTAGGCAGACAACATCCACAGACTTTCCCTCATCCACTAAAGGAGTCATCTTATCATAGAAGGAAACCGGCTTAGTCAAGCAGGACCTGACTTTCACAAACCCATGCCTGATTGCCTCATTGTCCTGCATGTGCTGTGTGATGACACTCGAGATGACCTGCTCCATAAGCCTCCCCACCACAGGTCAGATTGACAGACCTGTAGATCCCCAGATCCTCTTTCTGGCTCTTCTTGTAGATGGGCACTACATTTGCTAATCTCCAGTCAACTGGAACCTCCTGGGTTAGCCAGCACTGGCTGACAATTAATTCAAAGAGGCTTGGTGACCTCAGTGCCATGTGTCCCAGGTCTCTTTTTCTATTACTCCTTGGACTCCGGTGCATTGGTAAAGACCTGCTGACTCCCAGTGTCTGACAAACTAAGCACCTTCTCTCCTGCTCTCACTCCAGAGCACGTCACTCATAAGCAGCTAAAAGGAGGTGAAAGACCCCAATTAAGTCTCCAAAGAGTCTGCTTGCAGTTTTGAGAGCTGTTTCAGGGTTTTCTGCCTTCCTGGAGGTAAGGCTAACCTCTTGGACTAATTGACAGCAAGGGAGAAGCACAGGATAGTTCTCTCTCTGATCCAAGCCAGGCTCCTGCCTGCCCCTGAACACCATGCTTCAGCTGTGCAAAAGCAGCTCAACAGCTGCTGCCCCTCCTGCCCTCCTTTCTGCAAATTAATGACTCTTTAATTATTCTTTATATAGCTCTGACAAAGGTGGGGTCTTTTGCTCCTCACAGGGGAGAGAAATAGCAGAGGAAGGGCACGAGGACATCCCCAGAGAAGCAGGAGCTAATGAGCCATCTGACCACAAGCATTTGCTTTACTTGTAATACCTGGTAATAGATATTGCCCAGGAGGATGGGACACGGAGAGGGGAGAGGATATGATCAGAAGTATCATTTTCACAAAAGCCAAGCAGCCACCCAGATGAACATGAACACTTTGCTGAGCAAAAAAACACAAAAGATCTCTGGCTACTGCATGGAATCGACCACTGAGGTAAAATTTGGATGCATGTCAGACTGTGGTGCAGACCATGAGTGACCACACAGTCAGGGGATGTGTTATGGGGAGTCCACCTATCCTCCACAAAGAAAATAGCAGTTACAAAAAGAAAAAAATACTCTCCCCAATGCTAGCTGGAGGAAGGGGTCTGGGCGGCGTGGGATGGTGTATGAAACGCATGGATGCTCTGTGTTCCCTGGACACTGAGTCATGGTGGAGCTCATCTGTACTCCTTCCCATCCCCTGCAAAGGGAGCTGGGTTCTCCCCCAGACCACCCCATACAACTCCAGGGATGTTGCCCATCCTGTGCTGTTAAGGGGAGCTGGCCCCGGTTGCAGCAACAGGAGGCAGCCAGCCAGTTCAAAATGGTTAACAGCTCTCCTCAGCCACAACATCATGATAGATGAGCCCTGCCCCACGGAAATGTCACTGTCTGAGCAGAGAGTGAGCTCATTCCTCTCCGCCTCTGATCTCAGCATGCAGCCAGCCAGAGCAAACAACCCCTGTCCTTACCAAGTAGGCAGTCTGGTCTGGCCTCCCACCTTTTGATGATGATGCCCAGGTGATGAGAAACAAAAGGTGACATGAATTTCAGGGTGTAACCCCACTTCCCCAAGGCCTGATAATTAATAGAAGAGGGGCTCCCCTCCTCTGCGAAGAAGAGAAGGAAATGTAAATGGATGACAGATGGTCTGGTCAAGCATTCAACCTTGTTATCTAATATGAAAAATGGATACATGAGGTAATTATGGTGAGATATTGATTCATAGTAACTTGCTCTATGAATGCCATAGCAATAATTCTCACTGCTGCCATGCAGATACCTCAGCTGCAGAAAGCAAGTTTAGGCTTTTTGCTTTAGCCTGTACAAGTTTTAGATGTGGAGCCAGCCAGCATGGCCAGGGACAAGGTGCAATAGGTATTCCCTCTACTTGCCTTCTTATGCCAGAGGCTTTCCCTGACAGCTGCTGTAGCTTTTTTCCTCCCAACCTATGGCTTGGGAAATTGATGCTGTTGGAGAACATTCACAGTTCTATTCACAGCTCAGCCACTTACCCTCTGTTTCACCATGTGTAAAGTAGCTGATCATTATAATCCCCTACCTCTCCAGGGACATCAAGAGTCAATGAATAAGTCATAAAAAAGGAATGCTTTGAGATCCTTTGGTAGGAAGTATTCCAGGGCTGCTGTTGTTATTGATAATGGCACATACTTATTCCACTTACTGGCACTTCAAACTACATTAAAGTCAATCCCTATGTACAGGAGACTTCACACAAAATATATGATCTTTATTTCCAAAAACATAGGCACCTGCTGGTTTTACTGAAGCAAATACTACCATCTTCCTTTCTCCAAGCTCCTTCACAGACACTGTCTTTTGTCTCCATTTTAAGAAGCACCTTGGCTTCATCCTGCCCTGCAAAGACTCCTAATCCCATTTTCATGGCCAAATCTTTGACCTCTACCCCTTCCCTATCCTCTCAGCTTTCTCCACTGAATCCAATCCAGTGTTGTACCTTCTTGCTCCAGGAAGTGTTCCTTCAGCCTTTGTGCTGTGTGTCTCCTGCCTTCTCTTCTTGCTTCCTCAATATCTCTTTTAGCATCTATTCCTGCACCCTATTTCCCCAGCCCTTTCTTCTTTTGCTGAGAATGTGGAAATCTCTGGATTATTTCATGACTCAGCTTCCCCGCTCACTTTATCCTGCCATGCCACTGGTGAGGGATTTCTTTCCCAAGATAGTAAGCAGGTAGGAAATTCTCTCAGGAGCTGTTAGAATGGAGTAAAGTCACATTGGACTTCGTTGGAATACCATCAGCTGGACCATTAAATTCAAATAACTGCCAGAAGGAGGTGGCAGATGCAAAACATGGGAAGACAACATGACTGGTACTTGGAGGCAGTCTAGGACACTAAGAGAAAGTGCTGCAAGCAGATACACTGTATATTGATTATGTTTTGCTGCTCTGGCTTCATACCCCTGCTGTCAGGATAAAGGAGATCTTAATTCAAAAGAGCTGTCCTGTAACACAGCAAACTCACTAAGGGCAAGTTCTGAAAGCCCTACATGGGCCTGATCCCACTGAATGAGCTGCTGTGACAAATCAGATGGTTGCTCTCCTCCATTGCCCATTCTTCTTCTCCAAAATAGTCCATCCTGGTGATCTCATCTCCTCAGATGTCCTTGGCCTGTATACTTTTGCTGTCCAGTTGTACGTGTACATGGCCATTGTAATGTCTTCTCATGATTGTCTTACTGCTGTGTGAAGCTCAACACGGTCTTAGCAAACTGCTTAATAGGGACTATCAGCCTTCCTATTCACAGCCTCTTGTCACCAAGAGACATGTCCATTTCCCTGCTCCACACAGCCACATGTTGCACGGGTGTAGTTATGACCCAGGCCCCTCTGACTCCTCATCATCCAGGTCCCAGTTTCCCCAGTCCTGTCATCCACTCCTGAGGAAAGGGTCACAGTTCTCTAGCCAGACAGTGTGAGCTCTCGCCATTGAGTTCCTGCAACCCCATCACCACCAGGAGATGTCCTCTCCTTCCTGACAGCTCTCCTGTGGGTCATGCTCTGATTTCTGTGCAGGAACAGCCAGCAAACTCGCTCAGACCCTCATCTCTTACTGGTGCACCTTTCTTGGGGTACAGACTGGAGAGACACCTCTCACCTCTCTTCACCCATCTGTGATTTTGATATTTAATCTGGGATGGCCACCAAGGTGCTCTGTCTCAATGGAGAAAGAGAGGAATCTCGGGGTGGGGGATTACTCACCCCTCTTTTAAACACGTATTTGAGAGGGAATTAATCCTCTTTTCCTCCACCGACTACAGCAGGAGTGCAAAGAGATGGTCTAGGTCTTGGCTGCTGTAAGGGGGAAGAAGCCCACATGTGGCACCTAGAAGAGGTGGGTTTGCACCACAGCCCAGCAAACCTTCTACAAATACAGCCTGCAAAGTAACTCCCACCCAGGAACATTAAACTACCAAAGGAAAAAAGCTGGGAACTGATTTCCTAGACATGTCCTTACGATGGTGAGCACCACAGTTACCAGGTTATGCTCAAATGTCTTTTCAAGCTCTGCCTCAGGCTGATGTCTGCTACCTGAAATTTTAAACCTCTAAACACTGATTAAAAACTAACCACTGACAGAGAAAATATTTGTTAGTTTACTCCAAGTTTATTAGATGTTAGACCTAATTAAAAGTTCCAATGCGTGGTAAATGCTTCTTTAATTACAGCAAGACAGGAACATTAGAATTGTGGTTTTGTAGTGAAAGAACATCTAATTAGCCTGGTATATTTAGGGCATTATTTCTATCTATTTGAAATATGTTGCGCTAAGTGTTGCTTATTCCAGTCAGAGCTTAACAGAAATGTGTTCCAATCAAAAAACCACTTTTTTTTTAATTTCCTCCTACATTTTTTTAATGTTTAATTTATTCTTAATGAAAGAAACTAGGCTGAGACTCCCCAGAGGATGAATTCCCTCGCTTATGCACAGAACAGATAACAGGCACTGCATGGATCAGTACTGAGATTTTTGTTAGGAGCAACTGGGGAGATACACACCCATCATTCAGTCCTCCATTACTCTTTCTGAGTAATTCTGGGGATTTGGGGGGGGTTTGGAGGTAGCTTTGAAATAGCCATTTCTACTATTAAAAAACAAACAAACAAATCCTTAACAACAACAAAACCAAAACCCAACAACAAAACAGACCCAAGCAACCAACAATGTTTATTAGAAGAACAAATGCACTGAAGTGAGGATAAAAGAAGGAAAAATCCCTCAAATCTCTGTGGGCTGCTGAAGTCAATGACCTAACAGTGTTAATCTAAAATGGAAATGTGCAAGCATTCATGTGGTCTGTGAATAGGATTTGCTCACTATTCTGTATGAGGCACCATCAACCACTTGCTCCAAATCAAGTACAAGAAACCACAAAGCTCACATTAACCAAACCAGATCCCACTAGCAGACCAAGGAGGGATAGTACCCATTAACCTCATCTTGCATATTACATAAGCATCATGCAGAGCTGCCACTGCCCCTGGCTTGCCCAGGGAAGGACAGTGGTAAGCCAAGGAGTGCTGAGGTCTTGCTGAGGCACTGATTTGGGTGCTGTCTCTTACATGAGCACTGCAGCACATAATGGCTCTGAAGTGGCTGCTGAGCATGAGTGTGCTGTCCCGGCGGCAAATAACTCTGAGCTTTAAAAAAAATCAGGCAGTGTGAGCCTAAAACTATAAATTATAGCCTTCAAGTGCCCCTACTTACCTCCCTGAGAGCCAGAAGGTTCACACCAAAGGCCAGGAGAAAGAAGAGGGAGAGGGCTTGTGCATGGAGTGATCATCCCTGGAGAGCCAGTGATTTATCTTCCCAAGGACTTTAATGCAGCTGGAGTGCCCAGCCAAGTCTCACGTGTTAAGACTCCTGTGAATGACCTACTCTTCTCCACTGGGCTCACATGCCCCACAGTGACAATGCAAAGCTACCACAGTCCTGACCCCATGATGCAAGTGGTTAAGGAGTGAAAGCCACCTCCTCCGGGGTCTGCAGCAGGATCTGGAGGGCAGATAGGTTGGGATGGATCTCACCACACTATGTGCTCTCTAACAGTCCCTGTGTGTCCTAACCCAACCCTATAGTCCCCTGTCTTTCATGATGTGCCACGTGGGGTACAGCCCTGACGCTAGCAGAAGGGAGGTGTGAGCAGGCATCCAGAGGGCTAACAGCAACTGAGCAGCCAAGCGCTCAGCTCCCTGGGGCACTTCCATCAAATGGGTACAGTGAGACCAGCAGACTGCAACCACTGCCTGGGGATTGTAGTGCTATGAACCTGAACATGTTAAACAGGTCAGTGGATCTGTATTGCATGGTCAACGCTTTTACAGCAATGATGCAAAGGCATAGCAATAAACTAGTGTGGTATGTTCACCAAAATCAGTTCTTTGAGGAAGGGCATGGGGGGACAGGACAAAACCACTTCTGCTGGGCATGTAATCCCGCAGTTGGGATAAATCACAGAAAAAGCACTTGAGAACCACTGGCATTTGTTCACATGCACGTGCATGTGTGCATGCAACGGGGCTGGAGGTCCCAGAACAAAACCCCACAGCCCTCAGCATGTTCAGCAATCTCCATCAGAGGAACTGAACTAGCTATGAGTCAGAATGTCCCTTGTGGTTTACGCTGCCACTTCCCAGTCAGCGCTGAGGAGAGGGAAGGTCTTTCTCAGGGCAGTTCCAGGCTCACGTCTATTCAGATCCACAGGGACTTTGCCCAGAAACCCTGCCAGATGAGTTTCACCACCTCTATTTTTGTAGGTGGCCACCTAAGCCAAATGAAACTTTGAAAGTTCTTTTTTCCTTTTCCTTTTCCTTTTTATTCTCTTGTTTGATTTCCTTGTGCTCTGAGTATGAACATATAGTATGGGTTTTCTTTGAAGAGGTCTGTGCACAATAGCTCTGTAGATCCCACTCTGGTGTCTTATAGGCTGTCACCTTAGGGTCTCTCAGGGTAACACTGCACTCCATCAATTTGCTCAGCAATTGTCAATCAGTCTGAGATGCTTGTCATCAGCTCCTGGGATCCTTTCTCAAATTTATTTTACCTGTTCAACAGCCCTGCTGCACACAGAATGGAGGCAGCATGATCAGTGTCTAGAGTACCTGCAAATGCTGGTATAGACCCTCTAGTTGGGCCATGTAGCATTGTTGGTCCTTCCACATCTATCCATGGCAGTGGTATGTGGTTTGTTCTTCACCCTCCTGCTAACACATCTTTTGGAAATGGCCCTGCCAAGAGGAGAGTGGTGGCACACTGCTCCTGCTGCCTACCCACACTTCAAGGGAGGTACTTAAAACTGTGGGATAAAGAATGGATGAGCCCTCAATTCCTTGCAATTAGACATAGCTAGAAAGGTCACAGTCCAGCCCCACACTGAGCTGTGCTTCTCTGGCTGTGCTTGTCTGCAGAGGCACAGGGGTTAGGAACATAGCTCGTGAGTCTACTCTTGCAGGAAGGCTTGAGAAACCCATAGTACAACTCAGAACAGAGCATCAGTGTAGGAAAGCCGGTGGAGTTAGCAGGTTACATGAGTTAAAACCCTTCTGACTGCAACAACAGCCAGAGAAAAACTGAGAGAGCTCTCAGTCTCCTGATTTCCATGTGTAGGCTGAGCAGCAAATGGGGTCTGGCAGGAAGAGCCCTCATGGGGATACTATCACACCAATGCCCTGATGTGTTGTGAAGATTTTTTTTTTGCAGTTTTCTCTGGAGCATCTGATATTGCTCACTGTCAGAGCTGAGATAAGGGCCTAAAGGGACATTCATCTTGTCCAGTGCAACATCTCTTGTGTTCACAATGGCTGCCTTTTCTCCTTTTGCTCATGCCTTTTGGTTACTGTGTATTTTTCCAGGTAGCAGTAGCCTCTCTCTGTATATCTGAGCAAGGTTGGGAACACAGTGGGCATTACTGCCATAAAAATGCCAGTCACTTGCTCTATGTGATTCCTTCACATGAAACATTGCCCCTTCCCATCACTGCCCACCCCCAAGGCCCTCAAGCCCCACAGATCCTTGAAGATCTGTGCAAACCTTCCTGTATCCCCACTTCTTACCTATCCCCCACATCAGCAAACATCTGTGGCTCCTTTTTACTCACATAGTCTTCATCCCAGAGTTAATTCCCTGACCACCTATCTCCCTCCTCATATCCACACTGCCCCACTTTGCTTGCCAGAGCCTGTGGCAATATGTTTCCCTTTTCCTCCCTCATCCATTTATACCAGCTCAGGTTTTACTTACTCTGCAGTTTAAAAAAAAAATAAAGAAAAGAAAAGAAAAGAAAAGAAAAGAAAAGAAAAGAAAAGAAAAGAAAAGAAAAGAAAAGAAAAGAAAAGAAAAGAAAAGAAAAGAAAAGAAAAGAAAAGAAAAGAAAAGAAATAACAAACCTCCTCTTCCAGGGTGAGTGTGGGTTCCAGAATTCTCCAATTTAATGCAAAAATATCCCTGCCTAGAAAATTTACTCTGAGTGATGCCATGGTCTGGAGCAATACCTGTGAGCTGATTTCCCTGCTGCCCTTCAGATGAGAATTCTCAGCCTTCTTGGTATAGTTTCTCTTCCCATATCAGACCTGGCAGCAGCTCATCCTGAAAGAGTTATCATTTCTTTTAAAGACAAGACTCTAAATGGATAATATGCAGCTTTGATAGTGGACTCAGTACTTGAATGCACTATAAAACGTTCAGCAGGCTCAACAGCTGCCTTTTTACTCATCTGCATCACAGCCTCAGCGCTCCCTGCAGCTCAGGGCTGTTCTGCCTTGAGTGGTCTCTTTGAGGTCCCTGGAGGTCAGGATAGCTCAGCAGACAACATGTCAACCCAGAGCTAAGAGCTCTCCAGAGGGGCACTAGGGCTGGGATGTGTAGTGTGACCTCCCTGTCACTTTCACACAGGGACCAGGAGCTGAAGGACCTCAGAAAAGCCCTTGCTCCTGCCTCAGTTGCTTCTGCCTGGAAGACTGCTTGGCCGTCCCATTTTCTCCATCTAATGACACAGAAGTGAAGGCATTTTGTGCCCAGCTTCTGGGTACTGAGCAGCACCGTAACACATAGGTCCCACTCCCTGCACAAGTAAAATGCTGGGGACTATGCATCTCACATCCACAGCCTACTCTGTCCACCACACTCTCCATTCAGTGAACTGTCTGCAAGCTGCACAAAGCAAGGATGAGGAGACGCGACTAGGAGTGAAGTCCAGCAGTCAGAAGAAATGGCAGGTGAACACAATGGGACCAGAATACAAAGGGCTGGGAAAGTGTTGAGGGGACTCAGAAGTTTCCCTGCAGTTCTACTGCTTGGCTGAGCATTTGCAGGTGCACAGCAGCCAACCTGAAAATTGTAAAGAGGTGGGAAGATTTCTCCTGGCTGCAGATGTCCAGGCTCATGGAACAGCCAGGCAGCATCCAGCCATCAGCAAGAAACCAAGGCATGGGGAAGGAGGAAGAAAACACATGTAATGCCTCACTTGCTCAGTTTTCAACCACCCTCCAGCTAAGGAAAAAACCTGCATAAAGCCCATCTGACTGTCTCGTTTCCCGCATGGAAGTGGCACCAGCTTGCCAGCAACTTGCAGGCAGCTTAATGGTGTTTGAGGCATGACAATAACTGAGGTCTCAGCCATGATGAGAGTGCCAATGTCATGCAAACCCAGAGCATGAAACAGCAGAGCTCCTGCTGTCACTCTGCAAGACATAGAAGATTGAGGGAGGCCTGTGTAGCATCACACAAGGTGACAGTACAGCTGTTCCACTGGTATGGGTACGCAAAACCATGCCTTTGTTAACCATGTTAATACTGACCATCTGTCAGGATTTACAGTCATTTCTTCCCCAACAGTTTTTGTGGTTCAGCTCTGCCCAGTTCCTGGACTGCTGGTGAATGAGAAGAGCCACAAGACCTACTCGTACAGCATGGGGAGCTGCATGGTGCAGGCATGGGGCTGTGAGTGATCTACTCATGCAGACGGAAAGAGAAAAGGATTAAATATGTCCATCTGTTTGGGGAAAATGGGCTTTTCTACTGCCTTGGGAGAAAACTGCTCCCACTATGCTATGAAAGTGAACAATGTATAACATCTGAAAAAAACCCTGACAGTTTACTGATACATAATAGGGGCTAAAATTTGTAATCTGCTGCATAGCCTAACAGTGTCTATTAAATTTGCAGACAAAGCATTTGCTGAAATTGTGGAAAATCTACAAAACCACCTATCCTCAGAGTCACTGGAGATGATAGAGCATTTCTGTTTTTATAAAGAGAATCTGAAAGAAAATGAACATTTCTGGAAACGTGTTTGGAATAAAGAAATGGTCAGAGCTTTGCCGGGTACAGGGAATATAAATGATGCATGAAGGAACTGGGAACTTTGTGTTCAGGGAAATAAAACAACCCCCAACAAATGAGTATAGAGTGAGGCTGATTTGACCCTAGACCTCCTCAAAAATTGGAATATCACCAGAAACAAGTACTAAAGATATCAGGGATTTGTGACAGAATTGTATGATCTGTGCAACATATTAACCAAGAGTCTTGCAAAAAAAAAGCATAGTGTGGACAACTGTCAAAAGCAAAGTGCTTTCGTTGTAAGAAATGATTCCAATATGAAAGTGTTGTCAGTTCTTGTAGAAACGGCTGGGAACTGTGTCCAGGTGAATGCTGAAAGCATCAGGTGATAGAAGCAATTGGCTCTGATTGCAGATCCCTGCTCTCTGCTTTCAAGTTTCAGCCCAGGCAAATGAAGTCTTGTAATGGCAACTGCCTGACTGTAGAGAAGGGAAATACTCCCGGCTTCTTGCTGCTTTAATCTCAAACCTGAAAGTACTTTTGGGAGAAAACAGGTTGTGTCTGGTGCTGGCTGCAGGCAGCAGCAGTTAAGTGCAATGAAGAGGAATCAGGCAGTCAAGCCATCCTCTTACGCACCTCTGAGGGGTTTCCACTAGAACTGCTGAGGAAGCTGTAGTGGAAACTGGTAGGATGGATGAGATAATGTCTGCGCACTAATGACCGCCTTTGTCTTTCTTTGTTTGAAAAACAACAGTTAAGTGTATGTCAAGGGTGCCTAAAGCACTGTGCCAGAGCATATGAGTCTGTAACCCTCCAACACTGCACATCTGTGGGAAGTGCCAGGAGCTCTGTGTGGTAACCTTCAAGTGACTCATGAATGGAGAAAATATGCTGCCAAAGCCAGGTTACCTCCTAAAGGCTCCAGAAAGGCTGAGGTCTGTTCCATCCCATCTGGCCACCTCCAGAATGTGCATGTCCCTTACCGCTCCTAGGTGGTAGGCAGTGTGAGGACAAAGATCTCCAGGGAGAGGGATGTCATAGAAAGCTTTAAGTGTCAAAGGGACAGGTCCCCTCTCTTAGCAGGTGACACTGATAGTATCAAGGAGTGGACAGGCTCAATAGGATGTTTTATAGCAGCATCACTGCAGAAAAGAACGTTGCAGCAACACTAAGGCTGCATAAGCAAGACTTACGACCTTGCTACAAGTGAGTGCAAAACAATGGAGTAGAAAATTGCTCCTGTAGATATACTAGGAGAAGACAACTCTGGTGCCGTACCTCTAAAAAGTTATTGAGAGAGATACTGTACATTTAATCTCTGAATGTTTTGGCCTGCTTCACACTTTCATCAGCTTGTGATTCTTTCTCTGTGTCCTCCCACTCCTGCTGCTGTAAGCACAGCTTGGGCTGCTAGCAGGGTGATGGGTGATCATCCCTGCAAACAGAGGAGCTAAGGGGCTATAGGGGAGTTGGAGATTGCTCAGTGTGCATAGCTTCTGCTCATTATTATCTCCAGAGAGCAACAGACACATAAGGTAGCATTATCACAGAAAAGCACCTGTCTGCCCAGGCCAGGGAAGCAACTCAAGAGTGGGAAGAGCCTGTAGCACTCCAGCACGTTACTTCTCTCAAGTCATTCTGAGCTATGGTGGCTGGGGAGCGATATGTGCAGGGAGAAAAGCCTCAAGGCTAGAGAAAAATAGCTGCCCATCATTTTCCTGGGAGATGAAGGACCTCCTGATGCAGCCAGCCTGACCTCCATGTTCTGGAGCAGTAACAGGAAGCATTAAGAGTCCAGAAGTGCTGGAATAGGACAAGACAGCCCTTCTTCTGGTCTCAGAGGTGAGGAAAGCAAGCAGCATGGCACAGTGCTGACATCTTTGCAGCTAAATGCTCATCTCCTCCTGAAGCAGGGTGGCCTCACCTGTGCATCCTGCTGGCAACAGTCCCAAGGCCGTGCTGTTCCTTGAACTGAGCACAGAAGTCTTTTAATCCTGTGAGCCCTGCCAATTAAAATCACAGGAGAGATGATATCTGAGAGAGGTTTGGACTTAAGGAGCTGAAAATTGAAAGAGAGAAGGAAACCCATGCTGGGAGCTGATGTTGCTATTGGAGTCCAACCAGCTTTGGGAGTTTCATTTTATTAAAGATGGTTTTATTCAATAAAAAGCATTTGCACTCAGGTTTCATACAGAAACAGACATATGGCAGAGAGGGAGAGCAGCTGGTCCCTAGCAATGGTCTCCCTTGTGCCACCACCAAGGCACTGCTACAGTACCTTCTACCTCAAGGGACACTCACAGGTAACAAGGTCCCATAGTGCTGCAGTGCAGTTCCATCTGAGGCAGCACCTGCAGAAATCTGACATGGAATGAAGAATATTGACCCAAATGGGAAACTTGGTGCACAAAGCAGTGTCACAAAGTTTGTGCTAGTCACAAAAGCGAGGCTAGTAATTGTCAAGGCATCACTGAAGCCTGTGTTTCACGATTTAGCTACAAGGTTGCTCATCTTGCAGCAAAGCTTCTCTTCATAGAATCATAGAATCACCAGGTTGGAAAAGACCCACTAGATCATTGAGTCAAACCATTCCTATCAAACACTAAACCATGTCCCTGAGTGCCTTGTCCACCCATCCCATAAACACCTCCAGGGAAGGTGATTCAATCACCTCCCTGGGCAGCCTGTTGCAGTGCCCAGTGACCCTTTCTGTGAAAATTTTTTCCTAATGTTCAGCCTAAACCTCCCCTGGTGGAGCTTGAGGCCACTCTCTCCTGTCCTGTCCCCTGTCACTTGGGAGAAGAGCCCAGCTCCCTCCTCTCCACAACCTACCTTCAGGTAGTTGTAGAGAGCAATAAGGTCTCCCCTCAGCCTCCTCTTCTCCAGGCTAATCAGCCCCAGCTCTCTCAGTCACTCCTCGTAAGACTTGTTCTCCAGCCCCTTCACCAGCTTCATGTCAGACCGTGTCAGTGATACAGAAAGCTACTGTTCTTTTTTTGCATGTGCCTTGTAGGCTTCTCATGGGGACGTTGACCATGTAAGATGCTGTTTATTTTAGAAGATCTGGTGAAATCTTGACTATGGTGAGACCATCGGGAGACTTCAAATAGTTTAAAAGCCTGAGTTAGCCCCCAAAGCTGGTGAAAGGAGCAGGCAGGTGTGGCTGCCACACTTCTTGCATTAGTCTGAGATGCATAGTCTGTGTAAACTGCTGGAAAGCCCAGTACTGGCCTCACAGCAAGGACATGTCTTGCTGAGCCACAGCTGGCTACAGACACCCACATAAATTCAGAGTTGTGATTCAGCTCGATTCCTCAGAGGTAAGGGAAGCATAGGGAAGAGCTTGTGCTCCAGCATCCTCTGTGTTCATTGCAGGAAATCCAGCTGTGGATCAAGTGTTCCCTAGGCTTCCTCTGGGTTGGATTATGAAGCAGCATTTGCAACCTGCACCAAGCAGCCAGGCACAGCTACTGCGCAGCGGGATCTATCAGATGAATAGAGCCATTGAGGAGTTGTTGGGAGGTGCTTTGAAGTTCTCTTTGATTCTGGTAGAAGCTGGAAGCTCCCAAGTCTAAATGGGGATCAGAAGCTCAGTGGTTGGGTCTGTTCTGGAAAACATCACATTGATTCCTGATTCCTGTTCTTCCATGAACCTTAAAAGGGAGCAACAAGAAGAGATGGTTGATAGCTCTCATCTTTGTGATTCACTTCTGTAACCAGGGGCAAAATCTGCCCCCTCTTGCCCACCCTTTAGATGTCTGCTGTGCAAAAGCCTTGATGTGAACTTATCACCACAGAATCCTCTTACAGAAGAACCATTTTAAGGATAAGAGAAACTTTGTGTATTGTAGATGAAGAGAGCTGATAAAGTGACCTCTGAAAATGCTTATCAGTGCACTGAATTGCACATTTATTTTTTTTTTACTGAGACCGTAGCTGTTGGCTTTGTTGTTACATGTTTCTTTTTTTCCTAATTTTTTTTCCTGATGCTAAGTGGGATCTTGGACAATCCTGGCAGTCCCAAGACATACTGTTCCTTCAAAGGGAAGGAACCCAGACAAAGATCTGTGTGCAGAAAAAAAAGAAGTTTGGGAACCAGATGCATATTTTGAAGGAGGCTGCAGGACTTGTTGTGGGGTCCCCCAGCAGGGGTTATTTTTGTGTTCCTTCAGGACCCCAAACTTTTGTTCTAAGTAGTTTTTGTTTCATCTTATCTGTAACTAATTTATCTGAAGGGAGCTCAGCTGATGGGAAAGTTTGCAGGAAACTCACTCTGTTGGGAACACAGTGGAGTTGGCTCTGATATTGTGGAATAATGCAACAAGAAATGAAGTTTCCTTTTTTTATTGCTGTTTGGGTTTTGTGATCAAGAACCATACCCTTATTTAGCAAATATAATTCAGGTGATTAATAAGGCAGCACACAGGTATCCAGAGGGACATATAGCTAACAGTCAGTGCACGTGAATAAAGAAGCACAAGCTGAGTTTTCAAATTATTTGACCCACAGTAGGAAGTAAAGTGGACAAAAAGGCATTGTCTGCAATGACCCAAAGACAGACCTGCTGCCTGCAAAGGGTAAGAGGTACAGGAATCATTTGTGAAACTGTAATGTGGAGAAGCCAAATCCTACATGAAACTGTTAGTTTAATCTCTGCACTGTCAGATTCTGGGCTGGTCTCTCCAGTCTGAAAGGGGGTTTGTAGCTGAGCTCCTATGTAAGACTAGCACTCTCTTGTAGGTAGGTGTGGTTGCCATACATCCACTCCAACAGGAAAGGGTTCCTACCTCTGCCTGTAGACAACAAAGAGATCAGTACACACCAGACATTTATAATTTGCTCGAACATCATCCTCTGGCTTCTGAGCTCCAACAACACTATTTTTTAATATTTTTTTAACATGATATGAGATTTGCTGGTGTTGCACATGTACCCTATATTCCACAGGCTATCTCAAGGCAATCTCTACTCCAAGCTTTGTCTCCCAGTCTTAGGGCTTTTAAAACCTTGAAGTAATATCAGAAAGAAAAATTCTTCCTAATTCCCTTGTTTGCTGTGGTATTCACTCCCCATTGTTTCGTGTTGTCCGTGAAAAATTATTCAGGCCCATTTTGGACTCCCAATCCCCGAGTAGACTTTCCAAGTTCTCATTCAGTGTGCCTATTTATAACTGAAAGCAAAACAAACATACCGAAGTCCACAAAAGCCCTGTGTGTACCATGCTACCTAGAAAGCAATTCAACCCATTAGATTTTCTCCAGTAGTTTTAGCGTGCTGCGTCTCAGGGGTTAGTGCAATGAATATTAGTCATAAGCTAATCGGAAACAGAGGTGCTTAAATAATTCATATGCTGTCTTTCTTCCTGAAGAACCTCGATACACAGCCCTCTCGTGCCATCAGTGCAGTGCTACCAAAAGGCAGCTCACTTCACAGAGGCTGTCAGTCAACTCAGAGATGACAGAGGCAATTTCCGTGAAAAGCCGTATTCGAGGAGATGTGGAGCAAACTGGGGAACTCTTGCTTAGGGAAGCACATCTTTCTCCCAGAGGAGACAGGGTAAGTCTCTATTGTGTCTCTGCTCTCTTGAGTATTCAAGTAGCTTTCTGAAATGCAAACCCAGAGCAATAACCTTTGGGTAAGGGCCAAGCTTAGGACCATCCACAGGCACAGCCTCCTGCAGGATCTGGAGGGAATCCCTACACCATGGGAAATGGGTAATGGGAAAAGGTAAAGGGGCTTTCTCACACAAGTATGATCCAGGTCTGTGTATGTATCGAGTTGCTATGAAAGTATGGCCATTGAGCAGTGCCAGGCAGCAAAGGAAAAAGCCTCGTTTGCCCAGAGCAGGGCTGGGGCAATTGCTGGACAGAGCTGTAGGGATGTGCTTGGAACACAGATGTCCGTGTGAGATTTTTCATGACACCCTTGACTAATGACCCAGAATCACCCCATCCCCATTGCCTAATAGAAGTTGCTTTATTCTAAGAAAGCTATGTATGAGTGTAAAATATATACTTGCTGCCAAGATACTGTGACATGGAAGGGACTCTTCTGACCTTATGGGAAAAGTAGTAGTTTTAAGAAAAAGTATTGCTAAAATTAGAGGCTAAGTCCAAAAGGAGTGGGACTGCCTGTGACTTGCAGGAATGGGAATTCTAATGCTAACAGGTGCTCCTGGGACTGTGTAAAAAGAGGTAGTCCGGTGCAACCTGTGAAAGTGGTACACAATAAGGAGAGGTCAGGAAGAAGGCAAGGAGAGAGGGTAGTGTGGCACCAGAGACATGACAAGGACAGATGATACACAGCGGAGAATAAGGAAGAGACAAGAGCCCAACTCACACAAGGGAACACTGTCTTGAATATGGTACAACCACAGTGACATGAAGGAAGCAGCTGAGTGAGCAGCAAACAGCGTCTGTTTGTTCTGAGTTGATGGGCAGTGTCTGACAAGTGCATAGTTTGGCATGAGGAAGCTGGGATGTAGACAGAAAAGGATAAGGAGGGTTTCCCAGAAGAAGAGCAGGGCATGCTCTTAACTGTCAGGACCGAGGAAAGTCACAAATTCTCTGATCTACTGACAGCTCTGGGAAGGAAAGAGAAGTGCATTAACTCCTGTTAGCGACAGCTACATAAGCCCATGTCTCTGACTCAGGGTACATCAGCCAACCAACATCCCATAGATGAAAAATAGTTGTCACCTCTCTTTAATTCCCTGCTAAAAAAAAAAAAAAAAGGTGCAAATAAAACTATCCCTACAGGAAAGATATATTTGTTCAGCAGGCTGAAAACAAAGAAGCAAACAGAAAAACCCCAAAACTAGGAAATACCCCCAGACCTAACATATAGAAAATAAACTCCTTCTTATGCTATGGATCACAAGATTGTATTACTATACGTGCTGGTTTGCCTAGCTGCACGTGTCACCAAGCTTTGTTAAGTTACTCTCACCATTAGCAATATGATTTATTGTGGCAAGGAGTTCCATAGCTTATCACATGCTATGTGCATCAGCAGAGCCTGATTTGCAGTAATGCTTTGCCTGAAGGGGCTGAACTTGCTCTTACTTGCACAGTGAATTCTCCTCGCTCTCAACATGCTGAGAATAAAAGGGGGTGTGAGACATCCATTTGCCCACAAACCTTGTTGGACACCACAATTAAAGCCCCTCAGACCTGCTTGCTTCCCAGCACATACAGAGCACAGCCAACAAGGGGTTTCTGCAGGCCTGCAGATTCACTTCTTGTTGCTTGAGGTTGCTACATGCAGCAAGACAAAAGTCTCCATGCTAAAAAATGTATTCCTAAATAATCACAGCAGATAGCCAGTATTTCCCCTTAAAAAAAGCACATTTCATGCTTTAGATTCCATTAGATGCCTCTATAAACACTGATTTACATCAAGCACCTGAATCATCCAGTACTTTGGGACAAGCCGAGATCCTTTCTTGAGCTTCTCCTGTGAAGAAGTTGCATCAGTGTCATTCCCAGCACTAGCACATGGGACCGTGCCTGAAGAAGGAAGGGCAACCCCATCCCCATGTGCTCACAGTGGAGTCTGAGCCTTCACAGACACCTACGCTGTCCATAGTCCTCAGAAGGAGAAGGACGGGCTGGAAGGCTGATCGTGAACACTCAGGGACTATCTGAAGCTTCTGAATGCAGCTTCAAATGTGGCACCACCAGAAGATACGGCTCATCCCCTCACTTGCTGAACCCACCAACAAACCAAGCCTGTGCGTTCTCGTAACAGCACCCTCTCAGGAGTCCAGCTTTCTCTCTGCCTAATGTCAAAGCCAGATTCATGTTTCAACATCCACACAACCTATAATGGACCTTGGTAAAATCAATCAATATGCTTTCCCTCATTTCCCAACATCCATCTGCTTAATGGAGGAAATAGCTCCTTGCCCAAGACCTTGAAATTCAATGGGTCTTTTTTTCCCTCAAACTTGAATACATGTTTTAAAAAAATTACAAAAGCAGTGCTTCACAATGACGATTTTTTTTCTTTCTGTTTTTCAAAGGCAGAACAGAGTAATCTAAGTGGCTGGTAGAGCGTGAATAGAGATCTTCATTGGGGTAAACCCATCACAATCACGCAAAGATTTTCCCTGAATCCACAATTACGCAGATCTCACGACTCCAGAAAAATACTGGGAGCTCTGCAGTTTAGAAGGGCCCACAGTTTGTCCCACCTCTTGCCACCTGTCTCAGAAGGGAGAGTGAAGAAAGGGTCTTTCTTTTTATATAGTGTGAGGAAAATGTTCTTACAGGGATGGAGAAGGAGAGACATTCATAGCCTTGTCACTTTCATGTTTCTTATTCTCTGCAACTTAATTGCTAGGACTATGATAAAGAACTGTTTCCTTCTTTGTAGAGATACAGCCTGGTGCCAAACCACTGGTAAGAGTGAAGATATAAGAGCAAACCACAGACCATGGACATTAGTCGTTGTACTGTGCTTTGCTGAAAAAGCCTTACACTGAACAGGGGCATCTGCACTGGGGTGGGATAGGATAGATTAGAAGCAAAGCTGTCTGACCAGATGAAATGATAGAACAAAGTTTCTAAACACTTGGAAAATTCTAAGGAAATCCATAGAGGGCAAATGCTCAGCCAACACACCAGGCCATTCTGGACCTCATAGTAGACAACATAAAACCAGCAGCCATGAATAGATGAAACAGCAGAAGGAAAAGGCTGAAGTTTTGTTAAAACATTAACTGATCAGCTGAACCCTATCAAGAGAAGGTGATGTGATGTGATGTTGTGGGGTAAGGAGGTGATGGGACCGCCAGTGTCAGCTAGACCAGTTGCATGTTGAAACTACATGTACAGCCACTGCAGCAAGATTGCTGTGCATTGCAGACAGTAGCCCCAAAGTATTTTATTCATTTAGCACCTTATCTCCTGTGCCTTTTCACCTTGCATAGGGTGACATCTCTTATGGTCCCCTTTCTAGGCCAAGAAAGGCTTTATCTATCCAGGACCATTTGATGCAAATGTCCATAAATTCAGTTTCCCTTTATGCTCTCTCACTTCTCCATATTCCCATTAGCACAGGTTTGAAGCAGAACATCAGCTCTTTACCAGGTTGTTTACTGCAGCATCTCTCTGAAGTCAGAGAAACTGCAGCCCTGGTGTCAAATTCCATTTTAACTACACAATCAGTTATCAGCCCATTACCATAATAAGGAGATTAAAAGCGCTGAGAAATGCACAGTCTACTCGTGGCTGGGGACTTTGCTGCTGTTTTCCTGAGTCCCACGGGTTACACTTTGCTCTGCCTATCACTTTCCTCCAGGATCCCTGAGGATGAAGGCAGTAGCTGGAGATGATGGGTAAACCCACATACCAGTGGAGGCTGGGGGAAAATGATTCCTCATACCAGAACCTCTCGGAGGAACTGCATCAGGCAAAGTCACGTTCCTTCGGCCCTTGAACATCTGTTGCCTTTGAGGGTGTAACTTGAAACATTTCTCCACTGGCAAGGTTGGTTTTAGAGATTTGTTCCCCCTGCACTTCTTCTGCCTAACATTCTTCTGGGACCAGCCTTGCAATCATTTCAATCATCCCATGTAATTCTTGCTGGACCCAAAGCCATTCCTGCCTCCCATCTGCAGAGAGCAAAATACAGGATTTCTACAGCATATACTGATTCCCGTGTATTCCTATTTCAAAGAGGCTCAAGGGATATTTCTGAAGTAACAGATATGCTGCAACACAAGACAGGGGGAGGTAGACAGGGACCAGGATGCTGATACATGCCTCCTGCAAGCATTTTTCAGGATTCTGTAAGTCAGGCTTGCCTCCAAACTGCAGTAGAGTGCAAACACAGACTAAAGCATTGGTTGTTACTGTGAGTCACCTGCCACCAAAAGCAAATTTCTCACCAAGAGGAAAGCAGCACCTGCACAGATTCCCAAGTTTATTCATGTAGCATCACCAGGAAACCTTCAACAATTACACTGAAATCCAAGCATTTTACCAAAGCTATTATCTAACTGCCAGGTTGCTGCTATTTTATGTAAAAGGAGTAAAAGCAGATTTACTTCCTCTCCCCAGACTCTCTGGTTTTATTTTCTCATCAGCTGTTGTCTTTCATTCCCATCTCCCAGACCTATTGTCAATGACTTCAGCATCTTGCTCCAGGAGGCAGGAAGCCCTTGCTCCAGGGCTCGAGGCTGCCTTATGGCAGGAAGGATGGACAATTTTCCAGTTTAAGCACTAGTAAAGCTGCTCAGCTCCCTGTCCAGGTCATTGACACAGTCAAACCAGGTAAGTAGGCAGCAAAGGCTCTGTGAGCCTCTGCCCCTAGGGTGTCTAAAATTTGGAATAGATGCTACGTAAGGGAGGGGTAGGGCAGGAGATGATCTTTACCAAGAAAACAGCTGCATGGCTGTAACTATAGCAATGGGAACAGCATTGGGAGCACAGAAGACTTAGCCTCTCAATATTTACCTTGCATGTTGTGTTTTCCATGGCCTGCAGACCCAGAATACATTTGCTGCTGCAGCATGAGAAAGGACACCATTGTCTTAGAATTCAAATCTCAAGCCAGGACAGGAAACTCACATTAAATTGCATGGATAAATTAAGCGTTTTGTACAGGTTACTGACTAGAAGTCTTGGAACGCTGCTATACTGCAGAGGATGCACAAAACTCCAGCTGCAAGTGATCATTAAGTACCCCTCTACTGTTTTATTCTATTTCATTTCACTTCTTGCCCTGTCAGCTGCTGTCCTGTCCTCCCAATCAGCTGGTATGCTCCAAGCAGGAGTCAGCTGCATTTCGAGAGGTAGAATAGCAATCTATAAACATACACACACTCATACACCCACAATCACCTGTGCTGATGCAGTAACTTCAAGATCTACTTGCTAGCAGAGTTTGAACCTGTCAGCGCTAGTCCTGCAAGGCATTTTCATTACTCCTAGAAGTAATAATAGTAGAAGACTCATGAACAAGAAGTGGTCCAGGAACTAGATATGGCCCTGGAGGGGTTGCACCAGCAAGCAAAGGTAGACCTAACAAAGCAGCTGAGATGCAAAAAGCTTGCAGCGTCACCCTGAACAAGGGGCTTCTCCAGCCTGGACAACATTTTCCTTACACAAGCACACAGACACAGACACACACACACACAGAGAGACACACACACACACATCAGGTTTTTAATCTAAACTTCCCCCTAGCAATTCTTATCTATCACTATCAGTGTCAATGCAGGGTTTCTTAGCCAAAATGTCCCATGATGGTCTGTGGCTTGAAGCATGCCAATAAGACTGCAAATACCATTTGAAGGTAATATGATAATCACCCTAGTTAAAAGATTTCCTGGGCAGAAGATGCTTGCAAGAACAAGCACTGGGTCTGCCTGAGCTGTGCACGTAATTGAGATAAGACAGTAACAAGTCAGAGGGAGGGGAAAAGCTTTCCAGAGTCCCTGAAGAACACGGCATCTGCTACTTGTCTCCCTCCGTCTGGTTTAACTGCTGCCTGGTCCCAGCAAAGGCTCAAAGCTGGGGTATGGTGGGGGTGGGTTTGGTGTTTCCCAGGGACATTTACCTCTTGCACCTCTCTAGTTAAGATATCAGAAGTGAGATTTGTCACTTAACCATCTGGAATAGGCAATCACAGGAGGCTGCTGCTCCTCAGTCTGTCACACTCCTAAACTGTGCTAATGTCATTCAGATGTTTCACAAAGCAGCCCTGACAAGCAGGCATGAAATTAAGATGTTTGTGGAGCTGGCCAAGTGGGAAATGGCAACGAGGGAGCAGGGAACAGCAGGGAAGAAGGATACATTCAGCAGCAGGAGGCTGTGCTGGGGACTATTTATTTCCTCTTACTCCCATGGATGTACCGCAGCTGGGACCAACTCAGACAGGAGGGCTGATGCAGCAGCACCTCCACGCTAGGGAAAGTCAGGGAGCATCTCTCCTGCCTGCCCCTTGCTGTTCTCATTTCTTCCCACCTCAGGACTGAACCCACAGCAATCTCTCAAGCTCTCACTTAACTGGGATTTCTATCTAGGTGATTTCATTCCCAAGGAAGCGCACACAACCTGTGGGACAGTCCTGTTTGGAAACAGGCTGAGGGAAACTGGCGTGGCAGGAGGCACGGGGCACCTTTAGACACTACAATGCCACAGCACTGTCAGATTTCTCTGCAGGTAAAAGGCTGGGCATCATGCACTCCTGCCTTGGTCCAAGCAGTGCCACAAACTACTGGGGTAGCTGATTCTCATTTCATATTGTGAGGAAGTTTTATCAGCAGGGAGTTGGCATGGGGCTTTAAACCACTTCCTAATTAAGCATCTGGCCAGCCTAGAGAGCAATTAGGTTTTATGCATCCCGTATTTGAAAAAGTCCATGTTGCAAGCTCTGGAAAACATCATGAGTCCAGCAATTAAATCTTCCCCTTCTCATTCCATCCTGGTCTCCTCATTTGCAGAACTGTCTTTCCTGGGGAACTCCTACCCAGTGTGTCCATGGCCCTGAGCGCAAAGGTGCAGCTAGTGCTGGGTTGGAATGCACCCGGAACAGGTGAAGTGCAAATATGCAGTGTCTGGTAGGGAAAAAGCATGAAGCAATTTAGATTGGAAGGAGATAATTGTCTATAAGGTAACCAGCCATGGCTGCCAAGGTTAATCCAGCCCCTCTCCCATTCCCTCATTCTTAGTTCCCCTCTGTCCCCTGGGTCAGCATTTTGCAGAGCTGCTGATCTGCTAAGATAACGTTCATGGACAGCAGGGAAGCACATTCAGGTGTGGCACCGCCTTCATACAGGATCAATGCCTCAGTTTTCAACAAACCGACAGCCTGCCTTTGGGACAACCCATGAAGCTGTCTATACCTCAGTTTCCTCTGCTGTAAGATAGTAGTGAAATAGCTATTGTGAGGTTATTTCCCTTTGTCTATTCAGAATGTCAACAGAATTAATCAAAACTGTCTTTCTTTCCATTTTGTTCTGCAACCACAACAGAAAAATAAATTTCTTTAAAATATTTCACTTTTCCAGATGTGTCATTTTGTTGAGCTTTCTCTCTTTTTCCCTGTGTGGAAAAAAAAAGGAAGAAAAAAGAGAGTACATATTCATTATACAGATTTCTTATTTTATTCTATCTACAAAACATAATGTTTGACAGAAACAACAATCTGCTCTCCCCCCCAAAAAGAGTGTATAGGAAAGGATGATTATTTTAACCAGATAATATTTTCAAAGAAAGCAAGCCAGCCATTTCCAATTAGAAGCTCCTGAGAGTTGAGCCTGTGATGCTAAACTCGCCCTGCTGCTGGTCAGCTCCTTCCTCTGCTCTGCAAGGGGTCACCTTCTTCCCTCCACTAGAGGGAGGGATGCAGGAGATGGAGAAGGGTTTTGGAGTCCAAAAACAGGGAGAGGCACATAGAGAGAGAGAGAGAGAGAGGAAGAAAGGAAGGAAAAGAAATAAAAAGGAAAGAAATCTTTAAAAAAAAAAAGAAAGTAAAAAAATTAAAGTTAAAAAAAAAGGAAAATAAAGAGTGGGTGGAGACCAAGTGCTGCTCTCACTGACATCAGGTATTAAAACAAAAAACTCCAACATTAAAAATCTGCCTGATGCTGCTCAAGCCAGAGGAGGGAGGAGAACTGGGGGAAGAAATGCTGGAGGGGTGGCATGAAGAGCAGGGTGAAAGGGAGGAAGAAGGGTGGAAGAAGTGGGCCGCAGCATAGCACACCCCAGGGTAAGGGTCTAGAAGTGCTCCTGCTCCTCACTATTGGTAAGCACCAGGACTTTTTTCTCATCCTCTGACATGGGGAGCATCCTTCCTCCATCGTTCCCACTCCCCCTACACCCCCCACTCTCCCCTGCATCTCCCTCACCCACATTCCCTTTTTCCTTCTCTCCCTTTCTCTTTTTCTTCCTTCCACACACTTTCACCATATTTCCATGCTGTTTTGCCCACACCTCCCTTCACCTCTTCCTGTCTTCTTGCTCCCCTCCTCTCCTCCTGCCTCACTCTCCCTCTACCTCTTCACCCCTCTTATTTTATCTCCCCTCTAGCAACCTGAGGAGCTCTCTAATGACTTAAACGAGACACCAGTGTTCTTTATCTTCAATAGGCCTCCTTCCTGGACCCCCAAGAGGACATAGCCATGCACGGCAATTAGGAAACCAGTGCTCGGGGATGCTGCATTTGCATTGTCAGCATGGAGATTCTCTCTGCCCTCTCCACGAAGAGAAGGAGGTCTACATAAAATTGTGAGCACTATCAGCACAGGGGCAGAGGCTACTAAAGAGTCACAGAAGGCTTTTCAAAGCCATTAAGGCTTTCCATTTCTTCCTGCCTCCAATCTCCTTCTGCCTACCAACAGCATCACGCTTTTCATCATCTTCATGGCACCTTACAGCCCTTCAGAGTCCAGCCTCAGAGCCATTCTCAGGGCTGGAAACCTGCAACAGCCCCAGCATGTACCAAGCAAGGGAACCATCTCCTGGCACATCAAACCTGGTTTCAAACTTCATACAAAATGAGACTCTGTGTCAGCAGTCAATGAGAAGGGTCACAGCCTCTATATCAGCATATCTGCTCAACCCCCCTCCTCATTTGTAGACCCAGCAAACTCATTACAGCCTCCCTCTTCCCAGTGCCAATTGAGCTGCCCTCCCAGTGTGCTGGCCAGTGTTCCCAAGGCACACCACTGGCAAGTGATCAGCACTAGGATCTGAGATCTCTGATCCCATATGGGGTGGAAGGGGTAGATAGGATAAAGGTTTTCTTCTCCCCTTAGAGACAGCAGGATGGTTTGAATAGACCTGTTCTTTCCAGAAATGCACAATGTTACTCCCCAAAGCCCTTAGTTCCCTTACACCTTCCCCTCTCAACAAAGCTATCAAAACCACCAGAGTGCCAATGCAGCTGAGGGTGCTTCAGTATCACTTCTAAATTTCCAGTGTGACCCTTTCAGCTGCCACTCTCTCCAAAATCTTGGCTCTTCGTGCCCTCGTTCCTCTTGCTAAAGCATCCGAGACAAAGCCAGACAAAGCCAATGTCTCTCTTGTGTGCTGATGAAAAGCCTCTTTTGAAAAGCCTCTTGGGAAATGCTTCCCATTATAGTTAATTCTGTTATTCTTTAATACTAGCTGCCCCTCTCCTCTGCTTTGTCTTGGTTAGCCTCTATTTGCAGGAAAACAAGATCTCAGAACAGGATTCATTTCGCTGTTGCTTTTTTTTAAATCTGAGCAAGTCACCCTGGGGTCTCTGCTTAGTCAGTGAAGAAAATAGGCTCTTCCATGACGTAATTTGTCTCATGCTAAAGTCAAGGTCTAAAATGAGTCAGACAAATCAAGCCAAAAAATTACCTTGTCCTCTCCCCTAGGGAGAAGGAGAGCAAGGAGCTCATTCAGGCAGAGACAGACAGACTGGAGATGTCTGAGGCAGACAATGAATCCTAGCTAGGTCTCCTGAAAACCTGCCCCAGCGACTGTCCTCCATCCACTCAGTCCCTGGGGGGTCCATGGATGCTTCATCGGAGGTTGGGGTAGGAGGGTGATGCCTGCAAGGAAGGAGCCAGGGTAAGACAGGGCTGCATGTGAGCATAAGCAGCAGGGATCACAAGAGGACAGTAGACAGTCCAAAATCTCAGGAGGAGAAAATGAGCTACTTACGCCACCAAACCTCAGGCTCCCAACAGCCCATCTTCTTGGTCTCAGAGCTTGAGGGTGGGGCTGGTGAAGGCAACCTTGGTTTTATTCTAGCAATAAAAGGAGAAACATTCTCACAAAATGCCATCTGTTTCTTTCTCTTTTTTTTCTGCCACTGATGGGTCATTTCTGATAGATTTAAGACTTATAAGTCCTCTTTAAAACCAATTTTTATTTTACACGTGCCCTAGTGTACAGAGGCAGCAGACTTACTGAATGTCTGCACTCCCTGAGCAATTCCAGGATGAGCAATTAAGCAGTCATACACCTGATTGGGATTAACCACTCTCCTGTTTGTTTCAAGACTTACCTAATTGCTGTTCCCTGTGCCTCCCTCCTGTCTCTGCTCTGCATTCCAGTGCTCCAGTCCCCTCACTGTTCTTGCCCCAGTCATCCTCTGTGGCACTTGGATGAGGAGCACAGGTCAAACCCCAGATTGTTACTTTCAGACACCACCCCACATATTGAAGGGGCTCTCTGATGACAGGTGTCACTCACAGATCCCCAGTTCAGTGAAGTAAGGAATTTTGAGGCTGGCTGTGGCATATAGGTGTTCAGGTATTCAGAAGGAGAAACATAAAATAGAAGTGTAGAGGAGCAAAATCAGCCAGTGCTGGCTTTGGCTGGAGGAGGGCAGACAGTGGGAATGAGATCCTAATTTCAGAAGCTCATTGTAGGGTAATTATCAAACAGCAACAGTAAGCTGGGATGCTTGCTAATTAGGCCACATTCTTTATGACTAGTTATTCTAAGATGTCATTTGACAGACTTAGGGGGGGAGGGATGTTCACATAAAGTTGTTTTTAATTACATTTGGTATGCTAATTTCTGATATAAAATAAATATTTACCAGAAGCAATATTTCTTCATTTCACGCTGGCTGCACCGTGGCATTTATCGAGGGTTACAAACAGGCTGCTGTCGCCTGGCCCTCCCTGCTGGCATGTCTTCCTCTCTCCTAACCTTCAGCCTGAGAGGGATGGATCCAGCTGTGACTCAGGAGGGGAGAGCAGCAGGGAATGAAGCCACAGATCCTTCCTTTTGCCCAGTGGCAACATGTCCTTTTCCTGTCAAATGACCCTTTAGAAAGAAGGGGCCCAGGAGAAGCCCCTGGCCAGCAGCTGGCTGCTACTCCAAGGCTGGGAGCCTGCCCCGGTGCTCCTCTGAGGAGATGGGAGATATTGCTCCCCTGCCAGACAGCTCAGCTTTTGTTCAATGACTGTGACTCTCTAACAGCTCCAAGGCTACAGCCTTTTGTTTGTACAGCCTCTTCAACCTTTAGAGCTTTCATGTCTTTTTTTTCCCCCCCTTGAAATGTTAACCAACATTTCAAGAATGGAAAGCTGCTGCAAGCTGAAAGCCCCAAATATTTCATCGTGTATTTGACAATCTGGGAACTTTTCTTTCCCTAAAAATGTGTGATCTTTTGCATGTATTTTTTCCCTTTCACTGAAGTCTGCTCCTATTGCTACATCCTCTGGATTTAAATAAGCTGGAGCTTTCCAGTGGAAAACCCTGTTGTTGTGGAATTTTCTTGATGAAATTTTAGGCCAAACTGCTCAGGTTATTGCAAAGCATGCTTCTCTCCCAGGTAGGTTACTTCTGACCTGGTGCAAAATAGTAGCTCACTCGATCGCTGCTTGAGCTGTGAGCTACTAGGCTGTCCACCGAAAGCTAATACAGTCAAGAGGCACTTGCAGATTCTTGTCCTGATGCTCTTGGTGTTATATCATGGAAGAAGTTGGAGTCACTTGGGTTCTGACACTTGGATCACCTGAAAATGTGCATTACCTCCATCCAATCCTCCAGACAGATTATTCCCATCACTTAGATCACCTTGATCTCTTTGATAAATAATGGACTTCTGTGGGATAGAGAGAGCTCATATTACCACTGTGCCATATGAATAAGTATATCAGATACTTTGAATTGCCCAGCTGGAGAATGACTGCATTGTAACCAAACCACTATTTTCTTTGTGTGTGTGTGTGTGTGTGTGTGAGCCACCTCTCAGAAAGCTCCTCCTCTTTTGCAGAGTCAATATTTGAAATTAAACCCTTCAATAACTTACCATCCCAAGTCACTAAGGGAAAAAATAGAGTGTGCTGGGAGTTGAGAAAACTAGCTATAGGATTGGATGAGAAACAAAGAGAGGAAGCCCATCCAAGAAGCAGGGCTCCGAGGATTGCCTCACACTGTGTGCACAAGCGTATAATCCACTTTGTTGATGTAAACTACCATTTGGCAGATCATGCACTGAGTAGCAGTTCAATACGTTTTTATACCCAAGCTGAAAAATCTCAAAAGTGCTTAATGGTTATACGCTACTTAGCATTTAACACATAACTATTTTAGTTGCATTTGGGCTGACAACTCAAGCAGGCTGCTCTCAGTCCAAAGTCAGGGTGTGGAGTGGACAAGAAGCAGGAGTGATGGGGACCAGCAGCATGGCAACATGTGGCTTAGCTGACATTGTGCTACCTCACGCCTTGGCATGCAAAGCTGAGCCAGAACTTGGTGGAGTTCCTTTTTTTTTAATACTGCACTTGCTCCAGGATGGCCATTTATCTTTTCTCTTCATGACTGGACTCATTTCTAGGAGGGAACTACAGGACAGAATGCTGTGATGGAGATGACCAACATAGCCCGTTCCTGGATACTAGGACATGGTTGTTCCTCAGCATCCTTTCAGTCCTAACACCAAGCATCCCAAGATGAGTATCCCCATGCCTTCTCTCCTCAGAGGGACTAGGGAGAAGATTTCCAGACTGAGGGACCACAATGACAAGTAGTCTTTTCCCTCTGCTCATATTGATCCTGACTGCTCCAATCTCCCCTGGTTTTCCCTCAGCCTTTCTGGTTCACAGCCTTCAGCAAGGAAAAAGCTTCCTCAAGGCTTTTTGTAAGTTCTGCTCATGATAGCATTTGAGTGCCACAGGTATTAATTAATTGCTCCTCAGCATCTGCCCTATTGAATCAAATGGGTTTATTACCGCCACGCCTGGTGAACTGAAACAAAGTCTGATTTTTCAGGGTTTACATGGGATTTTATGTGTTTGAAGCATGAGTCCATCTGGTTATAACAGACAGTGCAAATCAGGCTCATTCCTCAGAAAAGGAGGAACAAGTCTTTCCCAATCAACATCTTACCTTATGCAACCTTTCCCCTGATAACAAGGAGCTCAGTGACAGAAGAAGAAAGCAAGCCAGTCCCTTGGGGTAGGCAAAGTGCGATCATCCTTCTACTTTTTGCATTCTCCTGATTTACTCCTTCCCCACTTTCCCCATGTGCATCAGACTCCTGCCTAATCTCACCTATCTGCACTGGGCACAGTGAGGTGTGGAAAGATCTTTTATCTGTAGGATGGTTTATGGACTGAAATCTTTACTGTGATACAGCAGAGTAGCAGCTGCACCCAGAAAATCACCCTGAAGATGCTGGAAGTGCTGTCAAGCCAGCCTGCAGTAAGCTCAGCATACACGGGTGCTTCAGAGGACAGAGCAGTCCAGCTGCTACTAGTCTCTACAGAAAACAGATGAGTTGGGGAGTTTTCAGAGATGCACAGCTTTTCACTGGGGCATCTCTGATTAGGCTGAGTGGTATTTTACAAACATCGATTCCTGCATCTAACATATAAGCTTGCACTTTCCAACCACCCATCTGTCAGAATTTTGTTCAGTGTGGTCAAAGCAGCGGTGTTTATTTTTTCCCTAATCTGCTCCTTAGAAATGAATGACCCACTTTAGATGAAACATTAAAACAGCCTAAGGCATATTTCCAGCTTTGAAAACTCCAGCTTGCACAGTTAACGTACGGATCAACTTTGGAGCAGGCACAGAGGCACTGAGGTATTTTTTCAAACTAGTGGCTATAACGTAGCAATGGATTTAAGGAAAAGATGGCAGAGTTTGGCTAACATTCAAACCATAGGATTTCTACCTTCTGTTTTTGTTTTAAGCACCACAGATGTGCCGTTGGCTGCTTTTGGAAAGCCCAGAAGTGACAGAAGACCTCTACTGCACCAGAAGGTTTCACTGGCAGAGCATAGAGATCCTCAAACACTATCTCCTTAGTCTCTCCCTCTCCCAAAGTCAAAGCAGGCTCCAGCTCTCCTGTGCTTCTGTTCCAAACTATTTTTTATATCTTCCCTTTGAAGAAGACTTCAACACATAGGAGAGACCTCACCATACAGATTCCCACACTCATCCCTATCTTCAAATTTCATCCCCTTACTCATTACAGGAATCCTATAATCCCTGTTAAGGAAAACAAGCCTTTATCCGAAAGCACCTGCTTTTTCTTTCACCAGGCTCCCGGCAGAACTACAAGGCACTGGAAACCCTTTAATATATCAGTTCTGGCACTACCAGTCCTAACACTTCAAGCATTGATTTACTGATTTCTGGGCATCCAACAGACCTGGCTGCCAGTCAGACAAATACCTGGCACAAAATTTGCAGTCTTGTGCCTGTTGTTAATGCTGTCCCCTCAGCAGAAGGCTTGCCCCTCATCCCTTGCTGTCCTCACATGAAGGCAGCACAGTCCTGGGTCAGCAACAGAGGACTGGGATGCAAGGTGGACTGTCCAGCTTTCTAGTCTTGCGAGGATGGAGCATCAGTAATCAGAACACAGGCAAGGTGAGGTATCTGTTCAACTGGGTGAAACTCTTTCCCCTCAAACTGACAGATTCACACTTGCAGGTCTTATAAATTCCTACAAAATAGTGTGTTCTGGGAATGAAGGTCTTTTCCGTTTTTTAAACTAATAGCCTTTCTTCTTCAAACTGAAATCACTGGTGCTGCTGCTGGACATAGTCATGAGATAAGGTGAGAAGTCACAGATGTCATCCCTAGAGAAAAGACGGGCAGGTGTTATAAAGGGTAGCAGCATTTTCTTCACTCTCCCACAGGAGCAAAGAAAATAAATAGCAAAGAAAAGAAACAGCAAAGAAAAGAATACAAAAGAAAGCAAAGAAATAAGAAGTAGCCTTGTTGGTACAGTGGAATGGATATGAGTGGAAGCCCCTTGACTGCGGAAATGGTGTAGACCCAAAGGAACTTTCATTAGGGATTGCATCAGAGCTAAATCACCTGTTCACCCTAAGGGTCCACACCAAGTTGTTTGTGGTTGGTGGGTATGTGAGTATACGTGCTGAGACCAAACAGACCTAGCCAGGCCAATGACTTGGTGCTAAACTGGCTAACCATGCGCCAGCTTCAGGGAGAAAAATCTGATTCTTGCCACCTACTTGATGGGCTGGGAGGAGGAAAGAGAGCTAACCCTGCAGACAGCTTTCTTCCGGCTCCAGAAATTATTTCTCTTGGTTTGGAGGTTGTCCATCCCCCACATTCTTCTTCCGCTTCAACCTATGCCAAGCCTCACTTCATTTGAATTAATTTTAAAAGCACTCTTTAAAGACCCTCACAAAGGGTTTCATAATATGTTCCAACAGGAGTCATTGAAAAAAAAGAAAACCCCTCCTTTATTATCCCACCTGGAGAACGCTCTGTTTCAGTGCTCCATAAAATGGTTCTCTATCATGCCTAGAGGGTATTTGCTGCACATTAAAGCCCAGGGTGGGTGAAATGTCAGCTACAGTTCAGACAAGATGGGAACCCTTAGGCTTTGAAATGCAGTCTGTGGCTCCCTTAATGCCACTCTGTATTCCTAATGTGTATAAAAAGGACACGGGGGGCAACAAATTATGAGAAATTAGCATGAGAGGCTGAGTTTTTCCTTCCTCAGCCTGGAATGTCATTGCTCCTAAAGCGTTACAAACTGGCAGACAAGCCACATACAGGGGCTGGCTCTGTTTAGCTGAAGAGTGAAAGCCCATAGAGAGGACATATATCATTGCCCCATCTCTGCTAGGGGCTAATTTCTTATGAAATCTCATAGAACTTTACAGGCACTAGCTGATTAAACCAAAAAGGTTGGTGAGTGGAATCAACTTCCCTGCAACCCACCTATTCAATAAATAGCCCTTAGCTACTCCTCTTCCCAAGAGAGATTGTTCCCAAAACATCATGTGGAGAACATAGAGGACATTTAAGGAAGGTAACTTCTCCCTAACAGTCAAGAGGCAGGAAAGAAAGCCACTGATGAGAGCTGAGCTCCCATGCTTAGCACTAGGCTGTGGACAAGTCAGAGCCCAGGAGCTCACTCCTGTGAGACTGGCTGTGACATTGTCCTGTCTGAAGCCTTGCCAATGCATTGTCTTGGACATGTGCCTGGCTAATGTATGGGAACCACTGTCCTCTGATGACAGGAGACAGGTATGAGGAATAAACCTCACATGGCTAATCCTCTACCTTTCAAGTGAACAAAAAAGCTCTGTCAACAGCTCTCAAACAAAAGGAAAAAATAAAAGGATGGTTTATATTTAGCTGATGCTGTAGAATCTGCAGGCTGCATGCTAATTGGCTGTGAAAAGTAACGAGCTTGACTTGAAGCATAGGGAAAAAGAGGGATATTGAAAAACAGAGATTTTATCCTAACTGTTGAGACAGCAGAAAATGATTTCTGATGGGTGGTTTATTTGTTTCCTTGTTTGTATAGAAAAAAAAATGTAAGAGATTTGAGTGGATAATGATGATTTGGTAAACACCCAATCTCCAAAGAACTATTCTCTTTAACACTCACTGTTCCAGTTTGGGATTGCCATTGGATACCTAACTCTGTGGAGGGCAGCAAGGATGTGAATCAATGACGCTGCACATAGCTTCCTGACTTCTTCATTTAGAGCAGGGCTGTGTATCACCTCCAGGTAGAAGGAAATCAAGACAAGCATCTGGCATCAACTGTAGCAGAAAAGTCACAGTCTGTACTATGATACCAATCGGTATCCATTCCCATCCCATTTCCAGAGATTCCTAAGCCTGTAAATAATGGGAAAGGATGAGTCTCTGCTTCCATTTGGCTTTTATTATAGAAAGAAAAGTGGTCCCCCCATGAAATGCTGTGGCACTGTAGTCAGCTCTCCAAGCAGCTAGCTCACCTTAGGGAGATCTGCACCTCTGCAGAAAGCCCACTTCCCAGAGAAAGCAGAGTGAGCTCCTCCTGGAGTCAGTGGAAGTAGGAAAGAAAACACCTTTCTATTCCCCTGCTCAAAAGACTTTCTATTCCCCTTAACTCAAGTAGTAGTTCAAGTAAGCCTAGTCTAGTCTACTGAAGTCAAAGTAGGTCTCTCATTTGGTCTGACTGAGACTGGTCTGATAGGGTCTGTTTGAATCTGGTCTGTTTTGGTCGTGACTTAGCCTTTTCTGATTTAATGGAGTTTTGCTTAGTTTGTTGTGCTTCAGCATCCTTCAGCAATTCATGACCAAAGTTTTTTTGCAAGGTTAGAAGGTTCCTCCACATGAAACCCAAATGAACACAAAATGAGAAAAAGGTTATTTTCTATGCAGGCTCAAGACTGTAACAAAAATCCCAGAAATCGTAGGATAAATTCATATCATTGCAACCATACAAGCTAACAACGGGCTCAGCATCAGCTTTGGAAAACTCAACACTGATCTGTTAGGAATGATGATAAGATCAGCTGCTGTTTTAATCAACAGATTGAACACTGCAGGGGGGCCTTACAATTTGCTTTAGGCTGACAGCTTCCAGAGAATTTTCTTCAGGGAACAGTGAAACCTACCCCCTCTGTTCCCTGCCTGGAGTGGGGAAGATGGACATTCCCTGGGGGTGCCAGTGTGGAACTGTCCACAACTCAGGGAGAGACTCATCTCATCCCAAGGGTCAGGGTGAGACCACGGAGGACACCACAAAGTTTTGGAAAAATGAGTTTGGATTGACCATATACCAGACCACACCAGAATGCAGCAGGGAGGAAGACCACCATGTACCTGTGTTCCACCACTCACTGAAGTCTCACATATTCCAACTGCAGATAGTAGGTTTCTGCCTTATCTCAGCTATTCACTGTCTGGTGCTTTCCTGTGTGCGCTTCTCCCACTTGCCACAGAGGCAGGAAGGAGTCTTCACTCTGGACATCACTGAGGAAATAGATTATACCAGAATAATGATAATAAAAGTAAAATTCCTCCTCCATCTGCCAAAGAAATGGGGGGAGAGGAAGGGAGGGGCTTGAATGCACCAGATTAAGGACTCAGATAGCTCTAAAGCTCAGATAACTCCCTCATCTGGAGTATTGTGTCCAGTTCTGGAATCCTCAACAGAAGAAAGATTTGGAACTGTTGGAACAGGTCCAGAGGAGGGCTACAAAGATGATCAGAGGGCTGGAGCACCTTCAACATGAGGACAGGCTGAGAGAGTTGGGCTTACTCAGCCTGGAGAAGAGAAGTCTTCAAGGAAATCTTATAGCAACCTTCTAGTACCTGAAAGGGGCTACAGAAACACTGGAGAGGGACTATTCATAAAGGCTTGTGGTGATAGGATGAGGGGGAACGGGTATAAACTGGAGAGGGGTAGATTTACATTAGACAGTAGGAAGAATTTCTTCACCATGAGAGTGGTGAGGTACTGGAACAGGTTGCCAAAGGAAGCTGTGGATGCCCCATCCCTGGAGGTGTTCAAGGCCAGGTTGGAAGGAGCCTTGGGCCACCTGACCTAATGAGATGTCCCTGCCTATGGCAGGGGGTTGTAACTGCATGATCTTTCAGGTCCTTTCCAACCCTAACTATTCTATGATTCTATGAAAGTTTGTAGAGCTACCTTTTGCACTGTGTGAATGTAGGGCGTTTCATTCACACACAAGCTTTGAAGCTCCTTGGATTGCAGTGACCTTGCTGTCTGTGAGACAAAAGTCCCAGCTCAATTTCAGATGTTCTAGCACTTTGTACATTGGACCAAGGTAAAGGGAATTGCAGTCTAATGAGATGCCAGTCCCAACTGGAATGCTGCTCAAGGAGGGAGCGGACAAAAGAAGTTCTTACAGTAAAAGGCAGAGAAATGAATAGGAAGAACAGCAAGGCAAAGTGACAGAGACCTGTTATGTCCCCAGATAACAAGAGGGCAAGAAATGGAAATGAGAAATGGAAGGCACAGGGATAATACTGTAAAGGTTAATGTAGACGTGATGCTGCCTTGACCAGATAGCACAGTTAAAACCAAGTGAGCAGATGATGCACTCTAGAAATCTCTACAACTCCTGAAATGAGAGGCACTGTTGTGTGAGAGAGGTTGCTGGGAACCCTAGGTCATGGGTTAGAAAAGAACAGTCAATGAGGGGTGGGAAACTGCAGCACTGTTGCTGAGCATGCAGTTTATGTGGGTTATGCTTCTGTTGGGGCTGATCATTTGCTCAGGAACACAGCCTCTGCTGGATGCTCTGACACAGCTCAGGGGATCTCCACAGCAGACAGCAGTGGGTAAAGGGGCCAGAGGAGAGTGGCCAGTGAATCCACTGTGCAACTGGACTGAATCCAGAGGCATCCTGCAAGCCTCATGCAGCGGAGCAAGGGCAGGGTGCCAGAGCATTGCTCGGGAGCTGTGGTCGCTGTCAGGTCAGACTGGTGCAAAGATCACACCACCTGCACAAAGAACAGAGGTTAGGACAGAGAGATGTGGGTGAGGTAAGGAGAAAACATGATTTGGATGAGGGTTGTACTCCCTGAACACAGGATCCACCCTCTGCCTCCAGCTCTGGCTCTACACTCCAGA
Organism: Piaya cayana; assembly: GCA_013389865.1. NCBI lineage: Eukaryota > Metazoa > Chordata > Aves > Cuculiformes > Coccyzidae > Piaya > Piaya cayana. The sequence continues at coordinate 323,016 of WAAB01024609.1, read as the reverse complement.
AGTCTACTGCCCCTGGGACTGTGGGGCAGTAGGGTTCAGAGGAGCATTTTACACAGCAGACCTTGCCTGCAAAGTGACTGACCTCAGGGAGCTGCATCTGGCCCTTGACTCTCACCCTAACCTTCCTCCATCCCTCCACACTGGCTCCTCCTGTCCTCACTTGCTGCCTGGCTTCTTTCCTGCACAAATCATTTTCTTGAGCAAACACAATTTACAGGGATGTTGAAGGGGGCTGTGGAAGGGAAGGCTATTACTGTTCTCTCTGGGTAAAGTGGGCCTTATTACGAGCTCTCTCCATGGCTGGTCAATACTGCTTCCCCAGAGGCTGAGGGACGCTTCATTATTCTTCATGTTACCTTGTTCATCTCCTCTATGTTTCAGGGGGTATTTATCGAACGCTTTGCATAACCAGTTTTGGAGCAGAACAGCACATCGAAAGCACGAACAGAAAATTCTCTTGACTAACCCAGAGGAAGCACGTGGAGCCTCCCAGCATTCTTCCTCCAGCTGGCAGCTGCCACCTCCTGCTGTGGGAGGTACCACCATCCTTCTCTAATGCTGCTGGAGAAACCAAGTTCCTCCTCCCACTCTGCCCCAGCACTTCGTATGGAGACAGAGGTGTCAGTGAGGATGAGGGAGCAGAGTCTGTTTCTGGCTTCAGTCCCAAGCCACAGAAAAAGTCTTTTGTCTGCACTGTAGGCAGCACACTACAAGCCATGAGATGGGGCTGAACACAAACTCATAAAGAAACTGCTGTTCAGATTACAATAAAATGTGTTAAACTGCTGCTCACCATGATTATTTTCCAATTACCTTTCAGTTTAGCTCAATTACTTTCCCATTGCTGCTCAGTGAATCTTCTCCATTTTTCCTTTTAAGTGGCTGTTCTGAATTTTTCTCTCTTAAGGCCAGCCCTGCCATCTGGCCCTTTGACAGGGCAGCAGAGACCAGGCCCTGAGCAGCCCATGGACCTTCAGCTAGGCATTTGCTCCTGGTGGGGCTGAGGTACTGCATAGGCCACCTTTCTGGGAAGGGACCTTCCCTTATTCACCCTGACTTAGGCACTTGGAGCTCTCCCCATTCCTGATCCTGGCTCTCTCCTTTCCCTGATGTTAGACCCAATGCCATCACAGCAGCACTGCCACTTGTTTGGGAGGCTCTTGAGACTTGGGGTCTCAGAGCAGCCCTTCCCTTTGTAAAGCAACAATAGAGTTCAGTGAACATTAATCCCCCGTTCCTTTTACTTAATAACCTTAATCTCTCTTTCCCTGTATTTGCAGTCCTGGGAGACATAGAGATTTCTCTTAGTTTTGGATGCATCTCTGTTTAGGAGGTTAATTACAAAAACTGTAATTCTATGGCCCTCCTAATGTTATATGGCACAAAGGTTAATTGATGTGATTATGGCTTATGAGCTGAATTGCAGTCCTTAGTGGGATAGATGATTTTAGGCATATGGGCTGCAATTATTTCTCCCTTCTGGCTCATTGGGGTTTTGCTAAACCCATAGTAGGGACCTAATGATACTTAATGGCATGAAGATGAAGTGGTTAATAGTTACGTGACCCAGGATAGTTTAGTGTTCTTAAAGCTGAGCTGACTGCCACAGGGTGTTTTTTGAGGAATGGACATGAAAGCACAATAATGGTCATAACAGGTAAGAGAGAGACCCATTTCACTCAACAGCCTGTCTCCAACAAGCAGCAGATGAGGACAGGGCAAGGACACTGTGTGATGTGAGCACACTCTCCCCGCCACCCTTGGCTTAGAGACATACTAGGTCACACATGTCATTCCTGTGTTTAGTACTTCAAGATGGGTTTTTCCTCCACAGAGTGGTCCAGTCCCATTTGGGATGTGCCAGATGCCCCCTTCCCAGGTGTCTCACAGCTCAGCTATACCCCTACCATGGAGCCACCTCCTCTGGTCTCTTCTGAAATTGCCACCTGCCAGTTTCCGCTGACCTCCTCTAGTCCTGATGCTGGGACATGTTCCCCTTCTCCACAGTGCTCTCAATTTCATAGTTCCTCGCTTATCTCTTCCAGGAAGGGGAGTCCTCGCCCAGTTAATAATTTCTCGCATTCAAGCCATTCCCCACCTTTGGTCATCCTTGCTGCTCCCCTGCTTTGAGCCTTTTTTAGCTTTACTATAGAAAATGCCTTTGATCTGGAGAAGCCAGAGCTGTATACCCTACTCAGCAAGTGAGCAATAGCATAATGATGTTCTGTGCTTTGCTTTATTTTCCTTCCTATGGCAGGGCTAGCAGGAGCTTCCTCCACCCCTGAACCACCTCATTGAACTGCCACACAACAGGCTTAAAAGGATCGCATCAGGTTTGCAGCAATATATGACCCACTGTGGTGTGAGACATGGATGAAGAGCTTGAAGGAACATAACAAACCCTCTTAGCACTCAGATATAAAAAGAAACTCATGCACTCAGGATTTCCAAACCAATTAATAGTGTCCTCACAAACAGCTCATTCATTGCTGTCACTTCTCCATAAGAGCTATAAACCAGCTTGCATTAGAGCAAAACAAGGCTGACTGGTGCTGAGTTATGTACAGATATAATTCTTATGATGTGCATAAAGCACAGTTACAAAAAAAAATACAGATTTTCCTCGGCCCTTTCCTCTTTAAAATCCTCTCTGGGCAAAGAACAAGCAGAGAGACTCTAAGCCACCAAGGAATCCATATGCAAGAAGTAAGAAAAACTAAGAAACTATACTTTCTCTCACAGTGAGCACTTTTCAGCATTACAATTGCAGTCACTAATCCTTCTATTATAAGAACACAAGCAGTCATTCTGGATACACAAATATTGAAATTCCACACAGTATTTCCATGGGTTGGTGGAAAGACCATTTCCTCCAGCCATGCACTAGGATTTCAGATGTGTTCTTTGAATTTCAATGGTGACCATGCAGATGAACAAAATAATGCACATTTTTGATGACACATTTAGCTAGAATGGCATTAAATTTACAAGAATAAATCCAATTAGTAGAACTGTTCATTCCCAACATTTAACTTATTTACATTGAATAAACACATCAGACAAGCCCCTCTCTAGAGATTAGGCACAACTGCTTGGCAATGGGAACGTATTCCTTGGTGCATGTGAGCAAAATGGAAGGAAATGAATTAATTTTTGCAAAATAATAATTATTTTTCATTTAAATCAAATGTTATATTCAAGAATCTCAAAGCACTTAACACGTGAGAAGTGATAGAATGCTGCCTTTTTTTGATCATGAGCACTTGCTTTTATGGACTTATCCCTATAGAATTACAGTATTTTTGTGGCTGCAGTATGCAGAACTCCAGCCATCCTGCGGGCACCCTCCTTCTGCCCAAGCAAAGGCACTTTGCAACCACAGACACCACAGAAAGAGCCAGCAGACCTGAGGACACATGCTGGCTCTTTGCTAGGGCAGAGATTTGTGCAGGGAAACTGCTCAGATGATGCTAAGGAAGGAGCCAGGCTTCACTGCTACTGGAGGAAGAGCGGTGATGCCCAGAAGATCCTGCCAAACTATCCCAGCAGTAGTTTTCTCCAAATCCAAATGGTTTTGGCACAGAGAGGCAGGGAGTTTGATCCAATCTTATTTTCCATTCTTGAATGCAGACCTTTTCTCCTCACTCCTTGCACTGACCAAGAGTTGAGATAGCCTCACACTCAACCTCTGCTACGTCAACAAGGCAATGTATTTTGTTGGGACAATACAATCCATCGTCTTTTCTAATAGCTTCAAAGAACCTGGAGCTCTCCAGCCTCTGCTGTCACCTTTAGATTTCTCTTAGGTCACCCCTGTTCATCCTCACATTCTGTCTTTGCCCCTGGCAAGAGCTGCTCTCCTCCAGAGAAGCAGAAACCCTAACGGATGCTCATGTTCCTCAGACTGGGGCTGAGTGGAGGGGGGTGCAATGTAGCTGGGGCTCTGAGAGTCTACATCTTCATTAGGGAATGCAAATGGGACTGCTTGAACTCATTTCATAAATGGCTGTCAGAGCATAGCTGATTGATGCATAGCAAGGGGGTCACTCTGAACTCAGCAGCAGTGAAGAGCTGCATAATACAGACTGACTCTTCCTCCCAGCTCTCCACCACCATGCCTTTTGTTTTCAGCATCATAAGCCTCCACTTTGCTTCCAACTAATGGCTTCTTTGGCAAGTCTTTTCAATCGGCTGCCTGAAAGGCACAGCTCTGCTGCAGAGAGAGGATGAGATTAAACGGGAGGGAAAGAAAAGAGGGAGGATGAGGAAGTCAGGCAGAGATCAGGAACAGAATGGGGAGGAGAGATGGAGGGATAAGAAAGCAGGGTGAAGAAAGCAGAATGATTTTTGAGTTGTTAACTGCATGGTCCTGAGCATATCTTCCTAAGCATACCCAGAGCCACTGTGGACCTGGACGATGAGCAGAGAGGGAAGCAGAGAAGCAGGACAGGTAAAAAAGCTGTAATCACAGCAGCCAGATAAAGGGTGCCCCCCCTCCAAGATGCTGTTCTTATTCCTGTAATCAAGATGCTGATCACCTGGTGCTCTGGTCTCCCAGATGAGAATTCACTTCTCTCCTCCTTGTACCATAAAGCTGATCCTGTTACTGTACCCCCCAACTCCCAGCAATAAAGTCGTCTACAGGAGACCCTCCTTCAAATGGCCATAGCATTTGCAGAGGGGGTGGCCAAGGCAGAGCAAATCCCTGGCATTTCTGTTCTCTGTCTACAGATTCATTTGTTTAAGCAAGCCTTGGTCACAGCTCAGCAGAGAGACCCAGGGTTCCTTTATTCTGCCTGTTTGTTTGGGCAGACAGTCAAGCTGCTAGCGGCAGAAACAATGGGATTTTCCTTTTGTGCGTGTGGGTAAATTTAAATGTGATTTGAACTTGCTGCTGGATCTGCACCAAATGAGCCCCCCAGGGCATGAGCTGTCAGGCAGTGGAGGAGGGACCCCCTTCCCAGCATGGTGAAAACTTTCACTGCCAGAGCAGCAAAGGCAGCATAGCAGGGAGATCACCTCCATTCCTTCTGATTGCTTGCTGCCAGACAGCTGCCTGAGCTGCCTGCCACTCAACAGGCTGGTGGCCTCCATCCCACTTCCTTCTCCACCTGTGGTGAGAGCAAGAGGCATTGGGGTGCCTATCTCTGTGTGCTCAGGGATTCACCTCCAGCACACATACAACCACCCATGCCCCAGCTTCTCAAGGCAAGTCAAGTGTTTCCCACAAGACTAACCAAACTCAAGCCCCTCTCATGACTTCTGCTTTGGTCCAGTTCCAGGACCATGAGGATCTCCTTGGTTAGCTCCATGAGGAATCCTCAGCATTATCCAAACACAAGGTTCACCTTGCAAAGAGGGCAGTGGTGACTTCCAGGACTTGAAGGCTCCCTCCTCTTGGCCAGCTGCCCTGGGAAATCCAGTCTCTGTTTCAGCAGCCAAATGATTCCTTGCTATGCTGCACCATGAAGTCTGCAGTGAAGGAAAGATACTAAATTTGGATCTGCTCTGCAGACATGACTCACATTCTGGCAGGGTCATTCTGCTCTCTATATGGGCTTAGGACTCACTTTTCTTAGCCCACTGTTCTCCCCTGCTCCTCTTCCTCTTATCCACCAACTCTCCTGCCAGGGCTGCCTAATATAACCATGAAGATTATGAAACTTGTTCCAATTGTTAAAATCACTGCTTGTACACAGATTTCCTGTTCAAAACACCTCGAGCAGATGCCATAACTTGCAGTTCCTGCTCTTTCCCAGCCAGGCTTGGTCCAGCAGGTGGCTGCTCTTTCCCCTCCTCCTGTTTTGCCAGCTCCATCTTAAGGGCTAGCACTCTCAGTGCAAGGTTCCCCATGTGGAGGTGAAGACTGCAGAGAGGAGGACCTCACAGGTCTCCCAGCCAAGGGCTGTTACCCACATTCTATAGCTGCAGCAGCCTGGGGTCAAGCAACATTGGGAACAGGCTGCAACAGTTTCTAATGAAGGCATTTGCTCCATGACCCCAGTCTCTGCAGCCCCACATCCGTGAGGTTCTTCTGTGGAGCAGTTGGCTGGGAGTAACATCTTTCTCCAGGCTCCTGTGCCAGCTGCCGGCACAGGGGCCTGAGGACATTTCAGTGTCTGGGAGTGCTAACAGAAAAAATCAGGATTAAGCAAATCACCAGGCTTGGCAGAGAAAGGAATGTGTTTTGCCAGCTTCACCACACAGAGAGGCAACCTCTCCTCCCCTAGGGCTCAGAGAAAGAAGGGGTCAGTGTAGGAATACCTGACCAAGTCCACTCTCACCCACTCCTCAACCTCACATCACAGCACCACGATGGCATGGGGCTATAAAAAAGGGCAGGGCTTTTTCTTCAAGCATATGTCCCATTTCCAGGGCAGGAAGACTGCAAGCCTCTCAGGAAGGTGTTCAGAGATGTCCTAAGGCAAAGCTCCCCCAGGCCACCCTCCATAAAGGCACCTGAGAATGCATAGTTAGGGTTCCAAGAACCTTCTCTCTTCCCAGGGGCATCCACAGAAGTTGTTTTATTGGAGAGAGGAGCACCTTGCAGAGGGAGAGAGGCAGCGAGGGACGCATTAGGGGGAAAAATCAAAGCAGTATGTATGCTAATGCGAGGATGAGGTGAGGAAAGGCATCATCCCAGAGAGGCAGGAGAGTCTCCTTCCTCCTGCTCCCTCGGGGGTTCATTACAGGCTGGTATTTGTGAAGCGGCACAGCCATCCGATCCAGTGTCACTCCTCGCCACCCCGCATATCGACAAATCCCCTCCCACGGGAGCCCAGTTAATTTGCTTCCCGTCTATTGATCCCTGTGGCAAGTCACCATTAGCAGCAGCTCCGCCTGCCTCCTCCTCCTCACTCTGCTCCATGCTGGGAAGGAAGGGGAGCAGCGGGCTCATTACTGGAGAGAGGCGTTTACAGGCGACTGGAGATGAAAGGTGCCGAATTGCTCCCAGGGCCCACACCCCATCACAGAGAGACCCTTCTTATTTATAAGGCCAGCAGCGTACCCCTGATTAGTGAATGCTTTCAGGCTCCCTCTTCCCTGCACTCAGCATATTGATTAGCCTTTGTTCACTGCTTTATGAACCTGTTCCTTAATGGGCTGGGAGCTTGTAAACGCGCATTGGATTTCCTTTTAAATCTGCCTGAACGAAGGAACCACTGAGTATTTACAAGGGAGAGAGTTACAGCCCAGTTGCCAGTGCAAACTTCACTGACCGCTGAAAGTGGTATCACCCTTTCCACTCATTACACCCTCACCCTGCTCCACTTTGGCTCCTCCTGGCCAGTGCATGCTTTACGGAGGGAGAAAAGGGGAAAGGACCAAGGAGGTTTGTGTTACTCCTGCCCTTTGTGCCTTACCGCACACCATGGTCCCTCCTGGGCTGCACCGTAGCTGGGGCTGTGGAATGGACTGCAGCACATCACAGCTTTCTCCCCAGGAGCATGTGGCACCTTTCTGAGTGTCTCTGAATAATCTTGCTCTGCTGACTCTGCCAATCGGTGTCAGCTCTGTGATGCCACCCGGGAGAAATTCCTCTGAATCTCACCATGGCTTATCGAGGTACCAGCAGCAACCCCATCCCCTGCTTGATTCCCATCACAAGGAGGAAAAGGAAGGTACCAGTCCCCAGGATGAGGAGTGGTCCTGAACATGTTATTCATGGCAGGCAATTTTCTAAGCACCTCACAGAAGCATATCAGACACTAAATGTTTCTAAGGGAGGCCTCCTTCCAGTGCCATATACCACAGTCTTTGGGGGTAATGCCAGAGCCTTGCCACAAGCCATAGCATCTTAGATCCTTCCAGCTGATCCTTCCACTGTCACTTACAAAAAATACATTTATCTCTCTGCTCTGCAAGTCAGTCCCATTATTTTGAATGTTAACTGGATTCAGTGACATGGCAGATGGCAGGCATTCCCCCCAAGAGGAAAAGAGGCTGAGTTGCCTGATATACACTGCAAGTTCAGTCCTATTTGCTCAGCTGTAGATCTGCCTGTTCTGAACTTTACTAGGCCATCTATCCTCTTGCTATCAGACACAGCCGGGATGCCATCACTTACTCCTAAAAGTCTGATAAAGCTGACTCTCTAAGCATTATATCCCAAGATGTTCCTTCTCTTGGTTAAAGCCTCCAGTTTCAGGCTTTGCGCCTTCCACTTCCTTTCCTCAGCGCACTTTGATTTACAGAGCTGTAAGGTATCTTCTCAATGTCACTGAAGTGGGTATTTCAGGGTTATTTTGATTGCAAATTTTCTGGTTTGGAAGTGTTAGTGTCCCTCACAATGCTCACAGCAGCCTCTGACAGGAGAAAACGTCCCTTACCCAAAGATACATCTCTGTTGTTTGAGCTAAGAGTCATTCTTTCAGCAGAAAGTCGGTAGAAAGCTATTAGAGCCGCTTGAGCTGGCTATTCCAGGGAAACATTACCACTTGTACTAAGCTAATGTATTGCTTTTTCTTGCAATGCTCCAATGTATTGCTTTTGCTTGCAGTTCACTGGGTCTTTCCAGGGAGCTATGAGCCTAAACTAACATTGCAAATGCATTTTCCAGGTACACTGCACTGTTACCCTCTTCCCTTATTCAGAAAGCAGGAATGTAAAATGTAATAGGTTCAATGCAGAGTTGTTGGCACAGTAATGCAATAACAAAAAAAGGACTGTCCAGCCTCCACATTGCTACAAAAGTGAGAATCTGATTTATACCATTTTAAATGGTCAAGGTTCAGGACTTCTAGCACACTGAGATATGTTTTGGGGCTCTTGTTAGTGATATCAGGGAAGAATTTCTGGGGCATGACAGATCTGGGAACAGCACCCTGTCAGGCGTGAAGTCCCACCTCCTGATCTGGGGTCTCTTCAGGTGCAATGGGCAGAGTCCTGTTTGATATGAATATTCTCTGCAGAACTTCTGCCTTCCAGGGACCTCATGCATCTTGCTCAAATGCTGCAGGACACAGCATGTGGCAAAAAACAGAAATCCCACCCAGAGAGACAGGAATATAGGCAGTCATGACACTCTCTTCTCCACTATTTGCCATGTACTAATACAAACCGAAACCAGAGCCATTTGACTCAGGTATTTCTTTCTGGGTTGCAACCACCTCCATTACTGCGGCAAGGAGTTTCACAAAGCAAAGCCTATTCTCTGGCTCTACTGCCTTAAAGGTCCCACTGCAGAAGTAGTTGGAGTTTTTTGTTGGTTTGGGTTCTTTTTCTCTCCAGAGCTATATCTACCTGTTATTCCAATTGAAGAAGAAAGCTTGCACTATCCTCTGGATTATACATGCACATTGAGGTGATGTTCACATCCTCAGCAGAGTCCTCAGTTGGCTCTGGGACAGAAAACCTTCCAGGAGAACCCAGGAGCCTTGAGGAATCAGTAACAGGTATTTCTAGTCTGCTGTGAGGTTCCCCTTTGGATCAGTACTGACTTGTGCATCCCAGATCAGCTTTAGAGAGAGGCAGCTTTTGCACCATTGTGAAATTGTAGCACTGATGGTTTATAACCATACAGGATGTCTTGGTGCATTCTGGAAGAAGGGCTTGAGTGCTCTCATCAAGCTACAAGCGAAGTGTTTACCTCATGGAGTCCTGAGGATTGTGACAAAAGGTTCAGTGTTCACTGGGACCCCCCTCAAATCAATGCTTGATTATTCATTTGTTGGAAATGGGATACCACATCACTACAAGAGCAAACACAAGCCAATGCAGAAATCATGCTGTAGCAAGGGAGAAGATTATTGGATGACATAGCTGATCTGGGTTTACAAGTGATGTCCAAACCCTATTCAGATTCCCAACTCACCCTGAAACCCAAAGAGAAAATCTGACTGGAAGTTTTGTTGATCAGCAGAAAAAAATAGTCTGGGGAAGAATGTTATAGATCAGCAAGGCCCAAGGGGACCTGTGAAGACTGATTTTCCAGAGACAGAAGCATGGAATTGGAGACTTCATTTGGGGAGGTTTTTTTCTTGTTTTCCTATCTGTAGAGTAGAGATCCCCAATGCCAATTACGTGAAAGCTGGGACAGAAATTGCCAGGCATCTTCAGTAGAACTAGAAAAAAATCATCCAGAGACTTGTACCAGGAAGCCAGAGAATGGATTTGTGGGTCTCTCCAGTGAAGTTTGCCTCTGCTTTGCTATCTCAAAAATCCACAAGTCATAAAAGCAGCTGTCACCAATATTTTCCTTTTCAGTGCCTAAGACAGGAAGAAGGGGTATGCATAAAATCCACAGATAACCCAAAGCATACCAAGATGCTCTTTAGGGGGGTCCTAGCAGGAAGGTAATTGCATTTTTATGAAAGGTTTTACCTCCTGAGACTTAAAAAAATTGCTGCATTCCCTCAAGGGTAACTCCTTTCCTAGAAGCTGCAGCAAGGTCTCTGGAATAAACTCCACCATAGTAACACTATAATTTATCAGTGTTTTCATTTGTGTCTGTAGCCTGTCCTGCTGCAGCATCCCAATCCATCCACCCACATATCTAGTCACATCCAGGCAACAAAAAGATTACACAAGTTTGGGGGACCTTCGCAGCTGACTTTCTGAGAAAACAAGTTTGTTCTTTATATCCATTTCTTTTTCTTTGCAAAGCAGAGACACAGAGAAACTTATTTCCATCATCCTTTCTGCACCCTGCCCCCAAGCAGCAGCTGACAGCTGGCAGTAAGTTTCACCTGACATTTGTAGCTTGGTCCTTCATGAGAGTGCTCTAGAGTTATCACCATCCCGAGAGCCAAAGATTTTTTTAAAAGTCAGGTGAGGAGAGAGAAGTAGCTCAGCTGCTGTAAGACAGGGAAAGGGAGAGAGCAGAGAAACACCTTTTCTTCACCAGAAATGACCCCATTCACAGCAGTCCCATTCAGGAAGACCCTGGCAGCTGGCTCTGGTGCTCTGAGACTGACCAGTGCTGCATTCACATGTTCAAAGTGGAGAGGCTTAGCTCAGAACTCCAAGATGAAACCTGCTGTAGTGTCCAGGGAGACAAATCATCCCTTCCTGGTCAACTTCTAGCCAGAATTAGCAGTAGCTGGTCCTGAAGTAAAGAGAACACAGTGTGGAGACTGTCCTTGCACTGCCTTGGAGACGTAACACAAACACTACTCTCATGGGATTGCTTTCCATCTGGTACATACTGTGAGTGATGGAAACACAGCAGGACACATAACCAGGAACATATGAGCAGATAAGGGATAACAAAAAGGTAGGTGAATAATGTAAGATTAGAGCATAAATTTGATTTGGGTAACATTCTGTGGTATCCTGAGTGCTATAAAATCCCACAGATGAGGAGGCAGCCACATAAAATGTAGTGGCAGTGTAAAAATCAAAGTCTGGCACTAATGGCTGTGATCTTTTTTAATCTATTGATTAAACTAGTGATCCTTTCCAGCCCTAAACACCACTAATCCGTTGCCCTGGGAATAAACTTGGAGCTGGGAAGGAATAAGTTTCCCTCTCAGGAACACTTTTCAAGCTTTTAGTGTTTTTATCATGCTGAAGTAGGCATTTGAGCTTTCTCATAAAGAAAAAAAAAACCAACCAAGACAAAAACATGGAAAAGGTGACACTTCTCTAACATCCAGGGAAACAAAGTATATGGAAGGGAATAGCACACCCCAAGTCTAGTTAGCACTGTAACTGCCAAGTTCAGGTACACCAAATTAGTCCTCATAGTCCCTCCCAGCAGAGTTGTTCCACCTGGTAACAAGTAATTAGGAGACACCCAAGCCATATAATGCACATACAGAGTAACACACAACTTGGAGACACAGACTTAAATTACTGGGGCAACTTCAAGGTACCACCTCTTATTGTATATAGAGCTGATGTTTTTAGGTGGCAGCTGGGAGGATTTAGCATATTACAGTGGCACTTCAGAGCCACATCCAGCTTGCATATGAGTCTCTGCTGTGGCACCTAGTTCTTTCTACAGACTGCACATGCAGCAAGGCTTGGGCAGTGGAGCACCAGAGTCAGACTGAATTGCTAATCTCACCCAGTCAGAGCAGCTGGAACATCTGCAACAGCAGCAGCATCGTGAAGATAAGAAGAAAGGAGGAGCCTGGAGTTAGCCAGGAGAAAAGCTGGGACTCATTTCACTGAAACCAAGTCCCCATTCAGGCACAGTGGGATCATCAATGAGGGTATCAGCATAGTTGGGCATGTGTCCAATGACAAGCACACATGTGCAGGTGTTGTCCAGTACCAGCAGTCCATTTTTGTCTCCCCTTTATTCCCACTGAATTGTCCTTGACAAATAAAGATTTTCTCTCTCTTGCTTTTGTTGAGGTCCAGAATTTCCCCAGCTCCCTCCCTCCCCTTATGCCTGGGCCAATTTAGAGTGTTAATTAGCAATGAATTAGCAGCACAATCCCATTCAAAGCCCCAGACCCACTATGATGAATTCCTACGAGGAACCTGACAAATCTTATGTTAATATCTTCCTTTCCTTCATCAAGCAATTACTTCTCACTTCATTTGTCTGCAAAGGCTTAGCCCACACTCTCAGCTCAGGTGCTGGCATATGTGGTTCAACTTTGTCAATTAATTATTGAATGACTTTTTTCACGCTGTTAGACTATTTTTTAAAAAGTGAAAACATCTCCTTAATTATTAAATTTCAAGATGCTGGGAACTAAAACTCTTAGAGGGAGTGCTGACACCACCTCCTAAAACTTCCTGCTATCACCACCGTGGCTGGGCCCCTGCCTGACTCCTTATTCACGGTGGCCTTTCACCTTGCCATGTGGAGACCGCAGTAAGTCTGGTCCTGATCCAAAGGCTGATGAAGTCAAGGAAAAGATTTACATAATCTTCAGAGGGGCTTGAGTCCTTCCCAAAAACTGATGTGCTGTTAAGACATCGATGCTCTAGGGATCCACCAACTTTCTGACAAGAAACATTCAGAGACTTATGAGAGTAGTTAAGACCAACAATCATTCTCCACCACAGTGACTGACAGAGGTTCAGGGCAGAAGAAAGAGCTGTTTAACTTTGCTCTTCTTCTTAGCACACCATGTCAAACTGCAGTGAGTAACCCTTGAATTAAGCCCCAAAACACAATGCCAACGCTTATTTTGTTGATCAAAGAGCTAAGTCCCAACCTTAGTGGTACCCATTGTCCATATCCAAAAGAAAACTAATTCTTTCTTCTCTGCCCAAGCTGCCAAAGGGAAGGATTCAGCCCCAAACAGCCTTCTGCTCCCCCTTTCCCAGCCAGAAACCCAAGCTCTTAGTACCTCTCTCTTGGGTATCTCTCTTCCAAGAGATCAGCTCTTGATTGCTGATTTTCTGAGTCTGCAAAGAACAAGGGGTTGAAGCAGATGTTTTGTTTTTGCCTGTCAGCTCTGCTGAGCATCCCACTGGGGAGCTGTGGGCAGAGGCCTGAGTCATTCTGCATCAGCACAGAAACAGCTGACCCATCTCTGCATGCTCTCCAGCTGACTGCCAGCATGACTGGTAGCTTCAAGTGACAGGTTGCCCCTGGAGACTCAGAGATGGTACCCTATCCTACAAAGTCTTTTCATGGCTTCCTACAGGGTCATTAAGAGATAAAGATCTCCTATCGACCAACCGAAGCAGCCCATACACTTCCTGCTGAGCCTACCCTCTGGTTTCACCCCATTCCCCTGGAGCATTCATGAGGGGAAAGCATCTCAAGCCATGCAACCTCTGTGGTCTCACGTGCCCACCTCCCTTTAACAACAGTGATGTCTACACCACAATCTCAGACACGGGGCAGCTGCTCAAACATTTGCTGGCATTTGGTCGGTCGAAGCCCAGCTGCTGGGACTGCCATGCTGCATCCATTTTTTATGGGGAACCAGACTAACCAGACTGTTAGGAGGTCTGCCTGGCCTAGGTGAACTCCAGTGAAGGCAGCACTCAGGTTCAGAGGAAGGGACTAGTATCAGGATAGTGCTGTGGGATACCTACCACCTGATCCTACTTCTCTTTCTCATGCAAGCACCTGCAGTGAAGCCACCAGCTGTGCTGCTGGGATGCCGAAAACAGTATATCACTCCAGAGTAGAGAGCAAGAAAAGCAACAGGACTGTGTATGCAAGGAATGGGGTGAAAAGAAGCAAAGGCAGCCTAAGCTTCAGAAAAGACTCTTTCTCTCTCTCTCCCAATGGTTTTAAGACTCCTGAGCTGTCTGTCCGCTGGTAGGAAAGGAGCAATCTATCACAGGCATCAGACACTTCGGGACCTGCTATGGCTGCAATAGCTGGGACTTACAGAACCTTTTTTTCCACTGACTTTCAGTCTGGAGCAATAAAAATGCCCCTCTGTTTCCTCCAGCAGGCTTGCAAACCACAGCTGCAAATATCAGAGAGAAGAGAGCAATTAAAGAGACAAAGTGCTGAAAAATACATAACAAAACCCCTGCAAATGGGTACTGGAAGCCTGGAGAACAAAGGCAATATGTGTTAATGATGAACATGATTTGGTTAAATTTTAATAGTCCATAACAGAAGCGATGGATGGGAGAAGCAATCAGGTCTTAGGCAGGGATCACTTTTTTCACAGGGCCCTCCTCATTGGAGATGACAGCCTTCCCCCTCCCTTCCCACCGGGGACTCTCTTCACACCTCTGGCTCCAGAAAGAATGCAGTGCAGATGGGGGTTTAAGTTTTATGTATGTGCTCCCCACACCCAGAAATGTAGCCCAAGAGCCCTGAGAATGTCCGGCAGGGAGCAGAAGGATCTCAGCTAGTGATGCTTTCAGGAAGTTTAAGCTCAAAGACATAGCTGCTTGGCCAGAGATGAAAGCATGTGTGCCATGGAGCTTACTTGGACCCCTTGCCCAGCTGCCTTGACCACGACCATCTGTGTGCTGAGCCAGGAACCGCATGCTGGCTCCTAGCTGGGCATGTATATGCACATCCCTGAGTTTGCATCAGATAGTTCTAGGTATCCTTCTGTCTTTCCTCCTCCTGCCCTGTAGATCAAAAATAAGGTCTTGCCCAACACAGAAATGTAGGGTGAAGGAGGACAAACATGACATCAAGGCCAAACGGACAGGGAAAGGACATGCTGCCACTCTGTG
Source organism: Piaya cayana (assembly GCA_013389865.1). Lineage (NCBI taxonomy): Eukaryota > Metazoa > Chordata > Aves > Cuculiformes > Coccyzidae > Piaya > Piaya cayana. The sequence goes on along the minus strand of WAAB01024609.1, from coordinate 307,953 downwards.
ATGGAAACACACCTGCCTCTGTTTGCAGCTAGTGGAAACACCAGCCCAGATCAGCCTTGGCAGAGCAAGCAAGGCAGGACATGTTAACATCACTTTGACGTGACATGGATGGATTAGCAAGAGCCCAGTGGTGGTTTTGCTGTAGATCTGCCCCTCAAGGAGCCACTCCCCACCTTGTCCCCAACTCCCCCACCTATGCACACACAGCTTACTGTTATCAGGATGCCCAATGTGTTATATCAAAGCAAGGGACAGACGTGCAGGCTTCCCACTCTTCCTCAGTGACTTTGCTTGCTCCTGAGACCTCCCTCGCTGACTTGCTGCTCCCCCCCGCAAGTGTCGCCTTCCTTGAGTTCACCTTGCCCCTCTCTGCCCCTCCATGAGCAAGCAGCTCCAGTGGCAGACACCCTCTCACACCCCGGGCACCAGCACATCAGCCTGCATGCATTTATAGCACTAGAGCAGCACAGTCCTCCACTTGCAATCCCTACCTTTCACACACAAGCTCTGCACAGACATAGCCAGAGACCTTGCAGCATGCCAGGCTGTGGAAGGAGGGACAGAGTGACCCTGAAAATATTCAGTACTTTGTGCAGATCTCCAGCTTCTCTCTGAACTTCCCTTCATTCCTCCACCCTTCCCCGTTCCATCAATGTTGTTGTTCCCATGATAGCAAATGAAGCTTCTAACCCTGACTCTTAACTTGTTGAAGGACTTTTTCTACACTAAACTACCTACATGAAAATCCCACCCAAGATGAAGCAAACTAAGTCCTGGGGTTCTGGGCTGAATCTCATACCACTCATGTCATCTCTGCTGGGAGTAGAGGGAGGTCCTCCAGCAAATGCTGGGCAAAATGAACAAGTCTTCCTCTCCAGACACAGAGCTTTTCTCTGCTTACAACACTGCTGAAAAAAGTCCCACATACCTATATCACAAAGCCATCAACACCCCGGAGAGCAGGGGCATAGCAAAATGTGGATGGGGCAAGAAATGTGTAGCCAGCCACGGTGTGGTCTATAAGCATGGAACAAGAGTTGATTCTGGCAAAGGAACGGCTGATCCCAGAGAGCTGCATAACTCGGGATCATTATCAAGCCACTTAGGTCAAGCAGGAGTTTGGCATGATCATCACATTCAGCCCCTGGGAGAGATAGTCCCAAAGAGAGCCCATCACCCATCACTGCAGGCATAGGGCACTCACATAGCTACTTCTGCACCCACATGCTGGTGAAGCCCAGGGGTGCCTCAACACATGTTGATGCATCCACCCTGCTTTCCCCAGCTCTCATCAGGTGCCTAAGCTTCCAGGAGCACAAGGTTCATCAGATAGCTCAGCCATCCCACCTCTACCACGGGAGAAACTAGCTCTGCAGATCCAAGCCCAGGGGCCTGCAAAGGGAAAAGGAGAAGGAGAGGACGCATCCTTGCAGGAGCTGCAGCCTGGTGAGACGCTGGGGAAAGGACTGTCAAAAACTAATTTAAAAATGTAGCGCTCTGCTTGATTTCATGTCTCAACATGTCGCTTAACAGCAATTTAGTCATCCCCCCTGCCTTTTGCTGAGGCATTGACACTTTTTTAATAAAAATACATAGAGGATCTTCAGGCACTTTATTAAGCACACAGCAAGGATGCCAGCACCCATGTCTCTGCCCCATGCTCCCTATTAGTGTAATGAGAGCTTGCAGGAGCAGAGGAGCCAGCAGAGACCCTTCCACAGATCCAGCTGAATGCTCACGACCTGATTTCCCAGAGCACATGCTTGACTTCCTCTAGAAATCATATCTTCAGCTGGTGCCCGGGGTGGGGCCTGCCTAGGTGAAAAGTATTCAGCAAACTTGATCTGCCAGCAAGCTTATATAATTATTAGAATTTCTAATTTCCCCCCCCCCCTTATTTTGGTCCTTTTTCTTTTTTTTTAGTGTCCCCCAGCCATGTTGCAATGCAGAAGCTGCTGCTGCCATGGTTACAGTCCCAGCCAGCCTATACCCAGCTCTCAGCTGCAGCCTGTGGAGGGTGCTGAGCCCTTGGAGCCTGCGTGCCACGCTGACCTCTTTCCCAAGGGACAGGACTGCCTGGCACCATCCCCAGTCTATAGCTTCTCTAACCACCCCTGCATCGTATCTCTGTAACCATAAACTTTTTGTCTTTGAGCTCAACGTAGCCCCGTGCACCAGGGCACCCAAGCATGTCGTGGTCTAAGGAGAGCCTTGCACCTGAGGGAAGAAGCAGTGGTATTGCCAGCAGCCAGCACGACCGCATCTGATGCTTGGGCTGTTCATCAGAAGATAAACCCGAAGGCAACATGTTATCAGTGGCCATCAGTGGGCTGGATCTGAACAGGCATTTTCCAGGGCCCTGTGGTTCATTCTTTAGGCTGCTTATCTCTTGCATGCATCTCTCTACTTCTTACACCTTCTGAGAGGAAAAGCTAGTCAATGGCGAAGGAGGTGTTACTGCACGGGACCCTGCTAATACAACCTGAAGGCTTTTTTTTGCCAAGAAAAAGTTACTGCCGTTTCTCCATAGTCATCCTGTAGCACAGGTCAAGTATCTAGATGGCTTTTGGGGGGCTCAGGCTTGTACTGAGTGCAGGTAAGGCGTGCTCTGCATCATTCTATTGATGGCTTAGCTCAGGGCCCAAAACATAGCCAGAGTTTAGCTGTTTTCTCTGGAACAAGGGAACCCAAAAGCAGAGAGGCAATCTTCAGAGTGAAGCTGTGTGGACAGTTTATAGAATCCTCCCTGCACCTCTTCCAGTGGCCCTGAAGAGATCTAAACTCAGTTCCCCAGCTGGACTAGAGAAGCTAGTTATCCTTGAAATCTTGACCTTATGACAAACCAGGAATCTCAAAGGAAGCCTTCATTTCCCCTAAGCTTTACAGGCCCCACATCTACACTGCAAGCAGCCCAGTTAAGTCTACAACCAACCTCCGAGTGCTCTTTGCACTCCTGCAGCTTTGCCAGTCTCTTAGGAAAACCCTTGGGTCCTGCATGCCTGACTGCATCCCACCACCCTCAAGGCTGCTGCCTTTAGGGTGACAGGGACCGTTTCCTTTCCTGAATCAGCCCAGCTAAGGGGTTAAGCTCAGGGCAGACAGACTGATGCCCCACTTAGATCCCTGTTCCTCCCCAGTTGCCTCCCACTACCAGCAGGACCTTCAGGCTCTTGGAGATACCTCTGCTCTGCGTGCCAAAGCAGCAGACAGCTGCCTGAGCCTTCCTCCTTGCAGGGATAGGGAGTAACTATGGTAACTGTCTCCAACTCCATCCCAGCTCCATGTTTGCCTCTCCTCAATACTGCTTGTGTTTATCTTTGATGCTCCTTTCACAGCTTGCTCCTTTCTCCTGACAAAAGGCAGAAAGCTGGTCTTGCAACAGCTTCCAGTCTCCTCTTCCCGCAGACAGTGTTAAGTACAGACTAGCTGATCTACACAGGTAAGACATTACTTTGCTCAACACTTTCCCTGCTCATCCCTGAGAGCCCCCACAGGTTTCCAGCAGGGTTATTTAATCACCAAAGCACAAGATGAGCAACTGCAGCCTGGCAGGAGCCTGGAGGTGCCACTGGGCATCAGCAAATGCCATCCGAGAGGCATGCTGCAAGGGCTGGTGGGGTGGCAAGCTGGCAGGTAGCATGTGGGAACACACCATCTGGGTTGCTTCCAGGACTAACCTAAGAAAGCAGGATGGGTGCTACCCTTAATCCCTGCATAATTTCATCCTCCATCTGTAGAGCAGAGTAACTGTGCTTCCTCCCACACCTTCCATCACGTTCATCAAAACCTTCAGGGCACAGCCACTGCTCTGTGCCGCAGAGCCTGGCACCAAAATTTATGCTCCAATCTCAGCTGTGACCATTCAGGTAAAAATTTTCAAAAGCATCTAAATGACTCAGACATTGAGATTGGATTTGGGAGGCACTTCTGAGAATGGATCTTGGGCTCCTGACACTTTTGAAATGTTCCCCACAATAATTTCAGAATGTCTAAACTACCAATTATTGCTTGATTAACAATGGTAAATAGGAGCCCTGTGTTCTGCTATCTCTCTTGCTGTTTCAGCTGTTAATGACAACTACACCACAGGCTGCCGGGGGAAACATTTAATGTGGGAAGCTATGATTTTTTTCCTTTTGTATTTTAAAAATAAGATGATAACATTTCTTTTCCCTCTTTCTCTGCCTTTTTTTCCCCCTTTGCTTTGTCATGCCAAGCAGCGTGTCTGACACCAGCTGAAAACATCTGGAACGGTTCTGATAGGAGCAGAGCCAGCTGCCTTTTCATATTTCTCTGGGACTGGGAGATATATATCAGATGCGAGTGTCTCTCCTCACTAATAATATGTTATCTGAATAAATAACTGGTTGTGGCTCAGACCTGGCTGAAGTGTTTGCTCTCTGCCTTCTTTTGCAGGATTTGATTTACAATGTCGTCTCTTACTTTACGCTGATTCTTATGTTACTTTTAGGGTTTTTTTATTGAATCATTTCTTCTTCTCCCTCCCTCCCCTCCCCTTCCGTCCTTAGGCATTCGATCACAGCTGTCTCTGAGGGGGGTTGCAACCCAGCTTTCCACCTGCTCAAACTGCAAGCAGAGGAAACCTAAGAAGAAACAGTGGAAAGATTTTCTGCCTGGTCCCTGCCCAGATCCCTCCTAGTGATCAGGGCTTGTCTGAGAGGCACGACTTGGACCTGAACCTGCCAGTGCAGGGGAACACAGGGTGAGATCTGGCCATGCCTGTGCATGCAGAGGTGGCAGGGAGAGTGTAAGTTCCATGGCCTTTAGGGGTGCCACCACTGTGGGACTTACTTTCCTTTGCCCCCCACATCAAGGGTGATGCTGCCCATGATAGGAACCCTCTTTGGTGCCACAGGTTGCCCAAGACAAGAAGTGCCAGCCCTCAAAGAAGTCACCTTCCTGCCCACTGCACTAGAAACATAGCTGCCACCCCTCCCCATGAGCAGACCAGAGCTACCCAGCAGGCAGCTAGCCGGGGGCTGAGCTGTACAAGCACACTGATGTCCCAAAGGTATTCCCACATAATCCTGGGGCACTGAGGTTCTCCAGCTCGGCTCCCTTCCCTCTCTCATCAGAGCTGTTTGTTCACCTCAGCACAGACATCCCTGCCACATTCAGATCACCCCTGTGTCCTGGAATGAAAGTCAACACAGTCATCCCAGCTGTCAGAAGCAGAGCGCTCTGATGAATCCCTCCTCACAAGCTGTCCAAGAGCCCTGCAAAACTACAGAGACACCTGGCTCCATTGGGCTGCCCCTGGTTTGGCACTGGCAAGGGAAGAGCACCCCTTGGGATGTCAAGGGCATTTCTGGCAGCTGGAGCAGTCTCAGGCAAAGAGGAAAGCAAGTTATGTGACAATGATGAAATGTGAAAACAGCTGCTTTTGAGGTCTTTCATCCATCATCCTTGTGAGCCTGTGACAGTGACAACAAGGGGGAGGGTGGGACGGAGGGAGAACTGAGAAAGAAGCATGGTGAAAGGAGTTGGCTCTGAAGGCTTGGCATATATTAAAAGCAAACAGCTTGTCTTTGAACCTTAACACCCACTCCTGCCTGTAGAAATATCCTGCCTGTAGAAATATCCTGCCTGAGAGCAACCTTTCCAGGGCTAGGTCTCTATGTGGGTCAGGTAGAGCAGTGAACTGGGTCTAATAGGTTGTCCACCAAGTCACCTCACAATGTTTCCTCCCCTCCTAAGGTATCGCCTTCCTTTGCACAGATTCAGATCCCCCAAGATGTCTATACAGGGAGTCTCTTCCACTGCAGATGCCTCATGAGATCTCAGCCCCTGTTGCCCTGTATGTGTTTCACAGAGACGGGGCATTCACCTCCAGGGCCTCTGCTTTTCCAATCTTTAGTAGAAAATGTGGGTAAAATGAGATCCTACATTTTCCCACATGAGAGAAAGCATCTCTTCCAGACTGGCAATGTAGCCACTCTCAGCTTCTTCCAGCTGTTTGGAAGTGTGAGTCTGCTGCAGAAGGAATTGCCTTCTCCTGATGATCGGAGCACCAGGAACACTCCAGCCAGACTGTGGAGAGAAAACCACCATGGGAAATGCTATGCATCAGGCAATTCCATTGGGGTAACTGGTGATGCTCACAGGTCATTGGCTGAGATCCAGTTTGATGCTACTTAAGATGCTTTTGCTCAAATAATCATCTTGAGTATAGAAGTATTTTGCACCACCTATCAGAGAACAGTAAAAAGCCAGGCAAGGAGACAGCACACTCCATCCTAACGAAGGGCTTAAGATGAAAAGCAACAGCGGAGTTGTCATGCAACTGTTTGTTTGCATTATTTTGGGCTCAGATGTTTGCAAATACAGCCTGTTCTAAATTGATATCTCTCTTTTTTTTTTTTCAGATGGCGTGTGATAAATGCGTTAATTTTGCATTCAGCTCTGGGAGGCAAGAGGGGGCTGACAGAAAGAGCAGCTAAGAGAAGTGACTCTTTCTTCTTGCCTGGAACCTGGTTCAGTGGGTGTCTGGATCCCAGTTCAGTTTGCTCCTGGATCCCTGTGACCGTGGGGGCCAGGTTAGAAGTGACTAATAACCACCTTGCCACCTTGGTAATGAGTTCAGCCTCAGAACCCCTAGAGAAATCGGTTACCCTCCTTGTGCTGTNAAGTGACTAATAACCACCTTGCCATCCCCGGGGCCTTCCCCACCAACACTGCTGTGCTCCTCATGGATGGTAATGAGTGCAGCCTCAGAGGCCCTAGAGAAATGGGTTACCCTCCTCATGCTCCGCTCATAGAAGACAGAGCTGATGGAGGAAACTACTCTCCCAAGGATGTGCAATCCATCCACAACAGAGCATGTAAATTCTTGATTTGCCCTGGCTTATCTCCCCTACCCACTGAGTGGGGCCCACTTTCACCTCATCATGGGCTCAAGCTGGCTGTGTCCATGCCATCAGGGACCACCTTCAAGTTTAAGGCTTAGGACTCTTAGTGCAGGTACCAGGGAGTTTAAGTTGGTGTGCAGAGTTAAGCCCTAAGCTACCATGACTGCATGGACATACCTGGCATGTTTTCCCATACCTGTGACATGCCACTATTGAGTGAACCTCCAAATCCACAGCACCCCACTGCTCCCAATTTAGTAGCCACCTAGCACTGCAAGACTTAAAACAAATGCTCAGCATCCATGCTGTCCTGTCTTAAAGCAGCTGAATGTGGCTATGTGGAGCTATTCTGGGGTTCTATGTGAGCACCACAGGATCCAAGGATCTCCCACCAGACGAGGCATGTGACATGATCCCTCCTAAACAACACAAGCCAAGCTTTTCCAGCCCTCGCTGCTCTTGCTCTTGTTTTTTTGCAGTGCCACTTTCCACTCCAGGCAGCAAAACAGGGACCATGGCAAGTTCTGTGTGCTGGGCAGCTGAAAGTGTATCTAAAGCCACCCAGTCACTTTCAGAAGCAAAGTGAGAAAGACTCTTGAGGAGGAGAATGTTAAAATGAGGCAGACAACCCTGTGACAGCTTTTTTTAGAAGACCTTCACCAGGGAAGCAGTGTCTTGGTGATGAGCAGACAACAGATTAGTGGCAAGGACAGCAGTGCAGATGCAGCAATTGAAAATCAGCATGGGTAGAAGCAGGAGTACATGTTAGAGGTGGTCCTGAGCAGGAGAAATAGTTAATTTTCAGGGTCACTGTTTCTCACTGAGTGGTAAGTGGTAAGATCCACCAAGACAAGTGGATCATTGTAAAAATCAGTGAATTATTTCATTTGAGGGGAAGAAAACTGAGAAGTTCAAAGCCTCCCTTTCAAATTTTTCTGAATTAGGTATTCCAGGTTTTCTTGTTGAAATAGCCATTTATTTTTACAGATTACTAATAGCCCATTAGGCCTTTTTTTTAGATCCCTATTCAGAACATTTGCTTTCAAACTGAGTCATTTACTCAACACAAGATTATTTTTCTGCTTTTCATTTCAGCAGTAAACGGAAAAATAATGAATTACACAATAAACCCCAGTTGTGGGTTGGTTAGTTTTCATTTTTATGCTGCCATTCTTGTAGCAAACAAGAGCAGTTCTTATTTGCACAGTTATAGTCAAATGTCACTTTCCTCAAAGTCTCAACTGACCAGCTGGGATTACAGAGCTGGCTGGGATTGCAAGTGGCACATTCTCCCAAGAAACACAGAAACCTAGGCTTCTCGTTATCTTAGCTAATTGCCTGACAGAAGAGAGTTAGTAGGTCTTCTATTAGCAATTTTGCAATGCAATGAGATTTGCAGTGAGGAAGATGTCGTTCCCTTTATAAGAACATCTGTATAGGATCCCACAGGATCCCAGGACTCCATCCCTGACAGTGGCCATAGCAGAATAGGGCAAACATATAAAAATCTTGCTCTTAATCCCTCTCCTCTCCATTCATTTCCAACACAGGGACTTCCTGAAACAGAGACAGTTTCCTTGTGCTTAGTAACTACCCAGGCATTTTCTTCTTTTGGACTTAATGAAAACTTCAGCATAACATCCTGCAGCAAAGAGTGAGACAGAATAATTGCCTCTTTGAGGAAGAAGGAATAGTTGCCTCTTTTTGCTTCTTTCAAGCTCAGCTCCCACTAGCTTTATTCGATGCTCATTGCTCTTGAATTGGAGGATAGAGGGAACAAGCCAAATCTGGTGGCACTGTCATTCGTCCATAGACCTGGGAGAACTATGCAACCTGATTCCCAGAACTGCAAAGCTCCTCCCTGGACACCTGGCTGGACAAGGGAGGCCTTACCTGCAACAGAGCAAGGTGAAGTCTGCATTCAGGACATCAGAATTTAGGCAGAGGAACCTGTTGGCAAGTCTGGGCTGATGTGCGGGCATAATAGTCAGTTAGAAAAACTGCAGAAATGTAAGGTAAACTTAGACAGCTTAGCTTACTGAAATACACACTGTCTGCTAGTAAAGGCCTTGAAGACCCTGGATGTTGATAAAAGAGAAGCTCATTCGCAGACATTCACTGGTAAGGAAAAGCTGGAATGCAGAAAGCTAACTGCAGCTCAACCAGGATGAGACTGTGCCTGCGCACGGTTTGAATTCAGGGACAGTTCATGAGGAAGATGAAGGCGACTTCAGCCCTGAGCCCCAGATCACAACATTGCGCCTGCACAAGCATAGAAGAAGCTTCTTGAATCTAATTATAATAAGAAGCGGGGAAAGGTCATGAATATGTAATAGGCACTTATGAATAGGCATGTCTTCACACTATAACTATCTGTTTGTTAGACTGTTCAGTGTGCGAGTTAGGAGGATTACCCCCTTGCACCCACCAGTGAATAAACGCATACCTGCTCTATAACCCTTAACAGAGTTATAGAGTTTGATTCCACAAAACAGGGCACTAGGAAGGAAGAAGTGCCTTCTTCATTTGTGGTTTGCGTAAGAGAGGCAGGACATAAAAAGCAGACTGTTGTGTAGCTTGAGGTGCAAACTCTGCCTGGGAAACAAGAGAGGGACAGTTATGAGAAGAGCTAATTATTAAAAGTTGCCTCCAATAAGCAGCAGAGTCAAGACAGCTATAACCAGGCAAGTATTCAAGGCACAGACCTCTGGACGTTACCCAGCCTAGCCTCCTGTGAATATTTCCAGGATGGAAAACCCACAGACTCTTCAGGCACCTGTTTCAGTGCTTGGTCACTCTCACGAGGATAACTTTTTCCCTTTATGCAACTTACACCCCTTGACCTTTGCTGTGCACCTCTGAGAACATTTTGGCTCCATCCTATTTGCAATGGCTCTTTTGATAACTGAAGGCAGCAAATATCTTCCCATTTCTCTAGGCTCTTCTCACATACTGGCTGCTCCAGCTCCTGAATGCCTCAGCGCCCCTCCTCTTGGCTCATCCCAGTCTGCTGGCATCTCTTCCACGAACACCAAACTGGACCTGGTACTCCAGATGCAGACTCATAAGTGCCAAACAGAGAGGACTGCTGATTGAAGACGTCACAGTTTCCATGGGTTTGCAAATGCTACCTTTGCCCTTACACGACCTTTCCATCATGATAATTGCAGGTATCAGTGTAAACTCTTTGCCAGCTCTGCCTGCCCATCCTCTGAGCTCAGCAACAGCCAGCTCTAACCCAGAAACCGTGTAGACAGATTATCAAGATGCGGCATTTGAATTCCTAAACTCTGCTGAGGAGAAAAAGGTGCAGCTCAGCCCCCAGCTAGCAGGGATTTACACTAGGGGAGAGCTAGCTCGCATATAATCAAGAGGGGAGAATCAAACTTCTATGCCTACATCCATCCACAAGAGACTGCACAGACATCCCTATGATGTGCAGTGGGATAAAGATTTCATCCCACCTTACATGGGGCCTCTCACCCACTCAGTGCTGGAGATCAAAATATAATGCAAGAGTGGAGTTTCTGTCAGGGAAATTGGGTGTTCTAATGAATCACTTGAGATGCAGAGTCACGAATGTCCAGACATTCTTGGAGATGTTTTAATAAATAACAATGAAGATAACAGTTTAAACATTGTGAGCAGGAAATGCATTATTGAACATGCATAACGCAGTACAAACTCAGAGCCCTTTCAAAGCCCTCAAAAAAACATTCAGGCAAAATTTAAATGAACAGAAGCAAACAGGCGCATTTTGTCTGTCTATAGCTTCCAGAAAATCCATGCTGTAACACTGACCTGCAGCAGCTTTACATATTTGTGCACCTGTGTGCTCTCCCCACCTCTCTGCAGGAATGTACTTGCCCCTCAACCAGTCAGAGAAGCAAGACATTGGTGCATGCATCAGGTTTGTGTGTTTGCATGCTGTGCATCAGCCCAGCTCACTCATCAACCAGAAAGAAGGGGTGTCAGGGCCAAGGAGGAACACAAATACTTGTTGGGAGCTGCCACCAGGTCCAGTTTCTTTTTGGATCTGTATAAACTTTGGCAGCCCAACGTCCTGTGTGAGGAGTTCCCCATATACCAAGTCCCACAGATCTTCACTGCATTGATTCTACGTAGAGAAAAGCATATTTCCATATGCCTTCTGACTCAGTAGGATCCCTGGGACTCTGAAGGATGATAAAGGCCCCAGGGGGATTGTTCTTGAGGAATTTTCAAAGGGAAGGAAAGGTTGATACCAAAAACTCAGGTGTGTAGGAAGATTACTAATTTCAGGCATAGATCTGCATGATATGCTGACTTTGAAGAATGTCACTCTGATTGCATGGCCTCCTAGGACAGGGAGGGGACCAGTGGATAGTACTCAAAAAAAGCCCTAGCCAAAGCAGAGAGCTCTGCTGCCGCTACCACCCATACAGGATTAGAAGGAGATTCAAGGTTTGCCAAAAGTACCAAAGGGGCTGTATTACTGTTCAACAGTGATGCCAAATTAGAGTATGATCCTTAGCTTAAGGTCTCAGATTTAATGCCCAAAGATCAGTGTAAAGTGCAGAGTAAGATAATTAAAATTTTGCAGAAACACAAAGGGACAAGAATTCCTGAAACTGGCTTACAATCTCTCGCTTTTTTATTTTCATTTTTTAAATAACTATAAAACATGACCCAAGTGATTTAAATCAACATCTGTCACCAGCTGAAAGCTAAAAACCTTAGTGAAACTGAACCAGGCACACGATCTCTGTAGGTTTTCTTGTTTGCATCTGCTACTACAGAAAATCCACCTTTCCTTCCAGCCTTCTACTTTTAATCATGTCATGCTGCCCCCTCCCTAGAGGAGTTGAAGGAGGGAGAGGACTGTGTTGCCGAGAAGAAGGAGGAACAATGGATGCTTTGGAGGTAAGGTACAAGAGAGTGAGTTCAGGCACTGGTTGTGGGGCCAGGGCAAACAGGTGAGGTGGGAAGCCTGTATACTGTTGGACAAGGCCACAGCAATGGTGTCACACAACCTCAGCACAGAAATCAGCATGACAGTCTCCTGATGAATAAATACGTCCAATACTACAGCTTTACATCAGTAGAACTCTGGTCTGACACACATCTCTTAGCGCTGGGTCTCCAAGAGCAGGTTCACTACATGGGCAAGATTTTAAGATCAGTTTCTAAAAGGTCACTGTCCTATTTAATAATGGAAGGAGCACTGGAGGTGGTAGCCCAGGGCAGCAGGGGAGTGTTATGCTTCTTCAGCAAAGGCACAGTGTGCATCAGGAATAGTAGCTGCCTTCCTGACAAATGATAACAGAGGTGTCATTGCGTTAACCTTCCAGCTTTCATAACCCACCCAAGGGTTTCCTGGAGCACTGCCTGTGGCCGAGATGTACACCTTCTCCTTCTTTTGCTCAGATATACCCTCATACTACAGTAGCTGGAGCTAGATGAACTACACACACCTTCTCTCCCCTGTGGGCAATAAGGACAGACTTCCAAAAGACAGAGGCAGAAGGTGACTTCTAGGTAGTAGCTGAGAGGACCCCACACTGACTTTAATCTGAACAAAGTCTTCCCAGACCCTTGGATCCCATCTTCCAGACAAAGATCTGCAATACCAGTATGTACACATAAGGGCTCACAGCTAGAAACGCTGATGTGGACACATCAAGTGTGGAACAACTCAACCCCCAGCAGATTTCAGGTGCTGAGATGCTACAAGAAGCTCAGTTTCAAAGCAGCTTGTCTGCTTCACTCGTGACACTGGTTCTTCTATAGTAATTTCTCCTTTACTAGAAAGTTCAGAGCTGCCTGTTCTCAAGGGCCTTTTTGTACTCAAACAAGCCTTGAGATCCCCTTGTTTCTCCTCAGAGCTGCTTGGTGACACTAAGCCCTCCCCTGAGAAGTAAGAGGATTCCCACAGAGTCTGCCCTGGTATTTGAAGCCTAGTGCTGCCACTGCTTTGCTTTCTACCCAATAGTTGAGGAAAAATTTATTTAAACTTGGTTTCTATTACCTACAGCCCCACTATCTGGATTGACAGAATATTCCTCAAGTACCTACTGAAGCAGCAGTCTCCAGCATGCTCCCAAGACCTTATCTTTGCCAATTCTTTTTAGATGGGTTTGATTTTCCTCTCGCTTACACCTGCTTCACAGCAGGGTAACTCCACTAAAAAGACTCCTCATTTACACCTGCGGAAGGAAGAGAAGAGTCGAGGCCATCCCCTGCAGGAAGAATGTAGATAAAATACCGGCTGCATGATGTACTATAAAAAATCAATCCCCCAACTACTTCCATCATCTCAACACAGAAATTCCTCTCTCCAATGTTGTTTTTAATAAAAACCTTACGAAAAGGAAAATGCCTTCCTGAGCCATTCTGCACAGACTCAGGAGAACCGTTGGGTTGGATCATGACAGTATAAACTGGTTTATTGCCAGAACAAGGAACAGATGCCAGCAGTGTGACATGGAGAGAGGATTTGGCAGTTTGTTCAAACACTCTGACAGCAGCAGGCATTTTAAACTCCAACAGATAAGAAATTGGCCAGCAAAATGCACGGATGAAGCATGTGGGCTGTGGAGTCTGCCCTGCCGCCTCCCTGAAATACTGCAGGACTGAGTCCTGAGGGAGTGCATGGCTTTCGTAGGATAGCAGGACTGCTGGATCCCATACAGCAAATAACTTAGTTTCTGCAAGAACCTATTGTTTAGAGAGACAGCATCTGCTGTATATTTGTTTGGGGGTTTCCAGAGCTAGAAAATGGTTCACCAATAAATTTCACAGGTGCAGAGCACTTTTTGAGAATTTTCTTGTGTAGGCAGGTGATACCTTGATACTGTGATGATTGCCTACTCAGAGAGGTAAATGCTACTATCAAACAGTGTAACGGAGCATTTCTCTGCTACAGAGAGATGAATGGATTGGTAAAACTGTAGAAAAAGAGGTTGGACTGAAAACTAGGTAGGTAGGTAGGTAGGTGGGTAGCTAGAGAGAGAGAGAGTCTACCATGCTGGTTGGCCAGCACCACCATGGCAGGATCTGTCCTCTTCTCATAGCCAAGGAGACATATTGACGAGGCCAGGAGATGGAGCATAAATGGTTCATTAGGTCTTTCTGGCTTGAACCTGTTTCCTTGAATTTATAGAGCCTTATGGAGTTCATAGATCAAGCTTCAGATTCTCCTTGAGAAGCTGACTCCTGTCCTGTGAGGAGAGCCTCAATGAGTTATAGGACCTCATAGAAGGCACAAGGGTTGGGGCACATCTACCTGGGAAGCTGGATCACTGGAGGACAAGGACAGCAGACTGTTAAAATGCAGGTCAAAAGAGCAATAAAGCTGGGTGAGGAAAAAGGCAATGCCCTATTGAGAGGTATTGTACAGCATGTCCAGATGTTTGCCTTTTGAAAAAAAGCACAGTAGTGCAAAAGCTTCTCTGCTCACCTCAAATATCCCCAGTTTCTACATTTCCTCTCCACCTAGGGATGTAAGCAACTACTGAAACATCAGAAGTCCCTGCAGACAGTGGATCCGGGTTTTGCTCAGTGACATGCTCTGCCAATGCTGGCAGAGGCTCTGCAGCCCTGTAGCATACCTGGACAACAATTTCAAGAGAAACCATCCCCTTTCTGTAGCTGCGAACAGCACCTGAAACAAGACCACCTCAAATCCAAGCCTGCACTCCTCCCTTTGTTACTAGACCACTGCTTTCCAACTTTCTCTACCCTTCCTAGAAAAATACGCCAGTAACTCTCCAGAGCAAAGCTGCTCACAAGATCTTTTCCTCTTTCACGTTGACTGCAAACACCTCCTGTTCATAGCAGGGACTTTATTTTTCCCTGATGCTGCAAGCTGCAAAGCAGGAGCATTCAGGACAGTCCTACCAGCACGCACAACCACTGTCCTATCTCTACCTGTGGCCACCCTAGCACACATGAGAAACCTTCATCCTCTGTTCAAGCAGGTTCCCCATCTATTTCCCAGGCTTTGCCTGAGGGCAAGTGGCGTATCCCGACACAACAGCAATGACAGCCAATTACTGGCTTTAAAAATTGCACCTCAGGTGAGTGGGCTGCACAACTGCTGTCAGACTGATCTCAGGTTAGACTGTAAACTGTCAGACAGCTGACAGAGACTCTGCTTAATCTCCTCTGTCCAGGAAAGATGTGCCAGAATTCCCCACATCTCACTCAACTCAGCATTTATTCCCAGCATTTGTGTTCAGGAGGTTTTGGAAAAGGTTGGAGGGGAAATGCACAACCCTCTGTCAACCACGCTGGGGACTGGAGCCAGACAGCAAGGAAAAACTCCCTTCTGCCTACAGCCAGCATCAGCCAGTGCCGGGTGAGTGCCAGGGAGCCTGAAAGGGGGAAAGATCCAAGGGACACCAGAAGGGAGCTGCTCCTGGAAGGGGGCACAGGAAGAAATTATTCAGTGGGCTGCAGCCACAGGCAAACAGAGGGGAGGAGGTTAGAACAGTACAGGCAAGGCTGTAGCAGCTACAGAGCCTAAGCCCCCCAGAAGCTGGACCTGAGAAGCAGGGGACAAGGATGCGTTGGCACAAAGCCCAACACCAGCTCTGAAGTGCAGCTGGCAGTGGTGTTATTGAACACCATCTGAGTGGAAGCACCAGGAGTGACTCACCAGCATGAAAGACAACGTGGGAAGGGGCAGAAACCACAGTAACCCTTGTGAAGAAGAGCTTCATAGCAGGGAGGTTTGGGGAGCCATGGGTGAAGCCAGAGTGTCAAAGGAGTTTGTGATGGACACACTGAGGGGTAGAGCTACAAGTGGGATACATACTCCATTACACAGAGACAAGCATTGAGCTTGTTAACCTCCATGGCTTACGGTGCAGCAGCAGTCATGGAGTGAGTCTATGCAAGCACAGGGCAGCCCTGCCAGTGTCACCCACTTCTGGCCAGTGCCAGCACCCCCTCCAGCCTGACTGTCCCCAGCCCCAGCAGCAGCCACATGTCACATTTGCTGCGTGGGGGTTTCCATTTCCGACACTGTGATTCAAGTTTTCTCTCCAGATAAAGTTATTAAGGCAAATTTGATCAAAATGACACATGGATTACAGTGTGTGTTGCAGACTCTAATTCTGTTTACTGTTCTGGGGGAACGGGCAATTATTACAAAAGCTGGGACAGAGTGTTTTTAATAACATTTCTTGTTAAGATTTAATTACAGGAAATCGTATTTTCTTAATCACTGAAAACTCAACTGCCTGGGTATTTTTTATATAATTTTGTTTGCAGTTTATTAAATCCTTAGGTTATTCCTTTTCTGTGGCTTTGTTTTAGTCACTTGCTAAGTGCTTCTTAA
Source organism: Piaya cayana (assembly GCA_013389865.1). Taxonomy (NCBI): domain Eukaryota; kingdom Metazoa; phylum Chordata; class Aves; order Cuculiformes; family Coccyzidae; genus Piaya; species Piaya cayana. The sequence continues at coordinate 291,762 of WAAB01024609.1, read as the reverse complement.
CATGTGTTGGCGCAGATTGCTCAGAAGCATAAAGAAACTGGAGGGAGCAGAGTCTGGGAAGCATTGTTGGCCTTTGACAAAGCAGATTTCTAAGTAGGCTTTACATGGTCCTAAAGTCTTTTTAAAAGGTGTATAAAAACTAAATCAAATTCTACCACTTTTCCCCTGAAGACCTGCTCATCTTGGAGTCTGACCAATGCTGGTACCCATGCCTTCTACGGCTGCTCTCTTGCTTCCTTCACTCCCCATGTACCCTTTAGAAACAGAGGTGATTCAGGAGACTATCCAAAATAAGGGGCAACTTCTAAAACAACATACCAGGGCAGTGGGAGGGATGACCAGAGAGAATGAATGGAGACCCTGAAATACATAACAGGGAAGAGAAAAGAGAGGGGTGAATGACCCAGTGCCTGAAACATTAGTACTCCCTCAGCCAAGCTGTCACCTCACAGAATGGCCAGGGACAGGGGATGGGTCATCTTTTCCTGGCCCTGAGGGATGAACAGACATGCCAGAGCACAGCTCTCAAAGAGGGGTGCAAGATCTTGACACTCAAACAGATGGGAGGTAGCCAGGTCAGAGCATCCACCTTGGCAGGGCTGTTGAGCACCCACTGCCCCTCTGGGTACTGGTACAGGAAGATTTCAGTGATGTGAGGTGATGACCCTCCTGAAAATCATGCACTTGCATGGGGCCAAGAATTTTCCCCCACCTGCTACAGCAGCTGCATCACCTTTCAGTGCTGCAGCTCTTGGTAGGAATGAGAATTGCTGTTCCAAAAGGAGCCAAGAAGCTGCATGTAAATAGTCAGGGTAGCAGACCTCTCAGCCACAGCCTCCCCATACATGGCCTCCCAGCACCTCAGGCTCTGCTCTCAGCACCCTGTGGGGGTGCAGAGGGGATCAAGGCAGCTGAAAGCAGTGAAATGGATGATTGTGTTGCTCATAGGCTAGGCTAGCTCCTGCCTGCTGGCCTGCAAAGCCTCCCTTTGTGCACAGGGCTAACACTGAGACCCCGGGGAAGACAAGCCACTGCCACTGAGGCTTGGTGAATGGGGTGCTCTTGCTTTCTACCCACCTGCAGCTCTTCAGAAAGAAGCTCAGTCCTGTTGGCCAACCACCTTATCTCTACCCTGATGCACAAGGAAGGGAGAATGGACTTCTCTCTGCCTTATCCCCAGTCTAAGGCAAGCTGACTTCAACCTAAGCCTGCTCTTAAGGGCTGGGTTGGTCTAGGTTGGGTTGGGCAGATTTCAGTGTATTTGCCAAAGCTGGGGATATTTGCTGCTTCTGGTAGCAGAATTAGGTCCAGGAGCATCGAATGAATGTAGGAAGCAGCTGGGTCAAGTCAAACAAGAAATGGTGGTTCTTCATGCAATGCCTTTTTAAGCTGTTGGATTCCTTGCCACAGAGTGTTTGGAATGTTCAACATCTTCATGTGTTCAGAAGGTAGGGGACCAAACTCAAGGAAGACAAATGCATGAATGGCTTAACCAAGTAGCCCTGGTCAAGGAGCCTCTGAGCTGCAGGCTTCTGGGAGCTGGGAGAGTACTTTGGAGAGGCTGTACTGCACGCTACCAACAGCTGGGATGTTGAGCTTGATGGGCATTTGGCTGGATCTTGTCACCTGCATGGAATGTGAACTCATACACCTACAGGGTACAAATACCCTGTTGTGCCTCCTCCACAGAAGCTGATTGAGTACACACCATAAGCTCTGTTCAGCTGGTTGCTCCTGCAATTCACTATATTGATACTCCCCATCTGGCAGCTGGACTTCGCAGCTTCGACATGTAGAGGTAAGTGTGAGGAGGGCTAACCTCTCCAATTCCACTTTTGCTAGATACCTCAGTTAGTGCTAAGACCTTTGGCTACCACCCTTTTAGGACAGGGCCATAGTTTTATAACAGCACCTCCAATGCACCTGGCTCTGATTATTTTGAGCACCATCAAGCTCAGTTCATGGCTCACAACATTGTTCCCTGCTCCAGGACAATGACAATCAGTGACTTGCCAACTTCCCCAAAAGTCTGTGCCCTTCATTTCAGGATATAAGCATTGAAAAGAAACACCATCTTTCTTTGTCTGGTTTCTTAAGCCAGAGTAACTAATTTCTCCCATGAGAAATTTCTCCTGTGTTTGCAGATTAGAGAATTGTATTAATTAAACAAGGTGGACTTATCTGGGAGGAGCATGGAGAAATAAAGCGGCAGAGCTCTGCCATCTCCATTACCCTGTCCATTGCATCCTGCAGATGGAAGGAGGGGAGAACAGTTGTGCAGCAGACTCCCTCCCCAGCTGCAGCCTGCTGCCCCACTCCCTTCCCACTCTCCCTCTCCATTCTGACCATCCATGAGGCTGAGGAGCCCTATGATATGCAGCACTGAGAGCAGTGATGCAAGAGTCCTCCGGTCGCTCTGTATGTGCCTGGCACAGATCACATCTCAAGGTAATTATTGTTGAAGGTTCCTTGCTTCTAAGGTCTTGCATCTGTCACAAGGAGTATTGCCCATCTGCTGGGATTTACCCTGGGTTCCCAGGACCCAGCTGATTCCTGCCTACCCACCATCAATCAAGAGCACTCATATCAATCTCTAACCTGGCTTCTACTAATATCCCCAGGGCAGGACCTGTCACAGGGAGTGTGTAGGCTTGCACACCATGAATTTCAGCTGGTAACTGCATATTACTTTGCAGAGCCTTGGCAGTTTAAGGTTGTAAAATATATCCCCTCTGCTCCCAGACCTCGTGCTTCAGAGCTAATGGACTCTGGTAACCCAAGAGGGTGAGTACATGCAGTGCTGAGGAAGGCCAGGCTCAGACTTGCGGGATGCTTTAAGACACACTAGGGAGTGCAAATACCTGCAGACCTTTTGATTCCCCAAGATGGAACAATGACATTAGGAAAAGCCCTATTTTCAGACCATATTTTCATCACTCACCAGTGTGGGGCCAGTGCTGAGGAGCCCAGTGGCACCAGCAATGTGGCATGGACAGGCTGCCTGTACACAAGGTCAACAATGATATTCAACAAACCAGTTTTAGTTACAGTAACCTTTCAGCGCCCATCCCAATCCATCCTAGCCAGTTGGCTCCCCAAGACTCACCACCAGACAGCAGAGAACAGCCTCCACAGCTGTATCTTCACTTTCTGTAGCCTGGGGAGGAAAGAGAAGCTCATATGAGAGTGCAGCCTCCTCTAGACATCCTGAGCTTGTGGGCTTCCCTCTGTGAAAAACCTTGCTGGGAGACTGCAGGCACGCAGCAACATCTACAGAAATTGAAGGGGTACTGCAGGCTCTATGGAGAAGCAGAGCCAGCAGCAACAGAGAGCCAAATAAGCACTCTTTTAATATACATCAGCTTTCCACATCACCACCTTCCCATGGCAGCCAGAAATGTGAGAGACACATCTTAAGAACTGAGCAGTAATTAGAAAAGGCAAATCTCGGGTTTGTTTTCATATTTTGCGTATCAAAGCTCTGAAGTGAGGGAAGCTTTGGTGCGATGAGTCTTGAAATATTCTGAACAATCTCCTGAGTCTTAAGAAGCAGCAGCTCAGCCTGCTTCCAAGAGAAAAGAGAAGCAAATGGACTCAGTGTGATGAGTCCTTGGAACTGGCATGTGCTGGACTCTTCCAAGGGTGACAGAAATAAACCTGAAGGTATAACCTTTCCCTGGAGATGTTTCTCCCACTTCAGTCATCCTGTGCTACATGCTAGGAGAGAAGAAAGAGGTTTGTGAAGGTCACGAGCCCTTACGACTCTTTTGCCCACGGTGCTGCTACTAGTTTAGATCTGCAATGCCTGTGGAAGGTACCAAGCTTGGGATATCCCTTGCACCCAGGCTTGACTCAGTCTGAATTCAATTTATCCCACATATAATAACAGTCCATTTTTTATGCTGAGGTAGTCTCCTGGCCCAGGATGGATTTTATAGTGGGCAAGCCTGGAAGGGCTTTGGGCTGCTAAGTGAGGCTGCCCTAAGTGAGGGCACAGACAAACTCCAGACCTGGTCCACTGAAACATGATTCACCTTCACACGAAATGCTCAGGCACTGCCATTGGGGTTGCTCTAGTTGGTGCCAGTGAGCCTCAGGGCACATGGGTCAACCTTTGTTCACCAGTTAAGTCCCTTCTGGGCTAAGCTACGAGATACAGCAACATACCAGGCTGATCCTACAGTCTTTCTCAGCTGGAAAGCTTTTGTACACTTTTAGGCAGCCAAGGATTCAGTCAGCTTGTAGAGAAGAGCTGAGTACATGGCTAGTACTCTAGTGTGCACCCGTCTTGTGAGGAGGTACCAGGAGCACCCTACCAGGCCAATATTCCCCTCAGTCCAAGCTGGGTGCCATGCTGCCTTCACAGGCTTCTTGGGATGATCAAACCCAGCCAAGACTGTTCAAGTTACAGCCCATTGAGGAGGAACCTACAGATAACTGCATGGATCTGCTAGATGACCCTCTACCTGTTACTGTCACTTGCTTGCATTTAGGTAGCACTTTGAACAAGTCAGCCAGCAACACTGCCGGAAGTGCAATCTGCAAATTGCAAACTGTGGAGAGAAACAGAAAGAGAATAAAGTAATAGCTTGTGGACTCATTATCCTCTTTTTGACTGACTGGAGGACAGGCTGTCAGGCCTAGGCCGAGGAAAAGAAGTTAGCCCAGGAACACAAGACCTCAAAAGCTCTTTCAGCTTCATGTGTTTCTTCCTCTTGGCTCGAGTCTTACATAGGGAGGGCTAGAAGCAATGAGCCACATTCCACTTCCCGGGCAAGACAAGGCTGGAGAAGGCTCTGAGCACTGGCTGCAAGGCGGGGCTCCTCAGTTCCCTGCTGTGAGCCTGGCCATGTGGGACTCTGGTTATAGCCACAAAATGTCACTAGTGGTAGGAGTGATGCAAAGAGGATCCTTGTTCATTCTTCAGATTCTGAGTATTCACAATAGCACTGGAAAGCTGAATTGAAAGGCAGCATCTCAGCCTCTTTAAGCCTACCTTGCCAGCTGACCAGACCGCATATCACAGCCAGGAAAGCTGAATGCATGCAGTTCACAGAAATATCTCTGAGTAACAGCCCATGAGTGCAGTGGCATCATTTCTCTGAGCTGTAGCATTTGGGCTGCTGCTGTGGTTATGGTTTTGTTCAGCTGGGGAGATGCACTATGATATTGTCGTTATCTATGACGCAGAGAGCAGAGCAGCACACATCCCCAGCGTGTCACGGATTATTGTCTCCCATCACAAACATCTTTCTGTTGTTCTTTTACAGTTGAAGTTGCCAGTAAAACACACACCTCTACACCAAAGGAAAAAAAAAAAAAAGGAAATTATCCTTCTCAGTTGACAGTTACATCAGTGTTTTGTTCCATTTGGCTTGCAGTTAACTCTATACCACAGCTCCTCCATTAGCACAAAATAACACATAACACTTATCAGTGCCTGAGTGCAGGGCTGGGCACTAGGATGCACTGCTCACATTCTTGCCTGGTTGAAGGTACCCAAGTTTTCTCTCTCCTTCCTGTGTTTATAGACTTCTAGCAATAAGAACTTGGCTGCAGTGGCTAGCCCAGGGTTCATGGCAGAGGCTGAAGTGGTTATGTCCAAACTGGACTGGAATCAGCATCTCTCTTGGAAGCGTCATCTCTGTAATGCTCTGAGCCCTGCAGTGAGCTGGCTAGTGCTCAGAAGGCTCTGCACTGCAAGGCACATGCTAAGGTCCATGCCAGGCAAATACAGAGACACAGCAAGTAGAGAGAGTGACAACATAGTCAACTCACAGATATGTCCATGATCCTCCTCTCCCCCAGCTCCTGTCACCTCCAAGTGACACAGGACTTACAGAACTTTACCTCTCTCCCTGCCAACTCCACCTCAGGCAGGCTAGTAGCATCTCCAGGAGAACAAATCTGGAAGGAGAGTGGCCCATGAAGGGTGTCAGCCACCATGCCCAGGCAAAGAGGGAATATAAACATTTCCTGGTGCCATGCGCAGGATCGAGGGCTTTAGCTCACTGCTCACATCATCAGAGCACTGCATTTCTTAGCAGATTGCCCAGAGGTGTGAAATTGCCGAGTGGAGACTTTTTCCCTACGACTCCCATCACCAAAGGAAAATGTATTATGGGAAAATACAACCCTCCAAGAACAGGAAATACTGCACAAACCTCTGGCAGGGAGCAAGGAGCATCAGAGAGGCAGCCCAGGCCAATTATAGTGACACATTTGATTTCCCAAAATCTAGACTTGCAGCAATCTAGAGAAGCATGGAAGATTGTATTATGTCTGCTGTGTCTGTACCTTTTGCCCAATTTAGGAAGGCCAAACAGGAAAAAGTGAACTTTCAGCAAGGGATTAAAAATTATGATCTAGAAAATGAAAGAATATAAACCAAAACATCTGCTGATACCAAGGCACCCTCTCTGAAGCTTCCAGTTTGGAGAAATACCTCAGAAGGTGGATTTGTCCTTCTCAGTAGTTTAAAATACAGGCTTGCATTTGAAATATCTGAGGCCAATCTCCTGCCTCCTCTGGCAAGCAAATGATCATGTTCTGCTCACATGTTGACAAACTCCTTAAATCTCACTGGAGAATTTTCTCACCATTACACTTGCTGAGAAGCTATTGAAGAACCTCACTGCTTTCTGATGCTCACAAAGCCTTTCTCCAGCCTACTTTCATTTGTAAACAGTCCTTCTGATGACAGTAGTAATTCCCACTCATTGCAGGAAAAACTTTGTTTGAAAAGACTGGTATTTGCCTTTCTCCTGGCTGTATCTTTTTCACACAGAGTCTGAGAAAGGTTGTGATTGGAAGGCACCTCTGGAGATGAGCTTGTCCAAGCCCTTTGCTTAGGCAGGGCCACCCAAAGATATCACCCTGGACTGTGTCCAGATGGCTTCCAAGGATGGGTACTCTACCACCTCTCTGGGCAACCTGTGCCACTGGTCAGTCACCCTGTCCTTGGAAAAGTGTTTCCTGATGTTCAAGAACCTTCTAGGTTTCAATTTGTGCCCATTGCTTATTGTCCTGCTACTGGACACCACTGAAAAGAGCCTGTCCCTGCCTTCTTTGCACCTTCCCCTCAGGTATTTGTACACACTGATGAAAAACTAATAATTATTTTTGCCAGCCAATATGATGCAGTAGCGCACCCAGGATCTCTCTCTTCCTGACTATTTCAAAGCAATGGACCAACAGCTTATAGCTGAGCTTTTCATATGCGATTTCTCAGACTTTTTGACACAGTATTCCATAGTATCAGACTTTATTGCCTCTCTATTATTCCGGTCTACAAAGTGACCCAATTTCTGCTGCATGGTATTCTGATCCTCTTCTGTCCTGCTGTTGTCTCCCATCTTTGTGTGAATATCAGATTCTACCAAAGGACCTCTATGCTTCCATTAATGAAAATGTTCTAAGAGTCATCCCTAAGAAATACCAGTAGACCCTTAAGCTTGGTTAGTACACTTTCATGAAACATGCTTTGTTGTCATCTCCTCTTGAGCCAGTATTTTACCCTAATTGTCACCTCTACTGGTTCCCAAATACTTCAGCTCCACTGTTTTTTTTCAGTGACATCCTATCAAAAATGTATTTGAAGCATAAATAGATCTCCCACATCTCTCTTGTCCAGAAAATCAGCATCCTTCTCAAAAAAAAGATATCTGATTGCTCTGCCATGATCTGCCCAGGGCAAAACTCATGTTTCATTGCATGACCTTTTCCATTTGCCTCTTAATTTGTCCTTCCTTCACACGTTTCTCTGAAGCTTTAAATATTTCTGAGGTCAGACATGGCCATGTACATGCCCAGAGCACATTTATCACCCTTATTAAGTAAAGCTACTACCTTTGCTCATCTCTAATTGGGTGTTATTTGCAGTTTGAAGGAGGTATAAAAGCTCCATGCCAGCTGCTTGTCATTTGCATGCAAGTCTTTTGGAGTTTGGAAATGCAAATTACCCATGCTTCCCAAACAGACCACTTCCAGTATTTGAAGTCGGCTTTCACACTGGTGAGATTGCTCAGCTGCCTGAGACCTGATACTGTCAGCTGGCCATCAAAAGACAAGGGATACAGCTGCTTCTATCAGAAGAGCAAACTGAGAAGGGTTGGGGTGGGAATGAGAAGGCAGCAGCCTTTGGTCGTTCATGCCTGGCAGGCAAATGATGTTCCGGGACCCTTCCAGGTGCACCAGGACTGTTTTTCCTACAGGCATCACCCACAGGTTTGGTATAGGGTTTTGGGAACTCTAAGCATAGAAGGAGACGTTTTATTTCATTCTTGTCATTAAGAAAGGTTATTCAGCTGGCATATGGGTAACTGTTGTGGTAAAAGGTTGTACTAGAGATAAAGTAGGTTAGGAGTAGCAGATCAAATTAATAGAAAAACATGCTAGTAGCTTGGCTGAGGAACAAATGAGGACAGCATATAGCATCGACAGTTAAAATTAAACACACTGTCCTCATTTATCCCTTAGCTACCCAGGCAAGTTTCTTACATGTTGCTGCCAGATTATTTTCTATGCACACACAGAAAGAATGTCCAGAAAATATCTGTGAATAATCCAGCTCTCCAGAAGTTGTGCCATCAGTATATGTCCTAAGGACACTGACTGTGTGTAGGAATTACGTGGATGGGTAAAAAAGAGGTATGCTGGGGATATGAGATCATGCCTTATTTTATGGTTTTCCCGCCACCTCTGTACTAGAAATCCTGTTGAACAAAGAAGCAAATTCTGATGCTTGTGCCTACAAAAATAGGCACTTCTAATGGCATTTATAAGGACCCTCAATTTTAAGTTTGGTAGCTCTCTATGGATTTTTTTAATCTCTCTACATCTAAACCAATTTGACATCATGCAACATGGTGAAAATGCTCAGATATCATTGTCTGAGTTCAGACCCTGAGATTATATCAATGCTTTCTGTCACTATATCAATTACTATGACCACTTAATACTTTGTGTTAATAATAATTTTTCCATCTCAAAGTCAGGCTAAGCCCAGCATAAGAGTTCAAGATAACATTTTTTTCACACAGTTAAGCCATTCAGCACTCTAGTATAATGGCTCTGTTAACACCCAGGCTGCCTGGGCTGCTCCTTGGAGGGATGTGGGACCAGAGAGAACCCCCTGGATGCCCCAAGATGGCTCAAAGAGCACAAGACATCTATTTCAGCAGCTAAATTCCACCTGCCAATGCAGTTTGCAGAGCTGCATCGTGCACAGTGTGGCATTTCCCTCTCGGAAGCTATGCTGCCCTCCAGACTTTGCTGGCTACCTTAACTGCCTCTGCTGACAGAGCACTGAGTGTTTGCTTGGCACCTTCTCCACTCCACCCCTGACCATTAGACAGTCCAAGATGGATGAGCTGGTAGCCTCCTGCGGAGCGATGCAGATGATGATAGTATTAAACCATCTTTGCCTCATCTCCAGATAGGTTTGACACAGAAGCAGGCAGCTCTGACATTAATGATGATCACAGTGTGAATTAGATGTGTGATTAGCCACCACAGCTAATCTTGTGCCAGCAAGACAGAGTACATGCTTAAAAGTCATACTAAAAGGTCTCAGACAAACACATTGAAGTCCCTGGGTGTGACACAAATAGGACAAGGTAGCAGAAAATTCAGCTGGGGGTCACCTGAGTTGCTGTTCAGAAACAACTGCTGGATTTCTAATGTAGCAGCTTAAAGGAATGGAGAATGCTGTTGAAAGGCAGGTGCATACACATACAAAATCAGTATATTAGGAGGCAAAAGACTCATTTGACAGACAGCAAGCATGAGAAAATGAAAAGCAAATGGGATGCTAAAATGTTTTACGCTACATACTCATCACAGAGAAGGAGAGTTGTGTTTTTAATGAGCAAAGATGTATCATTTCACTTAGTGAGCCTTCCAGCTGATGATAAAGGGACTTGCTGTAGAGCAGCAGGATTAAACAAGGTGCAGATATGGATTATAAATTGCTAAGTACCAAATGTGAACAGATTGCCCTTAAATGTCATTCTTAGGGAGATAAATCAATCGTAGTTGAAAAGAGCAGTTCAGCATGGGAGGAAGCAAAGAAAAGGCAGTCTACCTTCCTCCTCTTATGCATCATAAAGAATGTAGTTTCACTAAGAGATCTTCTTCAGGCTTTATTCACCTGCAAGATCATTTGTACAGCCCCAGGCATGTGTGTCACCTTCTTTGTGGTGCCAAGGAATGCTGGACAACAACAGGCTGTTGCAGTAGCCCTCAACATAGCACCCATGCAAAGCTTCTTCAGCCTTCTGCACCTGGGCTTGGAGGTGCCTCCAAAAGGAAAGGCTTCTGTCTTATCCACCCAGTTCACAGTACAGACTTTCCCCTGGCTTAGCCCTTCAACAAGCCCTTCAGCCCTCCACCTGAGTCAGACATCAAACTCTGCAGTCTTCAAACCCCAAAGTTATTTTCTTCTTTGGACTCCTCCTCAACTTGCAAGAGACAAGTCAGCAGCAGCCTGTGGATCCAGAAAGTGATTTTATGCAGTTTATCATTCCTCTTCTCCCACTGTCTGAAACGCAGGTCACCAGTCTACAGCAGTTCTGCTGCCCTGGAAGAGACACCCTGACCCCAAAAGCCTTGCAGAGCACCACAAAAGCAACGTTAGAGACTCAGCCCTGAAGAAATGAGCTTTTCAACAAGGCAGTTTCCCTCTACAGTCTTTGTGCCCTCCCTTGGGATGTAAAGAGGAGTAAGCAGTGCACACCATCCATCCGAGGTCTTACATCTCATGGCTACTGGTTTGTACCACCACTAGGGGACCACAATTAGCTGTCCATGGATCAAAATAGCTAGGAAATCTCTGTTCAAGTCATTGCCAGGAGCGGAAAGTATTGCCAAGCGTCAACTGTGAGGGACTGAAAGGGACTGCCAGAGTGAGGGATGACACTGCAAGGAAAGAAGGCGATCTCTCAACATTCTTCTTTACACACATTTGGAGGACAGAAGAGTAAGATGAGGCTAGCCCATGAACACTTTGTTCAGGCAAAATGAAAAAGGGATTGCAAAGGACGAAGAGGGTGAGAGAATAGGTAGGTGCAGGATCAACTAATGCACACACAGATCAGGAAGGCACAGGGCCTCAGTGCTTTATCCAGGTCTTCTAATGCTTATGATATTTCATTAAAATAAGCTACAGTATTGAAGGAGGATTAGAGGGCAGTAAAAGCATATCTGTCTTTAAAATTGGCATTAGTGGTGATCCTGGGAATTACAGACCAATGAGCCTTACTCTGAACTAGGCAAATTAGCTGAAAAGATAATTAAAGTGCAAAGAATAAAATATCTAGATGACAGTGGTGATGTAACAGGAACGAACCACACTGCTTCAGCAAAAGTATTCATGCCTCGCACATCTACAAGGATGCTTTGTGCATGTCAGCAAAACAGGAGATAAAGGAAAAGTGAGATGGTTTACTTGGACTTTCAAAAGGCCTCCATCCATGCTGCTCACACTGACTGGCACCATTTGAAAGCAAAGCAGTCAAGAATGAGATGTAAGAAACTACTGAAGATCAAAAACAGGTTCAAAGAACTGCTAAAACACCATTAGTGGACAATCTGGTAAGGGATTTCAAATGCAGCAGCACCTATACAGGTAAGAGAATTAATAAGTGATCACAGAGGCAAGTGGATTTTAGCACTCTCCGCTCTTTATGTAGCTCTATTACAAGTGTACTTCTGCCACCTCTTCTGATCGTACAAGAGTGTCTGTGTTCATTAGTCTTGAAGGAAACTGGAAAGCCAACTGACCCTGCATTATAAGTCTTCACCTTTCTTCCATAAATCTTATACTATTTAATGGATAAGAAAAGGGGGATTCTCAAATTCTTGTGTCTTGGAGGCATGTTATTTCCTTAACATCTCAGCGTGCCTTCCTCTTATAGATTTTCAAACCACATGATCACAGGAAAAAAAAAAGCCAGAAAATGCATTTACTCCACAACAACAATAAATATATTTATATCAACATTATTTTGAAGCTGACTTCATTTTGGAGCTGCCTCCTGCTTTTTTATGTGTTGGGGAATCACAGCTACAATTATGCAGGACTCTCAATGACAGGTGCAAGTGGGGCATAGCAAACAATGCTGACAGAAAGCGCATATTTCCTTGCCAGCTGTGGCACCCCAAAGGGCATCCATAAGGCCAATGCCACCTGGGTTGAGTAGCCAAGATCAATACAGCATTTGATGCATAAAGTATAAGATACAAAGAACAGAAGCCTGATAATGGCCTGTTCGTGGTCCGTCATTTTGTCACATAAGAGCAGCCCTATTTGATTCTGTAGGACTGAAGTCAGACACAGAGGAGTGAGTCCCACCTTCTAGATTTGACTATGGCAGCTCTGCCCCCAAAATGATAAGGAGGAACAGAGAGCATAGCAAAATTATTAGAAACCAGCAGAACTTTCTGAATGGGGAGAGATGGGGAGATTGAGGCATGGTTACATAGGTAGAGATGAATACAAGAGATGGAAAAAATAGGTACAAAACAATATTGGCATGAGCAGAAGTAAATCAATCCCTCACAGAGATTGCCCAATATTACCAGAACAGAGGATGTGCAATTAGAGTGAAAGGCAATGCATTTTGAACTGATAAAAGGAGAGACTATTTTTATACAATGAATAATTAACCTGTGAAGTTCACTGCTGTGGGATTTTACCGAGGACAGAGGCTTAGAAGCATTCAGAACAGGAAAAGCCATTGATATGAATAATGAAAATATCCACCATTACCCTTGACAGAATAAAATCTCTCTGGAAGGGATTTTAACCCATCCTGTCCCTGTGTAGGACTTCCACTGCTTCACTAGGAGGGGAAAGAGGATTCCTCTGGGTATGTGCTCTGTTCTAGCCTATGGATGGATAGCCCATGGTGGCTGCCACATCCTTCTCTGTAACTCTCAGTGCTGGGAAGAGAATGAAGACAGATACAGGTTGAGGGACAACAGAGCTGCTCTAGTACAATTTCAGTATTCTAGTAGAAGGGATTTTAATTGCTTTTCATTTCCATATTTGCATTGTTCAGCCATCTGCCAGTTCCTGACACCTAAGAAGCCAGATGTCTCTGGAGAAAAGCAGAACTCAGCTTGCTTTCGGCCAGATGAGGCTGTTGCTTTCTCTTACAAATCTGACCAAAGTATGACAGAAGTGTTGGCCAGTTTTCAGCTAGTTATCTTGACCTCATCCATACCTTTGGCATTTTCACAGGAAAGCCAAAGTTACAAAATGACATGAATTATACAAAGCTGGAGAGTTAATACTTAGGTGCTAATGACATTTTAATGGATTTAGAAGGAGACTGGACTTGTTTCTGTGCCATGTTGCAGTCAGTATTTACCCTTTCTCAGAAGAATGCAACCTCGTATACCACTGCTCACTGAGACCAGGATTGATGGTTCCCCATGAGACATATTGCTTTCTCTCTTCTTTCCAGAAGGAGAGAGTGCGGCAGAGGGATGTGGTTTGCCTTCTATGCCAAAGAGAAGAGTTGTAATGGATCTCCTAGTCCTTCATGCAGACGTTTGTCTGCTTAGGGCTTATCTCATGTCAGCTCGTGCCTCTGTGAACCATCTTCCATCCCAAGAATGCAAAATATTTCATTAAGATTACATAGGCAGCCCTACATGCCAAGGGAGCAGGTGGGTGAATACCATCTCCATTTGGAACTGGAAAATTAACATATGAATTAAACAGAACATGTGAGCACAAAATGCAGATCCTTAAAACATTCCTGCAGGACCTATAAGCTATGATTATTGCTCCATGAGCAGCTAAGAGCATTGCAATACATCAACCAGACAACCCTCCACCTGCCTCCTTCCCACTGCTAGGCCTTTTCAGAGCATGCTGCTAGTCATCATGAAAACCATAACCAGGTGGAGTGGTGCTGCTGTCTTCTTTGCAACACCATAGCTCAGCTCAGCAGATAAGAGACACAGCCAAGGCATGGCAAGCCCAAGTGTGCCTCATACCTCTGCTCCCAGAGAAGCACTGGGGAATGACCTATTGCCACTAGCTCTGGTGTTCAGTTTGGTGGTTCCTGTGAGGTTTGCTCTTGATGGCCCCACAGCATGCCACTAGGATGTCAACTCATTTCTCCCATGAGTTGACAAGTGTAAGAAACACCCCGAGACTGACTTGGTCTCACCAAAGCCCATCTAGCAAATTACCTTGGTTTCCTTATATTTAGTAAACTAGTTTGGATTCACTCTCTATGAACCTGCTCAATGGCTCCTTGAACATAAGTAAATCTTGAGCACATAAAACTCTCCATGGCAAGAACTTCTACCTCTTGGCTACATGATGTGTGAAGAACAGATGTTTCCTCTTTTGAACATGCCAGCTGCCAATATGGCTTGACAGATCTTGCATCAGACAGGGAAGAAGTGGAAGGCCATTGTGAGGAGAGGTTGTGTTTTAGGCAATAGTTCTTGCTCTCAGGGTATGACTTCAGAGGCTGAAGTGGATGTATAAGTCCTAGAGGAGGGCTGTGTTAGCTGTGACCTTCTCACTCCCCACTAGAAAGCCAAAGTGCCTAATTCAGGGCTCTATGGGGCCAGATGCTTCTAGGTGAGGTACCATTCAACTTGTCTTTGCAGGTTCAGGTGAGGGGCAGACGCTTGATTGTTCTCATGCACCAAGCACAATTGCACCCAGCAGCCCTGGCTTCCAGGTACTGCTGAGGGATACACTAAGTCACCCACAGGGAACAAATCAAACCTAGTCTGATACTAGAGGGCCAAAAAAAAAAAAAGAAGGAACTAAGAGCAGAATGCCAGGCAAGTAAAAAACAGCTGTTTGTGATGGTATATTATTAAAATATTGGAAGAGATGGTGAATTCAGCATCAAAGAACATAACAGTATATACGAGGCACACAGAATAGTCCAACACCCAAGGGGGCTGTGATAAATCCAGGAAATTATTAAACTGTTTAAAGAAAAAGGAAGAGAGAGATAAAAATATTATTCCTACAGAGGATAAAGTGGAATTTTTTTTGCCCAAGTAGCAAGGTATCAGTGCCTTTTTTGCGGATTACTGTCAGTGATTATATACACAGCTAAGTAGGATGAAGTCAGAAGAGGGTTGATCATCTTCTGGGAAGATATGAATTAAAGAGACTTTAGAAGATGAATAAAGAACTCCAGATAAGGCTCTAATGGATTGGAGGATACTGCAGCCATGCTGTTGCTACATTAGTGTAAAAGCCACCTGAGGGAGGCTTTTCATCAGCAATTAACCCTTAGCCAGTCAACCTTTCTAAAGTAGGCAGCAAAAGCATGGTGTCATTGCACTGCCTACAGTTTGAGCCTGCCAGACTTTGAAACGTCTCTTCCTGGGCTTTCATTTGTAGCCCCAGACATTTCATTTGTAGTGAGCTGAAACCTCCAGACGGCCTGTAAGTTGTCTCCAGAGAAGCTGAGGAAGAACATTGTTGGTTTCTTCCCCTTTGCCTTGCCTTGCAATGGGGATGGCTCTAGTTCCTAATTTCCCAGATCCCAAAGGCTGCTGGATTCATTGTTGGCCACAGTCAGACAAGAGCCAAGCTCCTGGTTTCTGACACCTATACCTACACCCTCGGATGTGAAATGAGCTCAATTAACTCATTTCACACAGAAGCTGCCATGCATTCACCAAGCCAACAGCATGTTATTTATTACATTAGCCAACAAAGATTTTTCTAAATAGAAAATAAACTCAAATAAAGCAGAGGACAATTAGCCTTCTCCTTGCATGAAAGGTTTCTTTTACTGAAATTTTATAAGTCTGGAAAAAGGTAAACAAACATCTTCCTGTTTCACTCCTGTGACTAAAACCGTCCTTCACAGCCAGGCTTACACTAAGTCTCAGATGACTACCCAATCAGAGCCCCTGGAAAGCAGGCCTGCGGGAGTGGTGCTCAGCAGAAGGGCAGGTGGGAAATACTGTGCCTGTCACTGCAGGGGTGAGGAAGCCAAGAATCAAATGCCAGCAACATTTCCACAGGAAAGACAAATCTTCCCAGCCAGCAGTAAGGAACAGAACTCAGTGGAGAGGAGCAAAGGGTGTACTATTTGCTGGCTAATACGTGTGACTGTCCCTTAAGCTGGGCACAATACAAGGGACCAGCAGAAAATACCATAGTTTGTTTTATACATGTGGGATGAGCTACTGATTTGTCTGGCCTACGAATCACCTGCTGTGCCTGTAAAGCTCTGACAGAGTAACCTCCAGAGTGGCCGTGAAAGTCATTACCTCTCTCCCATCCATGGGTTCCTCTTGCAGCAAGGCTGGAGCATGGGCAGGGAGTAAAACCTATCTCAGACAATACCCAGCCTCACTTGAAGACAGTGCATGGTCAGCTGGAGAGCACATCCCTGCTCCCAGCCCTCTCCCAGATAAAACACTCCATTTGGTGTCTTCACTGGGTGTCACAGTGTGGGGGGCTCTTTTATCTGTCTGCTGTTGCTTGTGCTGAGTTGGTAGCTCACCAAATAGAGGCATGTTGGTCAGTCCTGAGCTTACTGTGAGTAAAGCTTGCACTAAATGCTAATTCTAGAAAGGAATCAGCTATCTAGTTTCTTCTCTTCCTCACTCCCCCTTCACACTTCGACTCTCAGTAGAGGAGCTTTCAGAGCATTCTGGCAGGTACTCATTTCAGCCTGCCTTTCAATAGACAAACCAGTTTTACTTAGCTCTGCTTCCAGTTTTATGCCAGAGAAGGGTAGCCAGAGCTACCACAGCTAAAGCTGAGTGAGGCAGACAACAACAGTCAGGATTTCCTTCAGTCCCACAAGCTGCTCCTACAAAGAGGGACAGACGGTATCTCAGGAGATGGTAGCAAATCACTCTGTGCTGCCTGCATTCCCACATTAGCCTGCTCTGAGCAAACAGGAATGGCTGTTTCTCCCTGCAGTTCTTCCAACATATTAACCTGCTGCTTTGTGCTCTCCTGTCATAATGCAGGAAATGTATTATCTTTGTGCCTCAGTTTCCCCAGGTATAAAAGACCAGGGGGTTTTTTTGTTGTTGTTTCCAAAGGAGTTGGAACGCATTACTAATTAGTGTCTGCAAAATGCTTTCAAGATCCTCAAAGGAAAAGTGCAAAAGAAGGACTAACTATCATTAACAGCTTTATTTCACACATAACAGAAAATTAATGAGGTTTTGGCTCTTCATGAACTGCAACTACCATCTTGCTGAGTAAATATTGCTTTCATAGCAGGTATTGTCCACATCTATGTTCCTGGAGCTCTACCATTTAGATATTATCCTCTGAACAGAACCACTACCAGCTCCTAGTGTATGCTTGCTTGCCGAGGCCTGTGGATCTGCCACACACAGCTTTCCCATTCTTTTCCCTGGAGGTAGCTGGGATGCTGGTGACAGGAGACTGAGAATGAAGGGGGAGAGAGCTAGGAGACATTTCAAAAGGGAAAGTTGTCTGCTTCCAGGTTCCTACTACCAAATTGCAAGGGAAGGCAGAAATTGGCTAATATGAAACGGTTGGACTCAATGATATGGTGGGTCTCTTCCAATGTGGTGATTATATGATTCTATGAATTGAATAGTTCTGATGGTTTCTCCGAGCAGCTCATCCAGAGTGTTTCTATTGCCAGCCCCCTTTGTTGGGGCTTTCAAATGGCTGCCTTGGGTACCTGCTTCTTGCAGGTCTGGCAACCGCTCAGGGACTGCAAGAGAAGCCATTAAAAAATTAGTCTTGCCAATTTAAAAGTCAGGTCTCCCATCGAGCACATTTGGAGTTGGAAGGAGCTTTGCCTCAATGCAGACAGTTCACAGAGTGGATCTTAGCTCAGCTGGCATATCTGTTGTCTTCATATGCCAAGCATATGCCTACTGGGAAAAACATGTTACCCTCAGTAGAGACAAGGACACGGCGGGTCCCAGCCATGCCCCAGACTCCTCCAGGGGAATGCACCCAGAGCTGGGTGTTAGGGACTCCTCCTGCAGATGGACTCTGCAGCATCCCCTGTTCCCCAGGGCCCCTCTGCCCCTGTAGTAGGAAGCACAGAACCAAGATGTTCACAGTCACTGCTCCCCCTACCCTGCTGTTTCACCCTGGCATTGGTTCACCTGCATGCTCCACTACTCTCTACGATCTCTCAGGGCTGCCAGGGAAAAGCAGGCAGGGTCAATACAGAGTTAGGGCTGCCACAAGCTGAATTCTCTATTACATCTTCTTTTTCTTGCCCCCACACCAGGCACCACTGGACACAGAACACTTGAACAGAAGCGTCAGCTGACAGGGTTGCCCAAAGTTGGAACAGTCTGCACAGGGAAGTACTGCCTTCAGTGCAGTCCTATAGATCTGCATGTGGCAAATTCCACAAGAAGAGAGTTCTTCCTGGGCTCCTTAACTCTAATCCACTGCAAACTCTGCTGTTGGCAGAGATCTCCAGAGGCCAAAGAGTGAATCTAGGGCACAGTATGTTTTTTCGATTATCCCCACTTGTAAATTTCCTCTCATAGGAAGCAACCCACCTCACAGGAGCACAGTAGCACATCTGCTCTGGGACCAAATTCTTTCATGGTAGTCCAATGTCTTCAGTCCCAACCTCGGTTCTCCTTCTTTAAAGGAAGTTACAGCAACTTTAATATATCAGAGACTGGTGCTCCAGGCCAAGATCTCAACGCATTCCAGTAAGATACAGGTCAGCTTATCTGTAAAGCCCCCAAAAGAGCATCTACCAGTGTGAGTTAGGTCAGTAAGACAAAATGTTCACTGGGTTGCATGTGAACCAAAACAAAGCACTCCCCTCTAAAATAAACTGTGGAGATGAATACATGTGGAAAACACTCAAGTATTCTCCACCTGAGAGCAAAATATGGCTAAGCCATATTTGTCAGTCTTAGCAGCAGCTGGTACACAAAACAGCTCTGTCTGTCTATTTGTTTCCCCTGTAGATGTCTTCCCCTGTTTCATGGCACTTCTCCAGCATCTTTCAAATCCTGACAGCATCTCTGAAGCAATACACTTGATGTCATTTGAAGAACTGGCCATTGGAGCTTGGAGCTAAGCAGTTTGGCTTATTTCCTTCTCACTCCAAGTTGTGAAATCTGGGAACGGTGGAGTCCTTTTGTAAAGTCATCAAAAAGCATTCAAATCCCACCTGCATGCACCACAAACAATGCAAATCACAAATTAGAAAAGAAAATGCATGTCTTGTGCCACAGCCTTTTCCCTACTGCTTTTTTCCATAACCTGGTGTACCTACTGCCTGCCAACACCACGCTCACAGTCAAGGCAATGGCTGTGAAATATAGCCCAGAGCAGCACAGCCAGCTGCATCTGGTCTCATCTTGGAGATGTGCATACTGCCCCAGGTTCAGAGCCATCAGAGGAGAACACAGTGGTCATATTCTTCCTGGGAGAGGAACAAGCTCAACCAGGGCCACTGCTTTATCCTTAATATGTGAGGCAGAACTGTTTTCCAGCTGCTCTAGATGGAAAAGACAGATGAGCTTTTGGATATTTATACATTTTCTCAGATCTGAGACACAAGTAGGGAAAGACAGGTGAAGGAAGGACTGAAAAAAATAGTGCTGACATTTAACTTCTTAACCAGCCAATCTGAGACGAAAAGGCAATAAGTCTATTAGCCTACTTTATACAGCTGTCCAGAAAAGGAAAACCTTGTAGGAAAGGGGACTCCCCTTTCACACCAGTGTCCTGATGTCTGCAAGGCCACCCTTGAAACAAAGGAGTAAATCAAACTTTGCCAGAGCTGTCACCCCACTGAGCTAAAAAGTCTCTTGGACTTTATCCGCATAGCTCCATCAAAGCAGCCTCCAGAACTAACAACAAAAAAGGATGCTCCTACTTCCCCAACACAGTTTGTTCACAAGCCCCCATCCAATATTTAGACTGTGTTTAACCTGTACGGACAGGTTCACCTGGCCTCCTATGAGATCCCATATTTGAACACAGTTTAACTGAGTTTAAAAAAATACACTATCAACCTTGAAGCAATGCTGAGATGCTGACTGTAAGAGGAGAGATGGAATGGGATGTCAGCAAGGGCAGAGAGCCTGAAAACATCTCATTTAAATGTGGATTTAATTCCTGCTCCCGCTGTCAGGACTGGTCAGTTAGCCTGAGCTCAACTCCCCACACTAGACAGGGAGAAGTTTGATGCTTTGCGCGTCAGAAACATAGACTTCACGGTTCACCCAGAGCTGGTTCATTTCAGCAGGAAAGGGAAAATATTCAGTTTTCAGCACTGATTTCAGAAAGATGCCTATCCAGGGAGGTACAGACCACAGTCTTTTTTGCTGACGGGAGAGGATTTGGGGTACTCCACCAACTGCTCTGATGCTCCCACTTTAGAGGCTTGCAAAAGCTAATGAGTTGTGAAGCATATTTCACATGGGGACAGTGTTGCATTGACAGGAAAAGGAAGGAATTGGGAGCCTGAGCCTGGTGGAAACACAGCCCTCTCTTGCTAGCAGTTTCACAAGAAGTGTCTTCATGCTGTGTCAGAAGAATCCTAGTAGCAATTGACAGGGAGGATTTCAATCAGAAATCCATCTCCTGTAAGGACTGTTTTGGGGGCCTAACTGAGAAAGCAACCTGCAATCTACTTTGTATTGCTGAGCAATAATAGGGCCGGCTCCGATGGAAAGCAGATGGAGAGAAAGTGAATAAAGCCCCCAAACACTAGGGAGAGTGGAAGCAATCAGAGCACCCATGGCTGCAATAGAGGCTGATGCCACTTCAACCAGCTCTGCAATAATCAGAGTCCTATATCTCTCTCTCTCCTCTACATTTGCCTCATGACATTCAGTCAGTGAACAAACATTTTCATGGCCACAGACTAGATTTAAAACAACTTTGGATGCAGCTTATCTCAACAAACAAAAGACTAGGAGCTGGTCTCGACTCATGACTGTGCTCAGCTCTGCCTACAGACAGCTTGTGCACAGCTGCTTTTAATCTCCCTGCAGGATTAGCACCCAGTGTACTCACAGCCCGATGGATAAGGTAGTGTCTGACTAGTGCTCTGAGTGGTGCCTGGACCAGAGCCGTGTCAAGCTAGTACAGTTCTTGCTGCCTTCAATGATGGGAAAGTGAAGGGAACACCTACCTGGCATTTGGGAAAGAAAGCAAGACAAATCACTGTGCATATCCCACCTCCTCTCACCAGAGAGAAGCAGCAAGCCTGCTTCTCCCAGGCCCTCACTCTCTGGGGTGGCCTTGGCTCTGCCACTCACTCCCGCCCTCCTGCAAGGATTTAGCCAGCTCTGCCTTGGCACCTCCACTAGCTGCCTGCACTGCAGAGAAGCCTGGAGCTGCTTCTTGTTCGGTCAACCCAGGACAGCATCACCCAGCCAGTACTGTCTGGGCACGCTCCAAAAGCTGCCTCGCACACAGACCCTTGCCCTGGAAGAAAGCCCAAAGGACACATCAGTCAACACAGGGCAGCAAAGTCCAGCTATTACAGGCCTTTCTCAGGTTGCCAAAGCAGAGGACCGTAATCTTCTTTGATCATCTCTGCACTAAACAGAAATCTTCTAAAATTGATTTTATTCCCCAAATCCCTGCCCCAGTAGGTTCAGGGTTCAAGGGACAACCTGAGGGAGCAGAAATTATGGTTATTTTGGAGAAAGGCTGCAATATATTAACTGAAGTAACACAGTAATGTTTTCTTGGTGCCTAGAAGGATTTCTGGCTGAAACTGGAGCAACACAGACCAATTTAAGGCCCTGGAGTATCCCATGAGGAGAGAAGCAGCATCCTGCTCTACTCACTATGCTTTTCATTCTCCCTCCCCATTGAGCACACTTCTCACTGTGGGGCCCTCCTGAAGCCAGGGCACTGGCCAGATCAGATTCTTCATCAGCCCCAGTATCTCCATTCTTCCTGAAGAGTTCTTGGAGGTCACAGACAAGACACTCATGTGAGGCAAAAGCGACTGCAAAGTATGAGAAAGTTTTCTCTATCTGCAAAACCGTTTCTCAGGAAGCTGTACTTGTACCACCTTTTTATATTTCAAGCCTGTTCCAGTTCTCTTATCCTTCCCCCACTACACTAGCAGCAGCAGTGTACTTAGCCTGGTAAATAATGCATACTGCTCTCACTGCTATGCAGACAGCCAAAGACAGCTAGTGTATCAAAGAATAAAATTGTACAGTGAATTGCTGTGTAATAGCTGTAATTTAGTGCCCTGTGGGTGATCAGAGATTCAGAAAGTATCAGAGACCCATGCTCTGCACTGACTGGCAAGGTGACTGGAGATACAGCACAGTGTTTGACCCTTGGATTGTTTCCAACCTAAGCAGCACAATAAAAAATTCAGGAGACCATGCTGTTTCCCAGGAAAATGGTTTGTGGGGCAGATAAATAGATGGATTTTGTGTGTACACACACACGGTATATTTATGTGGGTGCACGGACATAATCAAAGGAACACTGATCAAGACCCGGACTACTTATGTAACAGAAATGCCTGAGGAAGCTGAGAGTGTATCTGGGATGTGGTTTTATTGTCTGCTTGCAAGAACGAAGGGAAGTCTTCTTTAAGGTGCCAGCTGGATCCCAGCTCAGGAAATCTCAATTCATTTCACATGCAGTCTAGCGGCTAATGATGTATACGTGTATGTCTGTCTGATTTCAGCTCTTTGGCCATCTCAGACTTGGGGGCATTCAGACTTCTTGCCAGGTTCCCATTTCTGGAACATTTGTCTCCACTAGTCACCCAGGAAGTCATTTGACGAAGCAGGAATGATAGCAGGAGATATAATGCTATTTTCAGATTCCCTAGTAGCCCCTTGATCAGAAGCAGTAAGACACATATTCCCTGGGAGCTCAACAGAGACCTGGAATCATAGAATCACAGAATAGTTTGGGTTGGAAGGGACCTTAGAGATCATCTAGTTCCAACCCCCCTGCCATGGGCAGGGACACCTCCCACCAGACCAGGCTGCCCAAGGCCCCATCCAACCTGGTCTGGAACACCTCTAGGGACAGAGTAGCCACTGATTCTCTGGGAAACCTGCGCCAATGCCTCACCACTCTCATAGTGAATAATTCCCTCCTTATGCCTAGCCTAAATCTGTCCCTCTACAATTTAAAGCCATTCCCCTTTATCCCATCACTACAAGCCTTTGTAAAAAGCCCCTCCACAGCTTTCCTCTAGCCCCTTCAGGTACTGGAAGGTCACACTAAGGTCTCCTCGGAGCCTTCTCTTCTCTAGGCTGAACAACCTCAACTCTCTCAGCCTGTCCTCGTATGGAAGGTGCTCCAGCCCTCTGATCATCTTTGTAGCCCTCCTCTGGACCCGTTCCAACAGCCCCTTATCCTTCCTATGTTGAGGATTCCAGAACTGGACACAGTACTCCACGTGGGTTCTCATGAGATCAGAGCAGAGGGGCAGAATCACCTCCTTCAACCTGTTGTCCATGCTTAGCATGTCTTCTAGGAGGATCTGTTCCAGGATCTTCCCAAGCACAGAAATGAGGCTAACAGGTTAGTAGTTCCCAGGGTCATCTTTCCTACACTTTTTAAAAATGGGCACAATGTTGTCCCTCTTCCAGTCACCAGGGACTTCTCCTGGTTGCCATAACTTTTCAAATATCATGGAGAGTGGCTTGGCAACCACATCTGCCAATTCCCTCAGGACTCTGGGATGCATCTCATCAGGTCCCATATTTATAAATGTTCGTGTTCCTCAGGTGGTTATGAACCTGACCATCCTCTACTTGTGGGAGGGGCTTTATGCCCCTGGTCACCATCTTGCTGTTCCCTGACCCAGGAGCAGTGAGGAGAGTGGTTATCAGTGAAGACTGAGCTAAAAATGTTGTTAGGTACCTCAGCCTTCTCCTCATCTGTTGATATGAGGTCACCATTCCCGACCATCTGTGGGGTTACATTCTCTTTAACCTTCATCTTTTGATTGATGTACCTGTAGAAGTCTTGACGTACCTATAAAAGCCATATAATCACTCTCTTTCTGCCTCAACAACATAAGAACATGCAGGGATGAAGAGAAGAGCTGTCACCTTCCATTTGAAGACATCTCAGCGTAGGAGCAAACTCCTTTATTCTCCCTGCTCGGAGTGTCTTGGGCGCCCCCCATCCTCACAACCCTCTTTCACATTGCCCAGTGTAAATAAGAAGCAAAGGATCAGCCATGTCCCCCTAGGAGCATAGGGAACTACGCACAAGGGCAAGGACCAAGAAAAGAAGAGGGGATTTGAGGCAGGAACGTGACCAGGAAGGACAGTGTTTAGCATAAACACTAAGCACTTTCTTTTCAAAGAGCATCCTGCCATCCAGAAAGCCACAGGACACATGAGGAAGAGCATCCCACCATCCCTGCAGACAGGATAGACTCAGCCCTACTTTGCAGGGAGATGTCTGAGCCAGGGAATATATTTACATGGATGTCCTCTTTCATAAGAAGTGACAACTCTGTTTGGATAGGACACAGCACTCAGCAGCCTGTCTGCTGCATGACATGCCTGCAGAAGAGATGGTGGTAGAAAAAGGCTTCTCCCAACCTTTGTCAGCAATGGCTTGAAATCCTTGAGCACCTCACTACTCCAACAGCACCGGAAGCCTTGTAGAACAAGTTGTCCATGGAATGTGGGCAGAGAACATGGCGCTTTTGATGAACAGCAGATGTAGTTCAGCTTTCTCATGATTTTCACAGCACCGTTAACTAAAATAAGAGGTCTTACTGCCCCTGGGACAAGGAGCTGGATAAATGACATGAGTATAAACTGAGTAGGAAAGTCAAGATGGAAACAGTCACCGGTGCATTAACTCCTAATGACTGCCAGACAAAGGAGGTAGAACAGGTGAAAACAGGGTGACTGGTGCAGGGACAGAGACTGTGGTCACCTAATGACTGAGCTAGAAGCCAGTTGACCAGTGTGGGACCAGAACCGCAGTCACTGCCTCTGATGCTGGCACAGATGCATGTGTGAGTTCCAGCTCTCCAGATCAACTTCATCACCCTAAATCTATGTAGTCCATTTGCCAAATAAGTACTTTCTGGCTCCCTGGAGCCCACATAAGGGGATAAATCTCCAAGAAAGAGCTTCTTCTGAAGTAGCTGAGGGATCTCTAGTTAAAAACATGGCTATAAAGCCACTCACACAGTTTTGAGGTTTAGCATGAAAGCCCAGGGGGATCTCCTCAAAAGACTCTCCAAGACCCAACAGGCAGGTCAGAAGAAATCTCCTGGGGAACAGCAGTGGTCACACTTCCTCTCCCCTGATACTTGCTAAATGTTAAAAGCAGGTCACACTGTTCCACTCAGCCATGCCCTGATTTAGAAATACACAGCTCCCTGTGACTTCCTGGGCAATGAGCAGGACCCCGTATTGCCTCTGCACCACAGCGCCCGTCTCCGTGATGGATGCACCTCTGCTGGCTGCAGAACAAACTCAGCCATGAGGTTGTGGCCCCAATAACATGGCACTCCATAAAGCTGCTTGGGTCTCTCTCTGTGTTCTCAGATATATATAAGGGGCCCATCCCTACAATATATCTGACTAGTTCACATTTGATGAGATATTTCTTCTTATAACTGTGCTTTTATACTTGCTCGATAGATAGGAACTATTCCCCTACAATTTCTTAGATCCTCAATGTGATTCCATTGTGTTCCTGGCAGGACAACAATGCTTTCATAGAACAAAAAACATAAATGGCTGGGACAGGCCAAAAATGCCTCCAAGCTAGCATTTGGCATAAGAAAATCTGGGCTGATATGTCCTGGGGGTACAGGCAGAGATTTAAGCAGAGAGGCAAATCCAGTTTTCAGTAATTCATTTGTGCAAATCTGTATCCCTGTTCCCAGGTTTGCAGAGCGGGGTGCACCCACTGGACCCATGGATCCCTCTTAGATCACATCTCTAAAAGCCATTGATCCAGTTCTTTTGCATCCTCCAGGTTCACACAGCACAATTTGGAGTTCAGCTTCATTCAGCATCAAAGTGAGATCTGTGATTACACGCTGTGCCTGGTTCTGTGAAAAGCAGTACTCCATCTGCTCCCACTGCAATTATTGCACTGTGTGGACAGTCACGATCTTGCATGAGACACCTCAGAGCCCTTTATGTTTGTACGAGGCATGTAGGTCACAGGATTTCATCCAAACAGAATCTGTTGATGAGAGCAGGCATCAGCCCTGGCTACAGAATCTGTTCTTGGTCCAACACTGCACATTACAAATGCTAGTTTTGTCTTCGGGTAGGTGGTTTTGATTAATTTCATCTAATTAATTCTATCATCTCAAGCTGCTCCCAGAATCTGTGTGGAGCCCGTTGAGGGGGGAACAAAGAACATGATGAACACAAACTGAAGATGCAGTCCATTGGCTTCTCTATACTTACCTTCCCAGAGGAAAAGAACATCCCACCCTACAAGAGCATCTTTCAGCCTATAGAAGCCTGACAGTGTTTTCTGTCACTCTTACGTTCCTTGGTGGCATCTATTTCTGCAATTGTGCCCACTAGAGGCAGACATCTGCACTGATTTTACATCCCCTGGTCATCATCACAAAGATGTAATTTCACCCCTGCTTGCAGGGCCTGGGAAGAAAACAGGGAAATTTATGTGTTGGTCTGACAGGAGGGGAGTGGGGGGAAAACAAAGCTCAACAAGGTGGTTGTAGTCCACAACACCTCTCAGCTTGCTGTCTGCTTCCCTTGCACTCAGTTTTAACTTCTTCCAGGAGGTCAACACACAACCTCTACCACTTGTGACACATTCTGCTTATTCCTTTGTGCTGAGAATCCTTCTGTCCTGGGGATTGCACACCCTTAGCCATCCTCAGCAGCAAGATGCTCTCCTCCATCTTTTACACAGATGCAAGTATATAGAGGAAGACCCACCCTGCCTGCTTTCACTTCTGCTTTCCACTGCAGACACACTTCTCCCTTGACATAGAAACGGTGAATTCTTTTATCCTGTGAACCCAGTGACTAGCTGTATATGGTACAGCAGATCTGGGAGAGGAGAGACATGTCACTGGGCTAGAGCTGGGCACCTGCTGCTTTAGGGAAACTTGTTCTCAGAAGATCCCTGTAACGTCCCCTCCTGCCTCATAGTTAATGAAGCATTGCCTAACAAGCTGGGGAAGCATTGCCTAACAAGCTGAAGGAAGACTGCTCCCCATGGTACCAACAAAAATTATAGGTTTCAGTGCTAGCCCAGCTACATACTTGCTGAGAAGACTGTGCCAGATACAGCCCCACATTTCACATTGAAAAAGTGAGATGTCTGGCCTCAGCTTTCTCTCGGACTTGTCAGAAGACTGATTCATTTGTGCTTACAAAGCATATTGAATCTTTCAGATGGAGAAGGCAAAAAGAGGTAGGAAGGCAGTAAATCAGGAATGCCCAGGAACATTCTCCTAGACACATCCTGCAAACTAGCACTGAATGGCTCAGATGAATATTATTAAACTCTCTTCACCTCTGAAACAGAATAACCTCATGCAAAAGCCTATTTGGTGCAGTCCTTGGCCTATGATGACTCCCAAATCATGTCTGGAAATTGCCTGGGATAGCCCTAGTGGGACGAAGCTAAACCATGCTGGGTGTGTGCTGACACATAATACTGATTGAATTTGTATTCTGGGAATGCTTCCTGACATTGTTTAATTTACTAGTAAAGACTTAATTACTAGTGAAGACTTAATCTCTGTTCTATTAAATTACCCTCAAAGTCAGCAGTACCCTGATAAAAATCAGCAAATGTCCCTGAACCTTCTTGAAAATGTTGATTCCTCAGCCCTCAATCATTACCTATCCATCTCCTCTGTGAACATGGAACAAATTATTAAATAATCAATTTGTTAACATTTAAAGGTAATCAAGTGATAAGAAAAAGCCACCAAAGAGAAAGCCAAGAACAAATCATGTCAAATTGGTTAACTTTCTTTGCCACAGTAAGTGGAGCAATGGAGAGAGCAGATGCAGCAATGAAGGCTATCTTGATGCATAGTAAGGATTTTCAAAACAATCCTGTATGACATTTGTCAGGGTTATGTGCACTGAAACTAGTTATCAGTAGTTTGCAATCAGATAAGGAGGACTTAGAGAGATCAATCATAGCTGGCCCTAAGTCAGGAAGAGCTTGCAAGAGTGAGGGCAAGATGAAAAATAAAAAGATCTTGGTGAACTGGAGAGATGGCTTACAATCAGTCAGCTAAAATTCCATAGAACTGGTGCAAAATACTGCACCAAGAAGGGTAAACAAGTAAATGTACTAGTAGTGAAACGGGAAACTGGCTAGAGTACAGCACTGAGGAAATGGATCAAGGCATTAGGAGACCATGAACTAAATATGAATAATCATTGTGAAGGTATCGCTTAAAAAGGCAAATTTCATTCTTGGCTGTATTGCTAGGTCATACTGCTGGTAAGATAAGGGAGGTTAATTTTTTGCTTTAGCAATATCCACAAGATCTCAGTTAGAGGGGCTTAGTCCAGGTTTGGGCTAGAGGAAGGCAACAAACAGCATAATAGTTTCAAAATGTGGATGATTGAAAGAAAAGGATCAAGTGTAGCAGGCAGAAAACAGAAGGAGGAGATATGATAATAAACCTCAAATATATAAAGTTGTTAGACTTTCTCCAGATCTCCCAAGAACAGGTGAGGGTGCAACAAGCTCAGTTAGGTTACAAAGAGGAGGGAATCCTTCCCAACAGTGAAACAGATATCAAGAAGGTGATAGTATCCCTGGCATGTGTTAGGAGGAGGTAAGGTAAATGCTCAGGTGGCATGAGAGTATCTGATCCTGCCTCTGACCCTGTAGATGCAGTGACTTTTGTGTGTTCTTCCCAGACTGACACTTCTGTAGTTTTTACAGTTTCTAGCATCATTTCATCACTCTTTTTTGCTGCAGGCGTGCAATATCTGACACAGGAGGGATAGCCTAATCAGAAACCCTGAGCAGGGTCTCACCAGGGCCTTGTCCAATTGCATTACTGGGTAAGCTATTTGGCATTCATCTGTATGTCATCACATCCTGTGACCCTCTTGCAGGCTTTGTGTTAGACGATCCCACTCAAGAGATTACTAAAAAATATTTCACTCTTTTCCTCTCACCTCTCTGGCAGAAGATCTGTTCTGTAATCTGATTGTTCTCACAGCTAGAAACTTCTGATTTCTAGCTTAAATATGCCTGTGGCCAGTCAGCAGCCACTTGATATGAAGTAGTTCAAATTCATGCTCATGTCTGTAGATATTCTATAATACAAAAGCTGATGTCACTGCATGTGAAAAACTTCCACATCTGTCCTTCAGGTTTCATAAAGGAAAAGATTATAATTTTGCTGAGGGAAAGGGACAGATTCTCTTTCTCATGTCACTGCAGGGATGACCTGAATAACAGGACAAAAGAAATGACAATATAGCACAGGAAAGAATGAAGAATGGGTGCCAGCCAGGACAGAATCAGGAGACCCATGACCAGATGATAGGCATAATGAGGTTATCAGCTTGGTGGATTCAGGAAGGCCAGGAGCAGTAATATGCAAATTGAAAATGTTGCTTGCAATGATGTCTTCCTTGTGAGGGAGGAACCAGTTGTCCTTTTCTATCTTCCCAAAAGATGTGACAACGAAGGTCACGCTCATCTGCCCGCAAAACAGTACATGCACATCTCTGTGGAGAAGCACATATGCGAGAATTGACAGTCTTCTCCTGAATCAATACTCACCTTTGTAAAGGAGAAAATGCTTTCTCCTGAACTAATGGCTATTTTAATCCATTGCAAACCATAACAGATGGGTTTTCTTCAAAGCTCTATGCATTTTAAGATTGTATTTACACATACTAAGCAAGTCTTCTGTCTAAGAGGAGAAAAAAATAACATTCTCCTGCTTCTTCACTTTCTCCCTGCCCCTGGTGCTTTTCCAGGTGGCTGGGTCCTACCCAGCTTCTTTACTGCCTTCTGACTGAGCTGCTTCTGCTTGAAAAGCAGTTATCTATGTCTCACCCTGGAGGTGGGAGTTCTAGCTCCTTTGGTTTCAGCAGTGGAGGCTCTGTAACAGTCAAGTACCAGATTGGGATGCAGAGAAAATTAGAGCTATCCCTCATATTTTTCCAGAGAGAAAATGAGACTAATGCTGTTGTTACTGACACATGCCACCTCTCACAGTAAATGTAGGGCGTTGTTTGGTTTTCTACACAAAAAATGAAACACACTCATTAGGTATTAGTATTATCACTCCTTCTACAACAGACATTTGCACTCCTGCCATCCTAGCAAAATCTCAGTCAGCAGAGGTTATTTAGCCAAAATGAAAACTCAATCTGTGTGCCTAATAAATGCTGCTGCTGCCCAGCCTTCCATTTTTTGGTCAACAAATAGCTCTACTGTTCTCTGTCACGTAGCAGTCACGTCCTTCCCAGAAAACAGTTGCATTTCAGTGAATTGCTCCTTACTTTTTTTTTTTTTTTAAATATAAGATGGTAGAGTTTAATAAAAAGCATTCTTGGGTCAGGACAAAAGCTGCTATGCATATGTAACATTGTAATTAGCATCTTGCAAAGAACTGGCTAGTGAGCACAAAGCGCTTTCTCCTGGTAGATCACACAGCTGTTTTTTACCTGCAGCTGCTATGGGTACCCCTCTGCTCTGATCTCATGAGGACCCACGTGGAGTACTGTGTCCAGTTCTGGAATCCTTAATATAGGAAGGATAAGGGGCTGTTGGAACAGGTCCAGAGGAGGGCTACAAAGATGATCAGAGGGGCTGGAGCACCTTCCATACGAGGACAGGCTGAGAGAGTTGAGGTTGTTCAGCCTAGAGAAGAGAAGGCTCCGAGGAGACCTTAGTGTGACCTTCCAGTACCTGAAGGGGCTAGAGGAAAGCTGTGGAGGGGCTTTTTACAAAGGCTTGTAGTGATGGGATAAAGGGGAATGGCTTTAAATTGTAGAGGGACAGATTTAGGCTAGGCATAAGGAGGGAATTATTCACTATGAGAGTGGTGAGACACTGGTGCAGGTTTCCCAGAGAATCAGTGGCTACTCTGTCCCTAGAGGTGTTCCAGACCAGGTTGGATGGGGCCTTGGGCAGCCTGGTCTGGTGGGAGGTGTCCCTGCCCATGGCAGGGGGGTTGGAAGTAGATGATCTTTAAGGTCCCTTGCAACCCAAACGGTTCTATGATTCTGTGGTTGTCAAATCACGCCAAAACAGGCTCACAGCGCCGGACCCTCGCCTAATGAAGGGTTCAGGGGAGGGGCGTGACAGCAGCGCCCTCTCCAAGATGGCGGTGGCGGCGGCACCCGCCGCGCACGGCCCCTCACCAAGATGGCGGCCGGCGCGCGGACGTGGCTGTGCCCGGGGTGGGGTTCGGGCGCGCAAGCGCGCCGCGCGACCGCTGCCAGGGCACGATGGGCAGAAGGCGAGAGGGGCTGCGCGTGGCCCACGAGGTGAGGGGGCGGCGGCGGCGGCAGCGGTTCGCGCGCGCGCGGGGCTGGGTCAGAGCGGGGCGGAGGGAGCGGAGCGTGGCGGGTGCGTGGGACCGCGAGGAGGGAAAGAGACCTTCGGGGTCCTCGAGCGCCTCGCCTGGGCAGCGGCGCCAGCGCCTGAGAGCGCTCTCAGGGAAGGAATTTTTCCTGATGCGAAAGAAGGAATATATCGTCATGTTAAGGGAATGAAACGGCTTAAGCAATAATAAAAAACAAATCTCGGCCAGCTTGCAGTTAGAAAGAATGTGATTGTAACAGGAGTTTAGCTTGTTTACTGGTTGAAATGAGGTCTACAAGGATGATCCGAGGGCTGGAGCACCTCCCATAGGAGGACAGGCTGAGAGGGTTGAAGTTGTTCAGCCTGGAGAAGAGAAGGCTCCGAGGAGACCTCAGAGCGACCTTCCAGTACCTGAAAGGGCTGCAGGAAAGCCAGGGGAAGGACTTTTTACAAAGGCTTGTAGTGATAGGATGAGGGGGAATGGCTTTATATTGGAGAGGAGCAAATTTACACTAGGCATAAGTAGGAGTTTCTTCATGATGAGAGTGGTGAGGCACTGGAACAGGTTTCCCAGGAAACCTGTGGCTGCCCTATCCCTGGAGGTTTTCAAGGCCAGGTTGGATGGGGCCTTGGGCAGCCTGATCTGGTGGGATGTCCCTGCCCATGGCATGGGGGTTAGA
Organism: Piaya cayana; assembly: GCA_013389865.1. Lineage (NCBI taxonomy): Eukaryota > Metazoa > Chordata > Aves > Cuculiformes > Coccyzidae > Piaya > Piaya cayana. The sequence continues at coordinate 259,617 of WAAB01024609.1, read as the reverse complement.
AGTGGATGATCTCAAAGGTCCCTTCCAACAGAAACCATTCTATGATTCTACTGAAAGGACAATCCCACAGCAGGAACAAAGGACAGACTTGAGCTCACCAAGAGGACACATTGAGGAAGGAGTTAAAGACCATCAGAGGCTTCTGAAGACAGAAAGAAACTATGTGCACACAAGAGTGAATGATAAACTATGATGAGTTCCTGAAAAAGGTGGATATGTAACATGTTTCCAGGAATTTACATGAATACGTATGTTTAGCCAGTATAGAAGTCATGTATCCAGCCTCAGTTGTTGGACACATTAGGTGGGTTACCCCTGTGTACCCCAGCAACGTTTACTAAAAGAATACCTGCTTAATAATCAAATTTGCATTGATTATTGAGTGTGGCTTTTTCACGGCATCAATGTCCAACCTGAACCTCCCCTGGCACAGTTTGAGGCCATTCCCTCTCATCCTGTCTCCTGTCACTTGGGAGAAGAGACCAACACCCACCTCTCTACAACCTCTTTTCAGGCAGTTGTAGGTAGTGATAAGGTCTCCCCTCAGCCTCCTCTTCTCCAGGCTGAACAACTGCAGTTCCCTCAGACGCGCCTTGCAAGACTTGTTCTCCAGCATCTTCGCCAGCTTTGTTGCTCTTCTCTGGAAATGCTCAAGGACCTCTGTATCCTTGAAATGAGGGGTGCACAACTGAACACATGATTCGAGGTGCGACCTCACCAGTGCTGAGCACAGGCACACAATCACTTCCCTTGTCCTGCTGGCCACACTGTTTCTGATAGAAGCCAAGATGCCATTGGTCTGGGCACTGCTAGCATCTCCCTGGTGGATGTCAGGGAGGGCCCGGGAATTGGAGGGCCAACGTCCCAGCTCCCATAAGGCAGTGCTGTCCTGGTGTCAGGCACATCTGCCATCTTCATGTGAAATGGCAGCCAAGGTGCAACTGCCTGTGCTTAGCCTTCCTGCAAGCAGAAAGCTCAGTGCCCATTCCAGCTTCATCCCAGACCTTCAACTTGCTCCTACTGAGCCTTTGGGACCATGCAGGAGCCATGCAGGCTCTCGTCCCCAGCTAGTGGGTCTGCCCAGCCTGTATGGTGCTGATGGTCAGCAGCGCACTGGGCACAGGCTACCACTTTTGAGAAATGCAGTGATAAAACCAGCACATGAGGTGCCTGAAAATCACAGCAAGGAGGAGAGGAAAAGACTATTTTTCAAGAGTATACCTTCCTTTTAAAGCTGCCTTTTTATTGTTGTGCTGGGTATTTCATAATCTCCCAAGTGGCAGGAGGGCTTTCCAGCAAGACCTGCTTAAGCTTTATATTTGTATTAAACTGAGGTGTGTTAGTTAAGGTTTTTCTGAACCATACTTTGCACTGCAGTGGGCAGTGCTATCTGGATTGGCTTGAAGGAGGCAGTGGAGAGCCTGTGGTTCTAGTCTTTGGGTTTTGGATACTTTAGGGACAGCAAAAATCTGAACTTTGCTGACAAATGGCCAAAATGGGACAGAACTGGTGCAGTGAATCTCACTGGTCACCTCTCTGTCCTAAAGTCTTTGAGATGAGTATATGTACAGCAGACCAAGATAGCCAGGGTAGAAAGACCAGAGAAAAGACTTGGACATATAAGCTTTATCAGCCAGTAACCAAAGGGTGAATTTCCTTCTCTGTCCTAGGAATAGCAATTCAGTTTATAGTAGTTTCCTGGTCTGTTTCATCCAGCTAGGCTTTCATTAGAGAAACAGACATTTCTGGGCACTCTAACCCAAATATAATCACCAAGGGAGTCCAGAGGAGAGTGTGCTGCCTTCAAGATTATCATCTTCACTGACCTTAGCAGGCAGTGTTCACAGAAGCATAGAATGGTTTGGGTTGGAAGGGACTTTAAAGATCATCCAGTTCAAACCCTCCTACAATGGGCAGGGGCATCATCCACTAGATTGATTGCTCAAAGCCTCATCCAACCTGGCCTTGGAAACCTGCAGGGATGGAGCATTCACAACTTCCCTGGGCAACCTGTTCCAGTGTCTCTCCACTCTTACAATTAAAAAAAATCTTCCTAATAGCTAATGTACATCTCCCCTCTTTCAGCTTAAAAGCAATACCCCTTGCCCTGTCACCACACTCCTTGATAAAGAGCCTCTTCCCATCTTTCCTGTAGGCCCCCCTGGAAGGCTGCTGTAAGGTTTCCCCAAAACCTTCTCTTCTCTAGGACTTACCTTCTCAAGCCTAGCTCTCTTAGCCCGTGCTCATATTGGAGGTGCTCCAGCCCTCTGATCATCTTCATGGCCCTAAAAATAATGAAATGTTGGTGTTTGCTATCTGAGATGTGAATGACAAGGAGAGTTGGGGTGGTAGGGTCTACCTTACAAAAACAGAGGTGGTGAAAGTGGTGAGCCTGTCACGGACCTGCTGGTCACAAAATGAAAAGGGTCTTAGTTTAGCTAGCAGAGAAAATTCTTGCAAAGTGTTTGGGAACTTGTGGTATCTTTAGATTTTTTTTTTTTTCAGAAGTTCACATGATAGAACACACTACTTTTGAAAGGTTGAGTTATAGGTGAAAAGTTAACCTCTCAGCGCAAAGATACTACTAAAAAATAAAATCTTTCTCCCTTGCAGTGATGAGAAAGGTACTGAATACAGGCATACACTGGAGATAATGCGGGTCTGGTTCCAGACCACTACAAGAAAGTGTCACATGATGATTTTTTTGCTTCCCAGTGCATATAAAAGCTATGTTTATGCTATACTGTAGTCTATTAAGTGTGCTATAGCATTACGTCTAAGAAAACAGTGTACATGCCTTAATTAGAAAATACTGTATTGCTAAAAAGGACACAACATAAAATAACATATCTACGAAGTACAATAAAACAAGGTATGTCCATAGAAGTTAGGGAGGAAGAAAACAAAATCCCTTTAAGCCAGAGGAAGAGAGGCCTGTCTTTCAGGTGTCAGAATGCGTGACTACCAGGATACTGATAGCATAATTTAAATTTTCATTCAGTTCAGTATTACCTTCTGAGCTGTTATGCTTGCAAAGAAAACTTTCCGAATGAGTCTTAATGTGACATGATGCATGGCTAGCTTTGAAAGGCCTAATATCAGCAGTCATGCTTGTTTAACTGAAGTCATGATGCTAAATGAATGCAATTTTCTGTATGGACACTTACCAGATCGGCTTGCACTTACAAATTGCAGGTGTAATTGATATGACCTGGTTTAAACCAATATGAGTGTGTCTCCATAATGTCGTGGTGGTTTAAACTCATGCTGCTTCTATATAGCTCTGTAGTCTTTCAACAGGCAGCCCTATTGACAAAGTTGAGCTGCACAGAAATTTCTTGAGGAAACCTGTCAGGAAAATGAAACTGGTAAGACTGGTCCATTTTGTAGCAAAATAGTGAAAATGGAATGGGCTTAAGAGTGTGACAAGGATGACTGAAGGTCTGTGAAACTTCTGTGCAAGGAACAACTATGCATAGCAAGTCATTTTAGGCTTGAGAACATAACTGCAGGGGAATCTGATATGCCTCCATGTGCTCTGTATACTATTTTTAATTTTAAACAAAGAATGAATGTTCATTGTTGATGTAAAATTAGGGCTATCAGATTAAACTAGCAGCGGATGGGGTCAGGACAAACAGAAGGGATCATTTATTTCCATAAGCTGTGGCTCTGCCATTAAACTCCTTGCCTCAGGAAGCTGTAGCCCTTAAAAATATATTTGTGTCTCAGACAACCATGCCCAAGCTGCAAGCTGGTGTGTGTGTGTGTGTGTTTGGAGAAAGTACTGTAAGGCATATTGCTGCTTCTGACAAGGCAGTGGCTGATCAGTGTTGATGCAGGAGCACAGAGAATAGGGAAAAGTCTTCACTCAGTAAAGCTGTTCTCACAGGATTTTTCAAAAAGCTGAGGTTGGTGCCGTGTAGTCATGTCTCTGTCCTCTCCTGCAAAGTCACTGGTCTAAGCTGAGGCAGGGTGGGAGGACAACTGGGTAGCCCCTGCAAGGCTGTCAGGGGAGATGCAGGTAGGATCCAACCCTTTCTCCTTTACCAACACAGATTGTTGATCTGTGGGATTTATTTTAGACTTTGCTAGTGGATCATCCTCTATTGTGTAGTAGCTTGCCTGGAAAATATTTCCAAGCATGCTGTGGGCACAGCATTTGCAAAATGATTCCAAGAATGTAGTTTAAATGGAAGTGTGTCCATGAACTGCAAGTTAGTGTTTGAATTTAAACAAAAATCATCTCTGCTGGATGGATTTTAATAATCCAGCCAAATTTGTGGATGCAGAAACTACTAATTCTTCTGCAAAAAGAACTGCTCAAGTGTGCTGGCAGGTGACAAGGCATGAGAAAACTGCGTGGGGAAGTTGTTTTTTTATTTGCCCCCACCTCTTCTGTTGGCTTTGATCTGTTTCATGAGGGTCAGAAGACGAAAACCTCATTACCTAACACTGTTGGATGTCGACGTATGTGTGATATGGCTCTTTGCCAGTATCTTAATTAGGGAATTCATAAAAGCAGAGAGTGAATGCCAGTTTTTGAAAAGCACTTTTAGCCTTTCTGTTGGGAAAAAAGCTTTTATTAATTCATTACAAAATGTATTAAAAGTGATCCAGTTCAACTCTGTAAGCAAAGCTGTTTCCTTCAGTCTTCTTGCTTTGTCTCTGCTCTTGTGTGAGCTGTACCAGGCTCCCTGCCCAAGATGGTCCCAACAAATGAGATTTGTAATAGGTGTGTAAGTCAGCTTGGATTGAAATCTGCTCCAGGTCTGTCTGGTGTAAAAAGGTCTCCAGATTGCAAGCGTTAACAGAATTCAACAAAAATGGCTAAATGCCTGTCATACTTTGTGGAGCAAAGGAGGCATCTGGTCTTAGATCCCTGTCTGTGTCCAAAGCTGCTGGGACTTGAATTTCCAGAGTGACTTTTAGGGAGCAGAAGGGCAGCTCTGTGTGCCACAAGCTGCTACCTGGGCACTTGTCCCTTTTAACTGACACTACTGAAAGGTGTTGCTGCAAGTGAAGTCCTATGTTCCTGCTACATGCGGTGTGAACCTGAGGAGGTGTTACCTGAGCTTTCTGCTTCAGATCTGTCACAGAGTATCCTCTTGGTGGAAGGGAGAGCTGGAAGGAACAAGAGCTCATCTTGGCAACACTTGCCACTGTGCTCAGATTAGCTACTTAAAAAATAAGCCAGGGTGAAGTGTAGTGATGGTTCAGCTAAGTGAGCTTGACTCTGTTTTCACGCGGGCCTCCAGTATACTAAGATATATACCCCAGCTAACCTTCTTGTGTATTAGTTACCAAGAGGGAAAGCTTTCCATACGCAACAAGCTCAAGTGTGTGTCTGCTTCTAGGGCTGCTCTCCTAGAGAGCTGCTGAGAGAAATTATGCCAAAGCTTTACAGGTTTGCCTGTGCTACAGCTACTACCCTTGGGAGTTTCCTCAGCAGCCCAGAGAGTAATCAGTAATTCCCAGACATTGTTCTAATTTCTCTCTGTGGTTATTTCTCTCTTGCCTTTGCCCTACAGCGAAGCATTACTTGGATGGTTGAGCTGCTGAGAGAGTTCTGGCTTGCAGGAATAGGTCCCAGATGCCAAGTGAGGCAGCGGCACTGATGTATCAAGATAGTGCTCTGTCCATAGTTTGGGTCAGTGCCTAAGGCTCCTTGTGTAAATGAGCCACCTCCAGGAGTCAGACGGTATTGCCCTAATTTACATGTAGGGAAACTGAGGCACAGTGCATGAGTAACATCTGGGAATCTTCATTCTTATCCTTCCTTACAAACCCTAATGCCCCAGACTAGCCTGAAGAAAAGAAATAGTGAGATTCTGAAAGAAAAATAATTTGTTCACTCAGCAGTCTGTTCCTCCTTCCTTGCTTTTTTTGTTATTATTAGTTTCTGTCCCCTGTGCCCCCAGCTCAGCAAAGCTGATGGTGCAGTTCTAGGGCATGTGGTTTATTAGCAAATTATTGCTTTCCAGCAGGGGGCTCAAACTTGGGTTTGATTTAAGAGCAGTAAAGCCAGTTGAAACTTACAAAGTATTGTGTGGAATCTAGAGATTTTTAGTCAGCAGAAAGTAAAAGCATCAGCAGGGTTGGGCAGAACATCCTCTTGTTATGTCTGATGAAATGATGGAAGTATGGGTAGAGAATGTACTAGTGAGAGTAACTGCAAATAGAGCAGGAGAAGAGGATAGGAAGTGCAATGACACTGGATAATTTAGTCGGCAACTAAACCAACTGACTAACCAAACCTCTGATTAAATTGTATTATTTAACATAGGCTTTAAACACGTTTCCAGAGAAGGCATAATGCATTGTAATAAGTTTACTGACTAAGGAGGAGCCAGGTAAAACACGCTGAAGTACCTTTTGTTGTATGTGCATGCGAGGATTTCTAATGGATAAAAGAGCAGACAGAGTCATTTGCAAATGGTGGAACTGATGAGGGAGATGATCGCTTTTAAATTGGACTGGGCCAACACCCCACCTCCACTCTGCTGCACTTTGCCGTTAACATCAGCTCTCTGATAAGCATGGTCATAGCTGACCTGGGTGAAGCCTTTGGTTTGCCCTGAAGCAGACTAGAGTTTTGCATCCCACTGACTGAGCTGTAGTGGAGGACAGAGAGTGATGAGCAGTTGGAGTTAGTGTTCTTCACTGGCACAGCTGGATATGGAGGAGGACAATTACCTTTGCTTTGATCAAATGCACTTTCAGCTAACATGCTTCAAAAATAGCCATGTCCCCATCCAGGCAAACCCAAGCATTTCCAAACAAAGAAGCACCATTATGGATCAGGCACTGTGTCTCAGTGCTCCCCTTGGGTTCAGGGTAAGCTGTGCAGGTACCTCTGGGGAGCTGGGCATCTCAATAGCCCTGGCAGAGTTGCCTAATAACAGGGGACTTGGAATTATTATCTGCTAAGATGTAAAGATTTGAGCCTTGTTATATGTGGCCTCCTCCTCAGCTCTGCTTGCTCCTTGCAGTGAGATTATTGAGCTGACTGGCTAAATTACTTTTTGCAGTCTGCTTTGTTCTCCTCTTTACGTTAAGTCTCTTCTCCCATCCTGCTTATTTAAAATGCTTGCCTGCCTTTCCTGACCAGAAGGTGTGAGATTGCTAATGAGCTTAGGATAGAGCTGATCCTCAAAGCAGCAATAATTAGGGATCACTACCTTTGATTTTGTTTCCCATATCGCTCTTTATGGAAGGATTTGTTCTCTGGGCCACCTCCAAGGCTGGTGTCCAGGCAGCTGGTGTCTCATTCCACCTTGGTACTTTACCCAGGACTGTGCTGCCTCTTCGCTTCTAGTGTGTGAAGGCTGCCATCACAGAGGGGCTGTGCTGCCAGCAGTCTCTCAGCCTTGGCCTTGCTTGGAGAATCCAGCACAGCAGGAGTGTTGCACTAAGTAGCTACAAAGAGAGGTCATTGCCAACTCAGGGCACTGAGGCTATTTTTTTATTCAGCCTAGGATATTGTGTTCATATTATCTGATTAGTCCCACTGTTTCCCTGCTGGAAGCAAGCCTGAAAGACAAAGTTTTCCTAAAGGTGTCTGGTTGCCAGGCAGAAAAGAGGAATGATTCCCAGGAGAACTGTTGTCTGTGGTAGGATTCCTTCCTGGGCATTTCATTTGCACACAAGTAGATCAACCCTCTTTTACTCACCCATAGTTACTCCCCTCTACAGGAAGACATTGGGTGGGGCAGCTGTTAGGGAACCTGAGGAGACACAAGATGACCAGGGTTTTTCTGCATGGGAATGTGTTGCTGCCAAAACTTGGTGCAGATCAAAAGTGTGCAAAAAGGGTAGAGGTGGTGGTGGATGCTTTCTTGAGCATGTTGCGCAGACTGCTGTTGTAGAGTATATTTACTTGGGCAAATGAGACTGTAGGTATATTTCCCCCCTTTTCCCCTCTTCACCCAAGCAGACAGCTGAGGGCAATTTGTAGTCATGTTCCATGGACTTCTGCACCCATTCACAGCACTAAATCAAGAGTTTGTCCCTCAAGGAGTAAATCATTTTATCCTCTTTTAATTGCATAAAGATACCTCAGATCACATTGCTATTTGTGGGGGCACATGCAAAACAACTAGAACAGGCTGGAAATGGTTCAGATCTTGGCACAGAGGTGCTGTCCAGCTCGACCAGTGGGAGTGTTAGGGCTGGCTTGGCTGAGTCTGAGATTACAATGTCACAGTTGCCTGGAGTGTAATACAGGCTGATCTGGGAGGTGATGGGCTCTCTGTGATGAGATCTCTGCAGAGCTGAGTCTGGTCCTCCCTTGATTTGGGGAGAAAGGAGGTGGAGCTGCTGAGCTTCCACCCTTTCCATCTAAACGGAGATGGATCCATGTTAGTTGGGAGAGGAAACAACAGCGACTGGTGTGGTATTTTTCAGATTGATGGACTGGAGGAGAAGCTGTCACGCTGCAGACAGAGCATAGAGGAGGTGGATCTTAAACTGCGCAGGGAGAAGCTCAGCCCTGAAGGAAGGTATTGATGACCAATTCATTTCACAGCTGTGGCTGTGCACTTCAGCTAGCTGTCTTCCTGCTGTAGCATGAGCAAAGGCACATGGAGGGATGAGAATGTGGTTACTCATGACAAAACTCTTCCTTCAGCTTGGAGCTTGCTTGGTGAACTTGCCGGCGGAGAAGTTCAGTGATATATGAAGAGAACTTTATATTATCAGCAACCTCACTTTCCGAACTGCACCACAACCAGCCAAGCAGTGCCCAAAACCTGCCAGTTCACTTGCAGGGCTGACTCCCAGCCTGCTAGGAGACAGCTCTATGAGTCAGGCAGAGGTTCACTGCACATTGCTACTCAAGCCCTGCTGAAGCTGTCCAGGTTCACTCAGGGCAGTTGTGCAACACCTACTACTGAAGGCCAGTCCTGGCTGGGATGCAACTGAGAAAGGGGCTGAGGGAAATTACTCTCTGTGCCAGGGTTACAAATGTATCTGGATGCAGGAATGCAGTGACACTGGCTTTCCTTAAGAAATGGGAGAGGGACCATTTCCCTGAAAACTGCCACTGGCAGAGAAGAAGCAACTGTAGGCTTCTAAAGCTGAGGCTCAAGTAAGGACCTTGATCTGGATTTTGTAGCAGATACAGGCAGGACCTGCAGTTTCTCTAGAGTATGAAGCAAGAGATCCTAGATCTCAGTTGATTCTCAAATCAGTTTCCTTTAGGGCATTCTTCCAATCACTCACATCTTACTGCTATGCTCATAGCAAAAAGGCTGAGAAGCTCAGTTGTAGGCCCAGGAAGCAGTCCTGGTGTCTGCTCTATAGTACTCTGCTATATAACCCAGGTAGAAGTGATCTTAGCAGTGGTGGCATTTGCACACCCTGATACTTGCCAGCCTCAGATTATATTCTTTGTTCCTCCTTTCCCCTCTGATTTGCTCTGTCTGTCATTCCTCGAGTCAACCTCTCTCTGTCTTTAATCGTCCTTTACTGGAATTTTACATCTCCATCCATATTTGGACAGGGTCATGTCTCCTCCTGTCCCTCGTCTCTCTAGCTCCTCATCTCACCAGTTCTTCATCTAGGCCTAAACTATTACTCTTCTGTTTACTGTGCGTATTCTTTCTGTGCTACTCATGTGGCCAACAACCAAAACCTACAGGTGTGGTAACTTGACAGGATGGAGTACATGTGTATGATTTCTCTCTGAAATATGGGGCTCAAAGCAAAGTATTAAGATTAGGGATTCCTGGAGCCTTTTTTGAATTTTACAACTTGTGTGGAAATGGAAACAGAAATTCTGTTGCCCTTATCCAAACTATTCAAAAAACCCTGGAGGAAAGTACTGTGATCAAAATTATTGATTCAGTGAGGAGCAGTACACAAAGGAGAGCTCTGCTTTCGCATTTTGAAGTTCAGTTGTCATGGTTTCTTCATGTCTCATTCTCAAAGCCTCTTCCCTTGACTCTCTTCACAAGGCAAGTTTCTAAGTAGCAGCTCAGTCATGTTGGTAAATCTGTCCTCTCACTTCTTCTTGGCTGCACCCTGCACTGCCTTTCCCCCTTTGTCTTTAAGAGCCCTTTCCTTTCCTGCTGCTGATGTAGCTTGCTTTCTTGCCATCCCTCTCTTAGCTAGCTGTACACATAGATTTAGATCTTTCCTCCTACAGGTTCTTGCTCTGCCCCAAGGGAAACAACACACTCTGTTACACTTACTGCCTTCTCTGTCTGCTCAGAACCAGGAGATAATTTGTTAGTGCGTGTTTATTTATATGCACAGTCTGTAAGGAGTGACTGCATCCTCACTGCCATAATGAAAATGCTGCTGCTTTCAGGCAATTTGTCCTGCTTTTATATTTTAAACTGCATATTAATTAATCATTTTGTACAGTTTAGGAAAGGGGCTGGGTTGGCCTGACTTACTCTTCATTGTTATTATCCTGAGTCTTGAGTGTAATAACAAGTTGTTTTAACTGGTTGTTACTGCGTTTGTATGCAGCTCGTTTCCTTGAGTTGACCAAATTGTGTAAATTGGATGCCTCTGAAAAAGGGATCCCAGCTTCAATCAGTGAGAAGAATTAGCATTCCAGCACTGAGCCAGATGTGCTGTAGGGGCAGGATCCTGCAGAGAGCATCTAGGCACCCTGCCCTGTCCTGGAGCTGTGGCTGAATTTTCAACCCCACCCATGGGAACAGAGTAGGGGGCTTTCTGACACACAGACCTTTCTAGCCTGTTTGCATACACTGACACTGTCCTAAAAGGAGAGAGATGAAGCAGTTTGGGGAAGGAATAAATAATCAAGAACTGCTGCATCTCTTCTCTTGCACAGCTGTGTGTTTCTACGCTGTCACCTCTCCAGAGGGGTGAGGGGCTCATTCTGTGAGCAGATGTTCCTGGCAGTGGGACAGGCTCTCTTCCATCATATAAGCAAAGAAATAGGCTGTGTTGTGCCTCGCAGGTAATGAACTCCTCTTCTCATTACAGAAAGTCACTGGAGAGAGAGAGAAACTTACTAATGACCAAAGCTGACAACTATGGTAAGAGCTTCATTAAAAATGGTCCCTCTGGGCTGCATGGGATCGCTGCTGCAGCTTAGCTTCATCTTCAAGCTCCTGCCACCTCTGACTTCTGCCTTTGAGTTTAGTCTCAACCAAAGGGAACTAAGACTGAGGGAAATCTAGTCAGCATATTTTAATAGGAATCTGGATCCTCCCGCTTGAGCTGTGCCATCATAGGGGGAAAAAAAATAAACAACAGCTAATAAGGGGGAAAATATGTCCTTTTCACATGCCCCAAAATCTTAGCCAACAGATTGAACCGAGTGGCTTTTAACATCATCCTCTCCTTTTTTTTTTCAATAGAGGCTTGCTAAGCAAGCTGGCAAGTGCTATCTGGAGTGTATCAAAGTATACCTTTCCCCGTGGAAGGTTCTCACTGCATCAGCTTCTGGGACTGTTCAACACACGAGCATAGGGATTCACACGGATGAGCTACCTGCAATTCTAGAGAGCCTTTCCTTGCTGCATGTTCAGCCACAGACAGTTAAAATAAGGGTAGTGTCCCTCGGAGCTATCGCATGTTTTGACAGCACTTCCATTCTGCTAGGGATGCTGCTTTGCATGTCTTCAGGCTCCTGGTGTTGATCAGTGTGTTAACTGCTTGACAGCACTCTGCATCAGTGCAAGCACCAGAGCTCATGCAAGCGAAAGAAGCAGAAGTGTTGTTTTAGGCCTGGAGAGTTGAAAGCTGAGGTACATCCAGCAAATATGTAATTTTAACATATGTTAAAGGACTCTTTCCAGAAGACTGTTACTTTAAACAGATTCAAAGTTATTCCCTACCAGCCTACCACAAGGACAGCAGAAGACACTGCATGTTGCTGCTACCCTTTTACCAGCAGTGAGCTATCACTGTTAGCACTGAGAGCAATCTGACAGGCTGCTGAGACAGCAGCAACAGCCTCACCTAATGGTGATTGCTGCTCCTCCTGAAACAGAACAGACAGTGCATGTACACATGGTTCTTTTAGATCACTGCTATGGCCTCTGATAAAATCTCTACTTATTCCAGCTGATACTTGAGGCCATGAACCGCAGTTGCTGACAATGGCGTTGCTCTGTCAGATTAAGCTGGCAGTGCTGTGCTTGAGGTTATGTGACCTCCTGCCCCTACTGCCTTCTTTGTAGCCCTGCAGATTCAAGTAGTTTGCTCTGTGATTGCATGAGAATCACTTGTGCTACATGAAGAATGGGAGCAGAAAGAACAGCCAAAAGCCTCTTTTGATACCAGCACCAGTTTGTGAACTTGCAGCACCAGGACTTCCTGCTGGAAGCTGACTCTGGAGACAGTCTGCATCCAACCTTGCCCTGCAAAATAATGATTGTTGTTTGGTCATGTAAGGTGTAGTGCTGTAGGCCTCACTTCTTGCCCACGACATCCAGCAAAGCCTTGTAGAATGGAACTAGCAAGAATGGTAAAGGGAGGAGAACAGAAATGGAGATCAAGAGGAGACTGCACTTTCGGTAGCCACTTCGTTCCTCTCTCTGCATGTGTTTCCTCTTTTGTAAACCAGGGCAAGGGAAAGTGACCTGTCTCTAAAAAGCTGCAGACCAGAACAGAATGAGTGTTCAGGCTCAGACCTGTTTCACAAATCCTTCTGGGGCACAAGGAAACACAGATTCTGCAACATTTAAAGGTAGCCACAGTTGTATTTAAGTAAATTCAAGTACTAGGAAAAGGTTACATCTAGAGGACAGTAGAAATGGCTCTCTACCCTCTGTCTTAATTCATTTAGGGAACAATTATTCTAATGACCCATTCTGTCTTCAGTGTGGTCGTAGAACAAGGTAATTTTCAAACAGGAACTTATACTCCTAAGCACAGGTACTGAGATTGACAAGATGAGGATTAGTAAATGAAAGGATTCCTACTAATTTACTTCCTGTTCAGCACATCTTACAACTGGCAGCTTTGCATACTGACCCCAAGGGTTGCTTGTGGCTAAGGTAACATTGTGCTTTCAAGAAAGTTCTGAAAGATGTAGTTGCAACACAAAGAATACTCACAGGCTAGGCTTTTGTTTGTTTTCCAGAGAAAGAACTGAGTGTGCTTCATAAGGAAAACCGCAAGAATGCTGCCCTTGCTGTGGCCGTGGGGTTGCTGATTGCTCTTATTTATGTCTGCTGGACCATGTGATTGCACTCAGGAATTCTCCCTGCTGACCTAATGACTCTTCTGCAAAGAACTCTTCCTCCTCTCACCCCTGTGCCTCCCTTAAGGGTAAGAATCAGCATTCCAAATTGCTGGGTTTGTTTATCTTCTCCAAGCCTCATTCCAGGAAAGGTTTTCCCTCTGTGAACTGATGGACAACAGGAGACAAACCAGAAATCACAGCACACTTGCAGCTATAAATGGGTCAATCAGAGTTCAAGGTGGTGCTATCTAATCCAAAACAGTCAAGACCATCCAGCCTGATGCAGGAAGGCAATACATTCACCCATCTGAAGAGATCCTCTGTGGCTGTATACAAGTGCTCTCAGCCCAGGCCAGTCAAAATACATGCCACCTTCTCAGTTACTGTGACTCAGCCATAAGATGAAAGGAAACCAAGCTCTTTGAATGAAAGGATAACGGGTATTCTGACCTAAAGACTCCACGTGTTCCCAGAGCTGAGCTAAACAAAGACATTTCTTCCTCCACATTGACAGGAATCCTACCTCCACAAAAACAGATGGCAGGCAGCATCCAGCTCGATATGGGTGCTTGGGTTTTGAGATCTACCTACCTCTCCAGTCCATCAGAGCTCAGTAGCCATTTTGTGCCTCTGAGAATCAACACTTGCAGAAGAGAATTTACTGTCAGCTCCCAGGGATGGAAATGCCTCTGCAGGGCTTTAAATAAAATAATTTGACTTTGTAACTTCCTACCTTTTCTTTTTTTCCTGCTTTGTAACATGCCTCTCACTTAGTGCTTTATTCTTATCCCACTGTCTCTGCGATGGCACATGCTGCACCACAGTTAGCTGACGCTGGGGTAGGCACTTAAAACCCCTGGTCCACAAGGTCTCAACAATGGGTCATTGGTCTGTTGGGGCCTGGAATCAATACCTGAGTGTTTGCTCCCTGTAAGCAGAAAAGCAGCCTGGCATGCTGCAGAGGAGTGCTGCAGGTTGTCCTGTGTAGTCTCCTCTCATTCTGATGCAATGACATACGCTAGGTGGCCCACGGTGTGCTCTAACTTGCCAGGAAAGCCTTTAAGAGGGGACTGCCTTGAAAATCTAATATGTGGAGTACTTGTCCATCTCCACACGAACATTCTGCTGGCCAGAATTTTGTGAGAATTGAAGCAAGCTAAAGAGTAATAGAGACAATGAAAACAGAAAAGTCAACACAAAATGATACACAGCCTAACAATACATTGTGTGATTAATTTACATAAACATTCCCTTCAGCAAGACGTTCCTTACCCTCCTTCCCACCATAGTCCCTCCATATTTGCCCTGCAGCAGGGAAGCAAGTAGCATGGTGGCTCATGCTTGCCTTCTTGTAGAGGGATTCAGAATCAAGGTTCAGTGCATGAAATATAAAATTAAAAATAAAAGCAAATTAAAATCAGGAGGAGCTGGAGGCAACTGGGTAAACAATATCTGTTCATAAAAGCTAGTCTGCAGGCTAACCAGGTTTTTGTTGCATCCTCAGAGGCCCACACTCACCCTAAAGTAATTCCTAGTCACCCTTCTGTCTGAGAGTCTGTCGGAGACCAAAGCCCTGAGTGGAGGACACAACAAAGAAACCTGGCAAAGGGAGCAGCATACTTTGCTGGCACTGGAACAGCCCCAAGGCAGCACAAAGCACCAGAACTCAAATTACTGGTTGGTTTAAAGAGCCAACTGCATGCAGGCCTGAAAACCATACAGTTGGGAGGTTCTTTATTGCCCACTGCCGGAGATTCCTCCTCATGGAAGTGCCTTTGCCAAAACAAAACTGCCAGTGACAGGCCTCTTGTTCTTTGGCAAAGAAGGGCCACCATTGCTTTCACACGTGTTTTACCAAAGCTTGAGAGCAGAGCAGGTCTAGAGGTCAGCAAGCGGATGCATTAGCAGCATGCCATCCCTCATCTGTTTGGTAGGCTGTGTCAGGTACTACCTGCATGGCTTCTGGCCAGAGCTTAAGAAACAGAGTAGCTCCCCTGCACAGTATTCAGGGCTACCTATTTGTAATGTAACCTCCCATTTGCTCCTAAGGTTTGTCTCCTCCATCTTCCATTGACCAACAGACCATGCCAACATCTGTGCTGTTCCTTTACCCAGAAGTGTGGTTCTGCACTGATTAAGCCTACATATAATTTTCTCTGGAGCAAGGAATTGCAGCTGTTCAGATATACCAAACTGTAGAGAACTTATACATGCGGAGACAATTTGTTTGTGAAGACACGGAAGTGTTCCAGGCTCAGAAAGCGCAGCCAACTGGTAGGAGGGCATTTGTGTGCTGAGAATGAACACAAGCCTACGCATGATGCTGGGCCTTAGAGGGTGGAGGTGGGACTTGTACAGCCTGCCATGCTGCTTCTGGCCCCTGGGTGAGGTGCAGGGCATCTCTGCACCTATACACCTACAAGTGAAAATTCCCATGTCTTGCTACATAAAGCTTGTTCAAATTGTACATGTGGTTGTGGAGAGAAACATGAATCTAAACAACTGCTATAGATTCTAAAACTATAGCTTTCTTTAAGGCACAGTTCAGACAACCCCTAAATCAGTTTCCTCCCTACTGCCAATCTGTGTTTAAAAACAAGCCAAGAATGAAAAAAGGGCAATTTTGCTGCTTGGCCAAAAGCAGTCAACTGCGCATTATCTTCTGATCTGTGTGGAAGACCTGGCAAAGGTGCCATGGAGGCCAGAAGTGAAGGTAAAACATGCAACAGAGGACAACTTTTGAGCCCAGCACAGAAGTGCATGGAGGACTCTGTTGACACACAAATACCATGTGGAGAGATTCACAGCTCTGTGCTTTCAGCCCAGATGCAGCTCTAGGGTCAAATGAGACATGGAGGGATTCAGAGCCCACTCTGACATTTAAAAAGGAAAGTCTGTTAACCTTCCCAGTGGGCACAGTCAGCAGACATGATTTCTTCTGATGTAACCAACATGGTCAAAGTCAAGATCTCTTCTCACTGAAGCCCTATTGTTTTGGGTTTTTTTTTTAACTCAGGCATTCCCATGACTTCTTCTACAGACCTCCAGCATCCCAACCTACCCGTGTCCTCCCTCCCACATCCACTTTACTCCCTGAAGATTTGGATAATAGTATTGAGTACCAAGAGCCAAAGCACCTTGGTCTCAAAAGTACCATGAGCTATAGACACTTCACAAATTCACCCCAGGCTGCTGGCTCAGAATCAGTCACTGCCCTGGAGAATGGAAATCCTTGTCACAGCAGCTTCTAGAAGCCTGAAAGATCCCTGGCACTGAGCATATCAAATCTGTGCTGGGAGCTCTATTCATCACCTGCACTGGCCTTTGTCCAACAGGATACCATCACATTGAACTGCCAACAGCCAGCCAAGTGCCTTGATGAGCAGAAGTGTCAGAGACCCCAACGAGCATACCTACTTGCATCCCAAAACTAGCATTCCCCAATGAGTTCAACAGCTTCCACTGGGTGGTGCAGGCCTTTGACAAGCCTAAGGAGACAGCTGCCAGGAATGATGCAGGGCCGCTTCAATGTGCCATTGCCCAGCTCTGCCACCAAGTTATCTCTGCTCCTTCCCACAATGCAAGGGGAGCATGAGCCTGGAGAGTTCTGGCACACACGGAGCTCCACAAACCTCACTGAATGTCTGAACAGGAGCAAAGAAAGCTGTCAGCTGCTTGGCCTCGTGCATGCAGTAGGTCATGACAAAAAGGCGCTACACCTTGGCTCCAGGAGTCACCATTAGTACGCCGTCCACAAGCGCTACCTGGGCCTTACTCCTGTATACACTGCCAGGGTAGAGCCTTGTCCTTGTCCTGTGCCTTCTGCATACCACCCCCAGGTTCAATCGCCTCCAGGAAATCAGCTCCGGAGAAGATGAGGATAGAAGTTGTGAAGCCTCCTCAGTCTCATTAGTCCCTGAAGAATCCAAGCTGGGCTCAGCCCGCCCTGCGCCCCTCAGGAGAGCAGGGTTAGGGGTAGTGTGCTTGGATAAAAGACAGGACATCCTCCTTTGATAGCTTCTCTGCATCTTTCCTTTTCTGAGAGTCGTGCACTTTGACACCGTCCCCCCACTCCCAGAAGAGTCGGCTGTAATGGCAGACACTGGGGGCAGAGAAGAAAGCAAAATTAGTTAGGCAGGAGAGAAGGAAAACACCATCAGTCTAGTCACAAAGTGCACTACACAGACAGCTGCCCTTGCAGTGGGAGCCATGCAGAGATATTCTATGGGGTGTCTTATTAAAAAAAAAACCAGTGCATTCATTCACCTTACAAACTCTACAGTCCTTAAGGTACAGCAACTTCCAAGCCCAAGAGATTTCCATGGAAACAAACCTGTTAATTCTAGCTTCACTCAAGGTTCGGTTCAGCATTTGCTAAAAGGAGACAGGTCATTAGGGAAAACCTACCACCCCCCAAGTTTCTGAGATGATGAAACTGTCATCACAGACAATGGAAAGGCCTTGATGAAGAATTTAAAAGTCTGGCAGCAGCAGCAAGCAGCAGTCTAATCACTCACCATAAGCCTGCAAGAATCAGCAATAGCTGTCCTATGGAGCTTTGCAAATGAACAGCACTTCACATTGCACAAAAGCAGCTAGGATCATCCCCTCTTTTCCCCCGCGTGCTATAACCAAGCTCCACTTGGCTGCTGAGCATTCTGGTCCTACAATGCCATCTCTCACCATCCATCAAGAACAGCGCTCCCTCACCACATCAACATGGTCTCAGCCATAATGAAAACATAGCTTTTAATTAAAATGCCAACACAGCAGCCTTTAGGTTTGTACAATTACTGACACTTAATATTCATAGCTTATTTAGTGCTACTGTTCTAACAAAGCAGTACTAGCACACAGACAAGAGCACATGTCAGTGGCTAATTACAGACTCATTAGTACTCACTAACCACAAGACAACACATCCCTTCTGGAGTCCCACACAAGCCTCCCTCCACTCCCTCAACCATTCATGTAGGTTCATGCTGGCTTACTTCTGAGTACATCCTGACACACAGAGGGGAAAAGCGTCATGTGCCTCTGCTTTTACAGTTTTAAGGACATTCTTCCATCTAGCTGTCTAAGGAAAGCTTAAGGATTCTTAAAAGTGCTGCTGTAAGGCAGGTATGGAGATCCAAAGTGAGAAAATCAGGAGCTGAATTTGGTATCAAGCTCTTGCTCAGAGGTAGCGGAGTGCTTCCTTTGAGACTACTTGAGGGCAAGCTGCATAGAGCCCTCAGACCTGAGCCTGAGGTGTCTCACAGACTCAGGATTTGCTGTACTTCAGACATGGCCTTAGCCTACTACTCCACAGACAAGAGGAGATGGCCTCAAGCTCCACCAGGGGAGGTTTAGGCTGGACATTAGGAAAAAATTTTTTTCAGAAAGGGTCATTGGGCACTGGAACAGGCTGCCCAGGGACGTGGTTGAGTCACCTTCCCTGGAGGTGTTTAAGGAACAGGGGCACGAGGCACTGAGGGGCATAGTTTAGTGTTCGATAGGAATGGTTGGACTCAATGATCCGGTGGGTCTCTTCCAACCTGGTGATTCTATGATTCTAAGGCATTCAGCAGCCACAGTGTTAACGACTGTCAAATGACAAGTCACTCCAACCTTTCCCAAGGAGCTGCTGCTTTTCTCTCTCACTCTTTCCTTAAATAGCTCACAGCTATTTATTCCAAAGCCTGGACAAAATGAACTGGGATTTGCTTTAAAACTAGCAAGCATCCAAGCAAGCACCTTAAAATACAGAGATGCAGCAAATTACAGTTGCTGAGGCTCAATTTTCATTTTCCTGTGCACAGGAAGGTTCAGTAACTTGTACTCTCCTGCAGACAGGGGAAGAAAGTTGAGACATGTGTATTATTCATAGTAATTAATTGCAAAATTCTCGAATCCAGATCAGAACCTGGCTGGAAGTCTGAGAAGTCTGAGAAGCTTCTTCAGCACACTCTGCTGGTGACCAAGTTGCACTTGCACTGCAAACGACTGCAAGAACACCTGAACTCCCTTCCAAATACCCAGACACACACAAACTGGCACACAGCTATCCTTCCACAGCCCCAGCTCTAGCTTGTACTTACTGAAAGGGTGCAATGGCTTCAGGAGGGAGGTCGTATGTTGACTGCTTGGTCATTTTGTTGAAGAAGAATTTCCTCTTGAAGGTTTTGCTGTATGCCATTGTCCAGGGATCTTGCAGAAGAGTCATGGGGATCAGACAGAAAATGGAAGAGTGAAGAAAGCACAGTATAAATATACACGTAGCAGGGAGGAGGGAAACTGTAAGAATAACTGTGATCTTTCTTTTACTACTTTTTCCTTCCCTCCCCAAAGACGACCTGCTTCCCAAGTTGTTTCCTGCTCCCTGAGAAAAATCCCTTTTCCTGGCATTTAAATGTTTACATTCCAAACAGGATATTTCCATATACCATTACTCTGGAAAATATCATCTTGATGACAAATTATGACCTCATTAAAAAATAAAGTCATCAGTCACATAAATAAATGGAATTACCCACACAATAACTAATCCACCCACAACAGAAAAACCTATCATATAAATGCCCTAAACCTTATCTAAATCCAAGTTACCCTCATTACGTGCAAACAGTTCATCTCTATGCACTGGAATATTCCTATTAATTTTTTACCAAGTTACGACAGGAGCAAGCCTGGTTGGGTTGATTTTGGCTGGGAGAGTTAATTTTCTCCCTAATAGCTAGAATAACACTGTGTTTTTGATTTAGTATGAGAGTAATATTGGTAATACCAACTAAAAACCTGGGTACATTAAGTAGCACTTATATTAAGTCAAGGACTCTTCAGCTTCCCACAGTCTACTACATAAGAAGCAGGGAAGAATCATAGCCAGGATACATGACCCAAAGCGATGTTCCATACCTTACACCATCATGCTCCATATATAACTGGGGGAAGATGACCAGCGCATATCACTGCTCAGGAACAGGCTGGGCATCAGTCAGTCAGATGGTGAACAATTGCATTGCACATCACTCATTTTATATACTCTTATTATTATTTTCTCTTTATTTTCACTGTACTATTAAACTGGTTTTATCTCAACCCACAAAATCTACTTTTATTCCCTTGAGTCTCTCCCCCATGCCACTGCAGCATGGAGAGAGAGCAAGCGGCTGCCGGCCAGGTTAAACCATGACATTGGTCAAAACTTTTTACTTGAAGATACAGAGAAAAGTTAAATAAGAGAGAGGATTCTCTCTTCCTACCATTCACAGTCCGTACGATGTAGAGTCCTGTGGGTACAAAGTGCCGGTCGTCTCGGCCAGTGTAGGAAAGCCGGGGCATTCCCCCTGAACTCTTGATGACTTTCATCTCTAACCTAAATGTTGAGAGGAGGCAGTGATAAGAGACTCCCTGTTTCTTCCTTCATACCATCCTCTTGCACACGGTGGACCACCTGCACACCCTCTCTATACTGTCCCATTGAAAACTGCCAGCACTGCACTTGACAGGATAAAATCACTACATCCTCAAGAATTAAGCCCAGAGAAACCAGCCAGAGCTGTCTAGATCAGGTAGCGATCAAATTTTGCAATGAAGGATCTGTGATGATCTATCACACTTAATCCAGATCAGGCTTCCATTTCAGGTATGAACACCTAATTTTTCAAGCTACTGAGAAGCCACTGACACTTCTGCACAAAAACTCAAGCACCATTGCTACTCCTACAGTTGTGAAGCAATCTGGCCACATCCCTGGCATTACAACTTACAAAGATGATCCTCTGAGTCAGCAGCATCTCAGAAACAGCAGCCACCAGCTGCACAGGCTCTACCAGCTCTTTCTGTAGGACTCCTCAACCATAGATCAGCACGTCTCTCCCATTCCTGTGCATTGGTGGCTGATAACCTCAATAACTCCAAAGTCTTTAATTTGTGCCAGTCACTTACCTCACAAAAATCTTCTCCATTTCCTCCAATCTGTACACTTCCTTCACTCTGTGGTGAAAAGAAAAAAAATGTGATTTAAAAAAAAGTCCTTGTATTCTGTCCTGACTACAGGGAAAAGCCAAACAGTTGATTTCGTACAGTGTGAGGTGGTCAGGCATGACTGAGGATCATCCTTCTCCTCAATCTTCTGCTCCAGTGCTTTATTTCTCCTCAGCTGAGAAACCCTGACACCTATCTACACTTTTACCTCAGGCTGAGTATAAAGAAGAGGAAGAACAATGAAAGCTGAGCATTTTTGTGTTCCCATGAAGTAAATTCAGCAAGGTCAGCCCCAGGCAGGCCCTGGCCTCAGCATCAGGCTTCAAAGAGCAGAGTTTGAACACCTTTTCACAATTGCAAAGGACTCCTCCTCACTTCACCTTCAGCCCTCCCCAACAATTTTGAGCTCCTCCAGTTAATACAATTGTCTTGTTTTTATTGAGTTTAACTGAGATTCCACTGATTATCTTTGGTTAAGCTGCCAAGCAGAACATCCTCTTTCCATTCCTCCCACTTCTCTCATAATATCACAGCACTTACAGCCTCTGAAACAAAAGCTGGTTTGTCCACAATACCTGTCTGATACCCAGCACAATGATGCTATTATGCTCCACCATAGCAGAATTAATGAAAAGGAAGGTCAGGAGGCAACCAAAGCCCTTTGTCAGGAACTTTCTTGCCATTGTAACTTAAGCCTTTTCCTCAGGCTAACCATTTGGAGACTGCAGCTGCTGGTCAGCACTTCAATTATTGACTAGTCAGCATCTCTGTACCACTGCTGACCCTTCAGGGTAGACAAGGACATAGATGTCTTCACAATGATTAAGCGAAGTTGATGGTAGACCTACTATAGCACATACTTGAAATCAGCACCAGCCAATCCACCTGTAATGAAAACATGGCTGTCTGATATGCAAAAGGAGGGCACAACAACTCCACTATCAACACTTATCTTAGATGTTTAAAGGGCTTCTAGCCTTTTTCCATTGAACATAACAGAACTATGAATTTCAGGTTAAAATTTGAATCTCCTTCAGCTACTTATCTACATCCTCCAACATATGTAAAACCAAAGCACGTCAGGCAGAGGGAAGGAGTCATCACTCACCGGATGGGATTCATATCTGGCCGGCTAGGTTTAGAAACAGCTTTGACAAACTTCTCAGCCAGCTGAATCCTAAACAAAAACAGAAGGAGAAACCAGTAATTTAGCAAAATCTTTGGCACAGCAGGCAGGTAACAGTTTCAGCAGAATAAACAATTAGACACTTCAGTACATGTAGACTGCCTCCCCTGCTAGCCAAATGGCTATGGAGCAACACTTTTTTTCACTCTGCCCTCCAAGTCCAATCAATGCCCAGTCATACTGGCTTTTATCCATTAGGAATGGGTCTCCATAGCCTCCTTTACAAACCCACATGCTGCCGAACACATTTATATATCAGCAGGAAAGGATTGGTAGGAACATTATGCCCCAGAGGAAGGAAACAGAGGAACTCATTCCTTCTCTCTCAGTCAGTTACACTCATTCATATTCCCAAGATGCTCACTTTATGCAAATTGTGCCCAGTTCACACCGGAAGAAAAGGAGCTAGACCTGCCCTCATAGACAGAGGAGGTAGAGTTGGAAAAAGCTATACACACTTCACTTCAAGAGCAGGTTCATTCACAGTTCATCTTTGTAGCAGCGTTTCAGCTAAATGCACTTGTCTCTCTGTGCTCAGCATTTTGCTTTTAGTGTGAACACAGTTTCCCAGTCACTCCTATTCACATACAAGAAAGAAGCTTCTCCAGATTCTACATACCTCTGGTTGAAATGCTGATTTCGAACATCATTGCCATTCAGCACCAAGACATCAAGGATGTGGATGGCACTGATTTTTCGCTGGGCTTTTCCCTAAGGAGGGCAATACAGAGACTGTTGCTATTTCAGCCTTGATTTACAGCCTAGTATTTTACAGGACATAATTCTATTACAGCAAGAAAGCACCTTTCCAGATATTAGAAGCACGCAAATTCCCTGCTGCCCATTGTCCAGTGCCGTCCTCCAAGAACTGGAGTATATCAACTACACAGTTCTGCCTCAGAGGAGGATGACTGGGCAGGACCACAGCTGCGATCACCAGCTCTCCGTGCCTTATCAGGTACCACACTACAAAGCCCAGCGCACTAGAGCATCCTCATCTGAAGTGCCAGAGGACAGGCAAATTCCCAGGCAGCAGTACCTTACACTGTGGATATACCATGAGATTTTTTTTCCCCAAGGCCTGCAATCACTACTGAGCTGTTATGTTCTCAGGGAGCCACAAAAAATATTACGTCATTTTGGCAATGTCATCTGCTGCTGCCTGCAGGACAACAGATTCATGTCAGGACCAAAGTGTTTTCAAAATAATGTTAAAGGTTCCTATCTCTAGCACTGGACAAAAAGAAAGAACATAATCCAAAACCATTCCTCAAAAGATCACATTCAAAAATCTTGTATCTGGCAAACGTGAAATATTTATTCTGCAGTATTTTACAGAGAACAGGCAAAACCGCTCATTACATTTGCAGCCACTTGGTAAGGGAAGAGACTAGTTTCCCACCTCTCCTTTCAACTCATGAACAATCTCCACAGAGAGAAGGGTATCCCTTGGCAGCTCAGTTTTCAAATCCAGCTTTGTCCAGCGATCTGACTGGCGACCATCCCAGGTGTAGATCTGCGATTTCTGTGTGTACAAGGCAGAGACACATTCAGCCAAAGCTTCATGTCAGCAGAGGTGGAGGAGAGACCTTTGACTAACTGTACAGCAGCCCTCATAGAACCTTTTTGTCCTAGGCTGTCACAGGCAGTTTCTTTGTCAGAAGTTTTAAGGAAGAACCTTAATCTCTACAGCAAAGGAACAAATACTGTGATCTGCCAGTGACTTTTCATAAAGAGCCAGAAATAGAACACCTTTAAAAGAACAGTGAAGATAATTAGCTACACCAGCAAGAGTACAGGTCTGTGTAGGCTGTGATTACAAAAACAGAGTTAATTAGTGTGAAAAGCAGTGAAGTCAGAAGAAAGATATGTAAAATAACTAGCCGTCTCAGGGACTCCTGATAGGAATCCTTTTTGGCCTTTTAGTGCAGGGAAGGATGGGAAGAAACTGCAAGGCAAAATAGTGTTGAAATGAAACAGCAAAACTCCCACACTGTTCTCAGCACTTACCCCTAGCCCCAAGAGGAACTTCTGCTCACTTCCAGACACCATACACCGGTAATCTAACACTTGGCGAACTTTCTCCAGTGTACTGGGATTCAGAGGAGTGGGTTTGTAACTAAAGGTGTCAATGTCCGTGCCCTAAAGAGCAAAGTATGGAAAAGGCAAATTAGACAACACATCAACAGGTAGGTAAACGCAATTTCTACATGAAAAGATTATCCAGAACTACTTTCTACATCTCTTAATTCCTGTGGGGAAAAGTTCTATTTGTAAGAAAGGACTCAGAACAGGCTTCTAGGTAAGGTCTCACCTGGATCAACTCAAAGAACTTGGACTTGGGATCTGAAGATGAAGGAGCAACACGAGCCTGATCAGGAATCTGAAAACAAATCCAAACAATGGATAAGTGTTATTCTTTGGCACACTCATAGGAACCTTTCTGGTTTCAATATGAACAACCCGCCTCCTGAAACTCCAGGGATTCCAGTTGCTAGAGAGGTCATCTGGCAAATAAAAGGGCTCATGTGCTTTGCAAATTTAATGTAGGTATACCACGTCTCATAGGGAACAAGAGGCGACTTCAGAAAGTTTCAGACTATATCTTCAGTTTCATGCATGTTTAGATGAAATGCTGTTTCATAAACACACAATTGGTCTGTGAAACTGACCGCCTTATCCGTGACCTCACTGCAGTCAAAAGCTCAGAGAAGAGAAACTGCAGACTCATGAACAAAGACCTTTTAGAGATCCCTGCTGCTTGAGTACAAGGTGTAGAGTTCACACTTTGTGCACAATGAAACATTCTCAAATACAGCAAAGAAGCCTGCTCAGCTAAGCCGTGCACATAATGAAACAGAAATGTCCTGTTTGCTTACATGAACAGTTTGAAATGGTCTTTGACTTTCCCACAAGACAAGGTACTAAACCTCTAGCTAGAAAGTCCTATCTGTACTGCAGGTCTATTCTTATTTCACCACAGCAAGGACACCTTCACAACCTCCCTGCTTGGTAACTCACCCCCCATAGCTGGAGACATTCCTTTCGGATTTCAGCCTGCCGTGGCTCAATCAGCGTCCTAGAGAAAGACAGCAGACTGTTGAGATGGTGAAACCTCATTGTTCTTGCAGCATTACATATCCCAGCCCCATAAAAATGTACCTGTTGTTATCTGGCTTGGCAATAACAAAAATGTACTATTCTTCAAGAAGTTACACAAAATAGGATGCTGCCTTTGCCACCCTCCACTCATCTCCAAATCTCATGTTTAGCTCAGTTCATATTCTACACTACTAATTAGCATCCACCACTCCACTCCATAAAAGTGCCACTGAGCATCAATATATTCAAGAAGTTTTCACATAGTTATGTATTAGTATGAACTTACGCTGATCTTCAAGAGTTGGGCACATAGCCTTGCTTACAAATAGCAATGAAGGCCTACTGGGGGCCACACAAAAAAAACCCCACACTGTCAATCTTAGGATTAGCTGTTACATAATTTCTGGCTACCAACTCAACTTTCTACTATGTATTATCTCTGAATAATACATGAACACAAAAGTCCTGCCAGGGAAATAGCCAAAAATCACAGTGGTTTTGGTTTACACAGGAAAATCACATCATAAGCTGTCAGTAATTCTAAGGTACGTAACTTAGATGCTTTGAATTGTCCCTGGAGAATTAAGAATTATGGAACTACACCCAGTTTAGATTGTTACTGTAAAAATGGACATTTCAGCTGGGAGTTATTTACTTTCCTCCTTACATTGTGCTAAGCAGTTGGCCCACTTATGGTAACTGGAAAGCCTGTGAGGCATGGAAGCTTTCTCAAAGGTGATAATAGACCATCAACTTACAGGACTCCTCCAGCAACCCACACGTTTCTGCAAATAACTTGGGCAGAGACACAAACTGAGCTACCTAAAAGCACTCTTCACTTTCCTGCCTCCAAAGGTCAAGCCAACTCAAATAAAGAAGGCACTAAAGAAGGGAAAAGCAATTCAATTATAGTAGGTTAACACACTCCTCACTGAAAGCCAAAGGAATATACTCACGTGTCTTGAACAAAGGCACGTATTTTGGCTAGTGCCTTTATCTGAATTTTGCAGTGGCTGAAAGAGAAGACAAGTTTCCGTCAGGGAACAAGTTAATCACCACCAATATTGCCCTACTGTTCAAAACAAGTAAGAGTGCTGGAACAACAGGAGGAAGCCAGTCTGATCCTCAGAGTAGTAATGGATCATGATTCAAAGTGACAGGAAGACCACTGGAAAGAACACAGCAATATTCTTTTTTTTCTACACAGTAGTCAGAGGTCAAACAGTAATGGTACACAGCATTTCTCTCTGCTCTGCTCTGCCAAGCCTTTCAGGGAGCAGCACAGCAGCATCAACAAGCACCTCCATGAGTGCAAGAAGCCATAACTGAAAGCCATGTTAGTTAACCTGCCTACAGCTAGCAGCCCTCATTGTCCCACAGACACTCACTTTTCATTGGACTGGACAATGTAATCATAGAAATCCTGATCGCCTTTGATCACGTTCAATGGCACAATAAGATTCACATCCACATCAGAGTTACGCAGTTGGTTGAGTCTGATGTTCACCGTGAAGAGATAGTCCCGCACATCATCAATCCCCAGCTTTAATCCTTTGCATATCACATACCTGCAGAGCAAGGCAGAGATCACATGGGTTCATTTCTTCAACACAGCTGACTTTTCTGCTACACTCCCAATATCAGGACAGTTCCCCAAATTTTAGAAACACTTTCCTTCCAGGTATCCCTAGGAAGGTGCAATCTCACCTATCACAAAGTCATTATACTTTTTCTAAGCTCTGGAAAAACTGGGAAACTCAAGTTTATAGAGATGTCCCTCAAGCAGTAAATTCTGCTAAGCTTGGCAGGCACAATGGTAACACACATAACATGCTCTAGCTTTATTGGAACTACAGCCGTTTCACACAAAACCAAATGTACCACATAATCAGTTCCGCTGCTTTCACCCACAGAAGGGTAATTTAGCAAATATCTTCTTTACCTTGCCAAACATCATAATTTGCTAAGCATCTAAAAACATTTCCTCCTCCAAGACAGTTGCCAATTGAGGCAGGTCACAGCACTTCCACTAGACTTACTCAAACCCATTTATGATTGTACTTAGAGGACAAGGTTTCTTCAGTAGTCGCTCACATTCAAGAAACTCACCTCTCTGAGTTAGCAGGGCGGCTTGTCACAGGTTTAAAGATGCATACTCGCTCAAAGCAGCAATACAGCAGATAAATAAGTCCCACGCTGAATGGGGTAAAGAGGTCAAAGGTTTTGCAGACAAAATGTCCTCCTGGAAAAAGGAGAGGAAGCATGCCAACACCAGAAGATTATAAGGAAACAAAGAGACACGAGACACCTCAATAACTCTCTTCTGCAGAATTGGAAGAGTGGTTTTGTACAATGAAATGGCATCTAAAACACATTCCTGAAGTGGNCAGATAGCAGAATATGCCGCTCCAGTCTGGACAGAAAGAGCAGGGGAAGATGGCTCCCTCGGTCCCCGGAAAAGGAGGAGAGTCACCACCCCCACAATGCCCTTTTAGTTACGTAGAAAAAGTTGTGTGGGATACCTGGGAATTGTAGTTTTTTTCAGCCACAATCTGGCTGTTTTTTTAAAAGGGCCAAAAAGAAAAATCAAACTATGACAACCATCTTCCCCATACCTACAGCAAAGAGGAAATTGTTTCCCTGACCAGGATCAAACTGGTATGCATGCTGTCTCATGAGCAAACCTTTTCTATACACCTTCCATTCTTCCCTTCCAGGCCCAAACTGTGCCCTATGGTATGGCCGCATGCTATGCAAAATCCTCAATGGGAGAGGAGCTCCTACACGTGCAACGAGAAAACTCAGATATACTCTAGAGTTATCACAGTGGTGACCTTGGCCCAGGACAGCTACATGCCGCTTTGTAAGAGCTTTAAACTAATGCATTTCACCTCATGCTTTTAATTAAAAGAAAACTAGACACAGATAAGATTATTTTTCTGCCCCAGTTCTGTTCACTTTGTGACAACTATCTTGGGATGTATGTGTACACACTATTCTGTGCAACACAGCCTCACTGCAAAAGCAGGTTAATAAAAATTATACTGCATCCTTTCACAATGCCACCCACATCTTAGAAAAGGAGGACAAAGATCAATGGATAAAACATACCTGTCCGGACAATGGACAGTGCTGTAAGGAACTGG
Organism: Piaya cayana; assembly: GCA_013389865.1. Classification (NCBI taxonomy): domain Eukaryota; kingdom Metazoa; phylum Chordata; class Aves; order Cuculiformes; family Coccyzidae; genus Piaya; species Piaya cayana. The sequence goes on along the minus strand of WAAB01024609.1, from coordinate 231,044 downwards.
CAAAGCATGAGCTGCTTGCTTAGGACTTCTTGCAGATTCTCCTGACCCTCTACTGAGAAACCCTGCAAAACACATAGCATTTGTTGGTCAATCAAAGGGTTCCGTATAGGTAAATCAAGCAATCATGGTAATTTCTGTTTCTTCATGGTAAAAAACACTTCCACCAGGAATTTTAATAGTAAGCCTTGAAGAGTTTCACATTGTAGCAATGGACACATGTCAGATGTCCTACCATATGCAGACTGAGGTACCAGTTTTGGTCATTACCGCAGGTAGAAAAATAAATGGACCAACCCCATCAGCCATTAAGAAATGCACTCCTTTGTGATCAGTATTGTCCAAAACAAAATTCCGGAAAGCAGTAATATTCTCTGGGCGAGTGATGTCTCCATCTCCATCTATCCCTCCTTCTCCTAAGGGAAAAAGAGGAGGCTATTACTAACAAGTTTGCAAGTACAGACAGGGATCAATATGTGTAGGTGTTCCATTGTATTCAATCAACATTTAGTGAGAAATTATACAGATGGGTGAATAAGCATTAACACATTCCCTTTTTCACCACTGAAGATGCTTGTTAATTTAGGAAAATCATTCAGATTGTGTGGTCAGGGTTAAACAAAGCTATAAAATAATCATGCTCAAATGATGAGTTGTGCATTATCCTCAGCAAAAGACAAATCATTCGCTACCCTCCCGAGATAAGGACCGACTACAGGATAATATAATATTCTCCTCCAAATAGGAATGACACATAGCTGAACCTACTAAAACGTAAGGTTCAATCTCACTGCACAGTTCACCTGTTAATAGCATGTTTTCACAGACAAGGCAAAATTATTTACATTGTGCACTGGCAACCCTCTACTCAAACAGCTCCAAAGAAACACCATACTTTATTTCCAAACACAATATAATCTGGACTTTAAAAAAGCAACCTCCAAGGAAACTCTGCAAACAAGCTTATAAAGGGAGTAAAGAAAGGGAATTAGGGTTTGTAAATGTATGTTTGTACAATTTTCCCATGTGGCTCTTTTTAAGAAGATGTACCTTGCTCCCCAAGTTGGTGTTCTATAAACCTAATCTAAGGTGTGTTCTAGAGCTCATCAAATCTGACTTCGAAGAAGCCTGAACTTCTACTTGGTATTAGGCCCTATAAACTTACAACTATAGCTTCTATTAACTGCAGTGGAAGACTAAAAAGCAGCAGACACCAGGATGCATGACAGCGCTTTGATTCCTCATCAATCATCCTATCAGTAAGTGAAGTGACACTAGCATTTGTTACCATCCTTTATAACACAAACATCACACCAGTCTACTTCCTTCCCATTGCTGGAACAGAGCCCGTACACATCTCACTAGACTTTATAGCATAGCAGGCAGGAAAGGGATTCAGAAAATGCATCAAAGGAATTGGCCTATTCTTTTCTCCAGGTATCACCTCTCCAGAAGAACACCACTTCGTAGTGAGTTATGAAGATCCAAATGCTGCAGTTGTTAGAAAGTGTTTATCTACCTTGGTGCCCTTGCCATGAACTTTCTCTTTAACAGATATAATCCTGAAGTGCTTACCATTCTCTAAGAGTTCATGGTCAGGTGTCAAAGTGGCAGTCAACAAGAGTCAGAGAGGCGAGGGTGAAAAAAAAAAAAAAAGCACAACAATGGAAAAGCAAACCGTTTTCTCTGCAAGACAGTCACACTTGAGCTTCCTTTACACAGTCTGAAACACAAAGCAGCAATGCTAGAAATCCTTGTATTTCCCATCCTATTCATAGGGGCTATGCAGATAGAAGGCTCAAAACATATCAGCAAACTCAACAAGGTACTGCTCATGAGGTGAGATGCAGCAAGTGTCTGCATATATATGCCTAAATCTGTCTCAAAGCAAGGTAAAACACGTTAGCTTAAACCTCTTTGGATTAAGCAGCTCATTTAGTCACAGCAATACAGATAAAGCCTCTAGCCCAAATTTGTTTTATTTATCTCTAAGGGCCCATAACCAATTATCAAAGCAGAGATAGGCAGGTCTGAGACAGAAGCACTGTCAGTAAGGTTTCTATCTCTGGCTCTGCTAACAGATTTTTCAGCAAGTCAATGGGCTGGAGAACCTCACCTATGAGGACAGGCTGTTTAGCCTAGAAAAGGAACTGCGGAGACCTTATAGCAGCCTACTAGTACTTAAAGGGGGCCTACAGAAAATATGAGCAGGGACTATATCAAGGAGTCCAAGGATAGGATAAAGAGGAATAGTTTTAAGCTGAAAGAGGGGAGATTTAGATTAGATATTAGAGAGAATTATACTCTGAGTGTGGTGAGGCACTGGAAAAGGTTGTCCAGAGAAGTTGTGGATGCTCCCTCTCTGAAAGCGTTCAAGGCCACGCTGGATGAAGCTTTGAGCAACCTGATCTAGTAGAAGGTGTCTATATCCGTGGCAGTGGGATTGGAACTGAATGATCTTTAAGGTCCTTTCCAATTCAAACCATTCTAAGTCATGGCAAGTCACCTCACTCTCTGTGTTTCATGCCAACAACAGTGAAGTGGGAAAAATATTGTCAAGCAATTTTGAAGCACTCTACAATTTTCAGATAAGCAAAACTCTTAAGAATCAACTATTGCAACGGAACACACATTTGAAGTGCAGACTGGAAATAAGTGCAGAACTGTGATTTGATATGCAAGCTCACCAATCTCAACCCCTTTCTCAGATGAAAACCCCCTTCTACCTTTCAAAACGGTTCCCTATAAACAGGCTTCTCTTAGATCCCCACGCCTGTATCAATACCAGCTCTGCTCCCCACATAGAGGCTGCAAAAACATCAGGTACACCCATACAACTACATACCATAATAAGGTTCAAAGAGCTCACTGGAAGCAGAATAGAAATCCTCCAGTTTAAAATCATTTGGTCCTTTCAAGGTCATGCCAAATCCTTTCGCATGCCACTTCCGCCTCCACAAGACATACTCAGAGAAGCCTCCAGGACCAGCACACACATCAGCAAAGTAGAGCAGCTCTGCATCTCGCTCCTTTATTAAGGGCTTCTGAAAAAGGAAAATTACTAAGTTCTACTGACCCAGTAATAGCTCCCATGAGTCAAACCACATACACCATAAATTGCACTACTTAGAGAAGTCTCTTTCAAACACCTGTTCTCCCAGATGGTTCTCCTTTCTTCACACCTCCACTCCCTGGGAAAGCACTACTGTTTGAAAGCTAGAGGTACTCACCCCATGGAAGTCCTTAGGGTTTGTAAACATGTAGTCAAAGACATGGTCCATGTTTGCCATCTTCATTGCAGCTCTGTGAACACAAACAGAGACCTATTAAGTTTCAACCTTAGCTCCCAAGGCTGAAAGTGGACATGAAAGGAAAAGGGGCTACACTAACAGAAGTTCTGCAAACCTGTTCAGGAAGAACACTCCACGGATCATCTCATAAGGATTAGACCTTGATCGTGCTCGACGCATTTCTTCTCCGTCCAGTTCATCAAATACACTCTGCAGAAACAGAAACAAAACGGAGCTGGACCCATCACAGTCTTGAGGGATAGCCAGGCATGAGCATTTCCTATCCTTGTGCTTCTCTCTCCTTAGACAAACTCCACGTAGAATTTGGTTCACCAATACAGCATGTTTTTCACATAATGACATTTACTCTTCTTCTAAGCCACTCCAGTTCTTAAGCAAATTTAGCAACACCGAAGAATTCTGTACTGGTATCCCCACAGACTGACAAGGTGGTTAGACACCTTAAAAGCAGTCCCAGCCACATTTCTCCCACACATATAAACATACTCACAATTCTACTGCAATTTACAGAGGCATGACAAAATCTAGGAAGATGGAACACGTAAGAAAGGAAAGAGTTTATTTCCTTAGCTTATTCAAGTTTTCAGCTTTTCAGGTGGATTAAGAAAGGGAGATGTTTTCATTAATCTCTTTGAAGACAGAGGTGTAAAATAGGTTACTGCACAGACAGTAACAATGAGGATGCAAGCCCATACCAGTGGCATGAAGGTGAAAAGGATGTTCTGAGCTCTTGCCAATTACTTAAGTATACTACTCAATCCTCTTCAATTATTTATTCCACTTCTTTCTCCAAAACTTCAGTTTGTCTCTAAAGAAACTTACCTTGCATTGCAGAACATTACGTAAAAGTTCTTCATTACAGAACTCTGTTTCATCTTCAACCACAGTCTTCCTCTAGAACAGGATGACAACACAGATAACAATTAGCAAATCTGGCAATAGGTATTTCAGAATGCAACATGTATAAGTTATGGATGAAGGTTGCCAACAACATACTAGACTGCAAAAGCATAATCAGAGGCTGAGAAATACTTCTCCCTTTTTAGGCACCTTGAGACCACATGTGGAATATTGTATCCCGTTTAGCACTCCCCAGTACAAGACAGACATACTGGAGCAAGCCCAGCAAAAAGGCCACCAAGATGATGACGGTGCAGAAGCACCTGCAGTAGAAGGATAAACCAAGAGAACATTTGCTCAGAACCAAGAAAGGGAGATGCAACTGCCCTCTACAAGTACCTAACGTCAGAAAATAGAGATGATCCAGACTCTTAGAGATGGACAGTGATAGGACAAGTAACAAATGGAATCAAGCTGCAACACAAAAAAATGCCAATTAGCCACACAGAAATTTTCTTTTGCCAACTAGGTTATCAAACACTAAAACAGATTCCTGAACAAGTTGTGAAACTTCCATCCTTGGAGATAACCAGAACTCAAACAAACAAGGCCTTGAACAACCTGATCTAGCTGGGCCTGCTTTAAGCAGGAAGTTGTACTAGCAATGTCCAGAGGTTCCCTTCAGTCTACATTATTCTACAGCACTTTGGCAAGACAACTGTTTCAGGTTTAGAAGCCCTGTGTCATCTTGGGCTGATTAGTACTAAAGGTCTATAAACTTACCTTCCCCACAGTCATCCATTCCTTCAGCTCCTGGGCATCAGGGATTTCTGTGGTACATTCCAGGCACCAGTCTACCTCCTCATAGGCACTGGGCTGTAAACACAAGACATAGGAAGAGGCAAAGACCTTTTTGCTAGCAAAATATAACAACTAATTGATCCCAAAAGTTGGCCTCACAATCCTAGCATAAGGGGTTATGATTTTAGGGTCAACCATAGAGGATTTTTTCTCCTAGTCTAAAAACACGTCTTATCATTTAGATATAAAATTTACAACAAAACAAAACACAAATCCAAAGAAAACTCTACCATAAAAACCCACACCACTTTCCTCTCATTAGACTCTGAAAAATAATCAAGACAAAGAAAAAAGCTTAGTACTCTCAAAGTGCATTTCAGAGACACTACAAAAGGCAGCTGTCAAAAAAAACACGTTTCCTGATGGTGCTTTATACATTCCTTCTCCCAATTCTTTCTGAAAGGCTCCCACATTCCACAACTTATTTCAGGCTTCAATTTTTATGACCTTGGGAAAGAATTGTTTTAGTAGTTGAGCTCAAAGCAATTGTGCTCCTCCACAAAGGGAGGCTGCTAAGATCTACTGCCCTTCTTATATTCAATATAGTAGTATCAACAACAAGGGTTAATCATACATAACTCTTAACTGTTATGAGTTGTAGAAACACACTGGAGAATGACACCTAAACCAATGAGCCTACAGAAAGGTCTCAAATTTCGGGCTCTCAAGAAATAAACTCTGATGTTATTTTCAACTGCTGACAACAATTCAAAGAACAGAGAACAAAGTACTCGGACATGTACTTTACGTGACTTGACAAACATTTCTGCCATTGACCAGCAATGGCTGGAACCTTCTGGCTTACTCTCCAGCTGCCAGACCCCTAGAATTCAGTGTTGCAGTTTGTTTTTTAATGTTTAAATACAAACATGCAGCACCTATTTTGCACCAAATAATATCGACACTGGGCTTGACTTTTCTGACATCTACTTCTATTTCCCAATGTTTTCCCCTTGTTGAAGAGCTTGGCAAAACACAGAAATGGAACATCTGAGCATTTTATTTGGGACAATTAACCACACCCAGACAAGACTGGGGGGGACCAAGAGCAAAAAAACCAAAACAAAACAAAACCTATACAGACATGAAAAATTATATACAAAATAAAAAAGTTAATCCAAGACAGCCTGATAAGAATTTTCAATCACATTCACTACTGCAAATGAAGAAATCCTATAGACCACAGCAACAATCCATCTAAAACCAATTCTGGGCCGGAACATTAATACATGTGACAACATATTTTGCCATGTTGTTCTGGGACAAAATAAAGCCTTGGTCTACTTAGCAGAGCCAGTTGTATCAGGTAACATTAAACATCATTCCTAGAGGGCAAATCCTGAACACAGCAACAGAAAAGGGATTCAAAATAGAAAGTGCTTACCTCTGGCTCGTCCTGCCAGTCAACATTGAGCTCCCCATCAAATCCCTTGAGGGTCAGCCCAAAACCTCTCCTTCCCTTCTGATTGGAGGCCTCAACAATATCCTTCCTGCCTTGGCCATATTTTCCCAGACCTTCTCCTTCACGGAAGCCCATCTTCGCCTACAAAAAAAGCAAACAAAGCACATTGAGTCAAGCAGACTTGAGTTTATGTACTGCTACTGGGGTCAAAGACTAGTGGGGAAAATGGCATATTACCCTGAAGCAACTTGAAGGCATTGAGCAGTTTTAGTTTTAGTTGTGGGTCTCAGGATTTAAAATTGAGTTCACTTCACTATGGCAAGACAACAAAAACTAGATCTGAAGAATGTTTGAGACAACAGCAAATTGAAAAAGGTTGAGTGGAAACAGCCTGCTTAGAAGTAGTGAGGAGCCTGGAGCCATTCATCACAATGTTCAGTAAGCACAGAAGGTTCATAAAACACAAGATGCTGGCACAAGAAAAAATCATGTTGTGATGATATTCTTTGCTGTGAACATGCACCAAAATAATTTCAAGCATCAATTAAAACTTCACCTAAAACTTAAGAGAAGAACACACTGCTCCTGCAATATATTTCTATCTTCTAGGTTGAGAGAAATGCTTATTGACTGCTAGTTTTTCAGGCTTTTCTCTTCATAAATTTTAGCAACAAGAGAACAATAATAAAAGGCACAAATGCAATCAATTTCACTCCCTCCAGTATCCATCTACAAGACAATAAGTAAACAAAAGACTTAATCCTTAAGTTTTATTTCCAATTAATGTTATTCATATGCTTCCTCCTGTGAGAAGCAACAAAAAACATTGTCTATTACCAATCTGTCTGAGAAATAACACAAGAACATCTGACAGGTTTCATACAAAGGTATATGGTATTTTCCCACTGCCTTTGCTACGTAGCTCTACATACACCAAATGTGACAGCCACTGAGCCTGCTATACACCGGCTTTCTAAGCACAGAATTTTGAACATCTGCTAATCCAGAACTACTTGCCTTTTCCTTACCTAACGCTACCAAATCATTCAATGAGAGTCAACGTCAAATCAATCTCCACGTTCAGATTTATGAGGTCTTATTAAAAAAAGCCTCCTAAATTCAGTAGTAAAAGCTCCTCTACTGTGGCCACTGAAAGCACATATCCTAATTGGCTCAGGAGAGATCTCTCCAGGCGAAAGATAGCCTTGCACTAGAATCAGCAAACTGCAGTCCAGTGCCAGAGTTGCCCGTAGACAGAAGCTGAATGATCAGCAACAGGATTTATCTACGGAGAGGCACAGTCAGTAGCTCTCAGTCCCTGGATCACATTGAATTTTTAATTCAACACGAATGAAAAGGGTTTTTTTCATGCAGGAGTATGATACTGCTGGTCAGCAGTGTTCCACCTTTGTGAGAGGCCGTATTTCCCTGTTCCTACTTCTAGGAGCAACTAGCACTTCCCAGCTTCTAGCAGAAGACTAAACATGGCAAGGGCAGGTGCAACCTGGCCTACCACCACGGAGAGATTGCTGACCCCTGCTCCTGTGATCACAGCACCAATACAGAACAAAAAGACCCAATTTCAGTCACCCACTGAGTCTCAAACTTCCTGACACATTTCAAGAAATACACAGCTATACATCTCATCTTCTCAGCTGCCTTTGGAAATAACATTTTTGTTTCTGTTATCAAGAACGAAAATTCTTTCAGGATTGAGAAACACACACAATACCACAACGATAAGGCAAATTTCAGGAAATAAGTGTAACAGCATGCACCTAAAGAGACTCCTCTACAGCCTACTATTGCCTTTAAATTCAGGAACAAGTTGTCAAATTTGGGAGTACCATGAGACAGTCAACGATTTTCTTAGAACTTTCTCCCCACATAAGCACTGTGCAAGCAATAGGTTGCCAATCACCTTCAAAGTTTAGCAGTCACAGTCACTACCGTTCACAGCTCCCTGCCTTTCCAAGATGTGGAGAGTCTTATTCAGGAATGCCTTCGCCAGAAGGGGTACAGATAGGCTGGGAGGCCTCCTTAGGGAAACAGTGTCCTTGGTTCTTAGGGAGGCATGGGACCCTGGTTAGATCTACGATGGGAAGAATGCGAGGGAGCGAATCTCATAGCACCCAGCTGCACCTGGGGGGACGGGTAGTTTATGTTTTGCTTGCTTTAGCTCACTGACCAATTAGGAGCTCAGCTTTTGCAATATGTATGAACCTCATTATTGACTGTATTTAACTAAGTGCCACTCTTAATAAAATTGGGACTTGCTGACGATCATCGGATGTCCTTGTCTCCCATCGTCAACACCAAGAAATTTCCAGCAGAAATAAAGCAGAGTGGCAATGCTTGAAAGAAAAATAAATACCTTAATAATTAACACAATAATTCTACAATGGTATGCCAGCCAGTCTCCAAGACCAAACAAATTAACATCAGAGAGAACAGAATGTGTTAAGGCCTCTCTTACAAGACACTTAACTCCAGCATTGCAAAGTAACACACGGTAGGACTCTCTTCTCAAGCTCAGCAAACTGCCTGACCCAGAGACCCTTCCCTTCACATTCTTCTCCCCTCTCCTGGGCCTTGAACATGAACCAACTTTCTTTTTTAACAGATCCCCTTCAATCAAGCTCTCTCGGCCTCCCCCCGCTGCTCGGTGGCTGGCTAAAAGAAGCAGAGACTCTCTGACTCAAGAAGGATGAGAATAAGAATCAGAATCAAGATCTCTTAAAACAGATTGGTCTTTTCACTTTGTTTTCATCAGGTCTTAAGAGTTTGGTCCACAACTATTTTGACCTACCATGAGCTTTTGGGAGACACTGTTATACATTGAGTAGCGAGATGAAGTACCCTCCACAAGAGAGTCTTGCTTGAACTCATTGCTGAAGACCGGTCTTTTTTCATCGCTCTCACTGTCAGACCCGCTGCTGCTACTGGACGACTCTGAAGACAACAAAGAAAGTGAGTGAAGTGAGTATGAAAATAAAAAGAAAATGTAAGAAAAACATCTCGGTAATCTCATTAAGTGTGACTCATTAAAATCTCTCAACACACAGGCAGAAAGGACATCTCAGGTGTAATATAAAACACCCAATGGAACCAAAACCTGCTTATCTGCCCCTTTGTCTCAGGGATGCACACTACTTCTCCAAGCCAATGGATTCCAGGCATGACCATGACAGTACGCTGAGGTATGCCTGAGCCTTGCAATGATCCCAAGCTGCTGGTGGAATCCACAGACATTCTCTCCCGAGAATGATGACAATTAGTAACACTCTGATAAAACATATTGAATTTTCCTCAGTGTAAAAGCACCCCTATCTTAGTGGAAATTCCACATTAAGTACACAGGCATCTACCAAATGGCCAACACTGTAGAAAGAAGAGTTGAACCCCTTAGTCATATTAAACTTCAGTTTGACAACTCTGCCCATCTCAGTAGCAAGGATCCACAAGTTCAATACAGCAAACGAGACAGTTTTTCCAACTCCAGAGTTTACTGACACATACAAATCCAAGTGAAAGGTAATGTCAGAATACAACAATCTAGTTTAAAAATACCGTAACAGCGAAGAAGTTTTGAGGAATAAGTTAATCAATTCAATGGTCTCATTGAGATGATACCTACCACTACACAGAGCAGGCTCTCATAACAAGCTTTTGCCACCTGAAAGTCACCTGAAACTGATGTAGCACAGCCTTCTTGGGCACCAAACAATGAAGCTCTGTCTATGTCCAGTTCCGTACTGGGGTCTATTGGGAAGAACCTAAGCCTATATAAACTGTATTATTTGTCTTACAGCCTGTTTCACACTCTGTGGGTAGTGAGGGAGGCCCTACAACCCACCAAGTCCTTTTGCTTCTCATGTGGTAATATCACTATGAGGATGAAGCAACAGCACAAATTTCCTTCCTGAAATCTGCCTAGCACCACATCAGTCATATTAAAGTTAATGCTACATGGTAGAACACACTCTACCAGAGCAGCAACTCACAGCAAGCACAGCCCGTTCTTCATCAGACCTATGCCTCTTGACTCTCCCTTGTCTCCTGAGTGCTGGAAATTGTTCTGTGCTACATCATACAATTAGAAGAAGTTACCCTGAGATAACGTAGAAAACTGCTTTTAGCAGAGTTAATCTTTTCCTGTTTATCATGTTAAAAGGAATTATTTAGTTCCATAAAAGTGTTTTTACAAAAGGACATTATAATTACCTAGAAAGAAGGATTGAACTTCCACATTTTTTTGCTTTTGGAAAAAACAAATTCTTTCTCTCCCAACTCTCAGATCTCTTTATTTTCCTGTTATGGAAAACTAAGCATCAGGAAACAACTGGATAATCAGTGAAAGAAACCATACTGAAATACACAACTGTAGTTAAAACCCTTTCAGTGTGGCTCAGTCCTTGTTGCTGAACTATCAGCTTTCAAGGTTAAGGACCTGTGTCCCAATGCAACTAATATGCTAGAGTTTTACAGTATCAATCTTTGAGGTTTCCAGTTTGAGACATGAAAGGCTACAATTTACCTGGTGTTTGCAATATTATATACCCACACTGATTTTCAAAAGCCTGTCACACAAACCATAATTATATTTCACAAAGTTCTTAGCTATGAACCGGATCACAAAGGATTTTGTGTTAGGGTCAATTACTGCTTTCTTCTCCACCACACAGCTTCAATTAACTTTGCTGCCTGCTTTTTTTCCGTGTCTATTTTCCAGAGCCTCACAATGTGCCTCTAACACAACACCCACTATATAAATCTCAAGGACATCCCTCACACCTCTTCTTGCTTTTAGCATTTGCTAGGCCACACTCAGATAAGATCAGATCTCAAATCACTCCACTCCCTCCCTCGACCTTCCTTCTTTCATTGTAAACTACAATGGATGTAACAGAAAACTAAACAATTAACCCTATCCAAAATGTTGCCCTTGAACTGTGAAGACTCACAGCCTATTTTGACCCATATATGAACTTAATAATCAAAAGGAGAGGGGGGAAAAAAATATTGCTTTGAATTTTTTTAGCTCAGCCCTGAATCCACACGGCATTCCCTACCGTAGATCTCACACCCTACAATTCTCACCGCCTCACGCACTCCAAGCCTTGCAGACAGGTACACACACCATACCCTGTCACTACAGCTACTCCCAAACTGACCTACTCATCCTCCATACCCAAACACTTCCATTTGCACAAGACAAAGGCTTCTTTATGCATTCAGTCTCTTTCTCACTAACATTTTATGACCTCAGGAAACCCCAAGACTAGCAGGCATGACCGTGAGGCATCCTGAAGCACCATCCTGGGAGAGTTTAACACACCCACAAGAGCTACACCAGTCTCATTGGGAACTTGCCTCATGTTTGGTATAACCCAAGTTCAGGTGAGAAAGCACACTCCAGCTTGAAAGAAAGCAGGCAACTAATTTAGTTAACTCTGAAACATTTTTTCTGTCTGAAACCAAACACCTGTGAGATCTGATCCCATGTGGCCCTCCATCCCCAAAAACCCTAGCCAGCAAAAGAGATGGTGGTAGAATGCAGGAGTCCAAATCAACCCACCTTTTGTATTCATCATAATTTCTTCCACCTGCAAGAGTGTGATAAAATTACTGATATTTTTATTTTTTGAGGATTACGATGTTTCTTTATGGCACAACAGCCACAACTCCTCACTACTGAAAGTTTGCAGAACAAAAATAACTGCCAAGACCAGAAATATCAATGCTACTCATACAGTACAAGAATCTTTACAGATTAGGACCATACCCTTGTGATCTACTCCAAGTTCTACATTTGAATTCATACAGCTCCCAGGCCAAACTGTTTATATGGAATTTTAGAAAAGCTTAAAAAAACCTACACTAATCCAAGTTCGTTAACAGAAATAAAGTAGTTTTTCTCCTAGAGAGAAAGTATGCCCTTGAAGTTCAGGCTTCCAGTTAGGATTTGGGAGACATGGCTTCAATTCCTAGTTACTACTTAGATTTCCCACAGTAGTATATCCCTTATCGCCAACCTTACCTTGAGTAGTATGATTACTAAACTGAGTTTCATCATCTGAAGTAGAACTGAGGGTTAATCCCAAGTCTTCTACCCTCTTCTTCTGCTTCTTTTGAGGGCTGCTAAATTCAGGTTCTGTTCTTCTCTTCATTTTTGCTGAAAGAAGATGATCACATTTGGTAAGCTTTAAGAAAATTAACTTTCTCCTACATGCTGAAGGGTAAGGTGCAGCACCATGGCAGCACAGATAATTTTATGGACTGACTATTCATTATTATGCTTCTGAATTTACATTTGCTCTAAATAAAAGTATTAACTTCTTTGAACCCACATTTTTTAATAGCTAGTCTAACTAAACACAAAATCTGTGCAAAGCTTCTATTACTGACTAGTTGAATTTTAAATTTCTACAACCTATTCATCATTAAATGCTAGTAGATGAAGACAACCCAGACATCAGCACTTAGATAGCTTCAATATACGATAGTTGGTTACTACTACTGATCAAATAATTTTATCCAAACACACCAAAAAAAAAGAGGGAATAAGATCAATCTAATGGAGAACATGTAAAGTGGAATCTACTTCTCACAAGAGACCTAGAGCACCTCTGACCTTACCTCTGCAAATATTAATTAATAAAGGAGTTTCTCTGCATGATTTCTATAGCAGAGCTTTTATTAAATATGTGCGCTCAAGTTGGGGAGTGTTTCTGTTTCACCAGAGATCACTGACAAGATATCAAGCTTCTGGATGTAGCTGATAAACTTTGCATAAACCCACTGAAGACAGAGTTAATATAAGCTAGCTAAGAACGCCCACAGAAGTCAAGAACCAAGGAAGAGGAAAGTGGGTAAAAATCAAAAGGCACAAATGCTGAGAGCACTAGTTAAACCTCCCTGATATTGATAAAAAGCAATAAAATCCACTGGCCTTTACTTAAGAATTCTGGGCTAGAAAAGATACTCCAGGTCATAGATTCAAACCTTCTATTACCAAACTCGTTTCCACAGACACATACAAGGCTGCTTAAAAACCTATTCCTTTACTCAGGCCCATAACTCTGACTGCAAAGTAATCCCAAAACCTCATCATGCTATAGCCAGGACAACTTTTCCCTTCCACCAGGAATTTGTTTACAGACAACTCATATTTGTCTGCTCTCTTGTCAGCTTAGGGATTTTCCCCTGCTTGCTTGTCTCTAACAAATCACAGAATGGTTTGGGTAGGAAGGGACCTTAAAGATCATCAGGCAGGGACACCTTCCACTGGAACACGTTGCTCAAAGTCTCATCCAACCTGGCCTTGAACTCCTCCAGGAATGGGACCTCCATGACTTCTCTGGGCAACCTATTCCAGTGCCTCACCACCCTTAACTGTAAAAACGTTCTTCCTAATATCTATCTAAATCTCCTCTTTCAGCTTAAAACCATCATCCCCTGTCCTGTTACTGCAATCCCTGATAAAAAGTCCCTCCCCAGCTTTCCTGTAGCCCCTTTCAGTACTGAAAGGCTGCTATAAGGTCTCCCCCAAAGCCTTCTCTTCTCCAGGCTGAACCCCAACTCTCTCAGCCTGTCCTCATAGTAGAGGTGCTCCAGCCCCCGATCATCTCTGTAGCCCTTCACTGGACCCATTCCAACAGTTCCATATCCTTATGTTGGGGATTCCAGAACTGGACACAGCACTCTAGGTGGCATCTCATCAGATCAGATCAGAGGGACAGAATCACCTCCCTCGCCTGCCAGTCATGCTTCTTCTGATGCAGCCCAGGATATGACTGGCCTTCCAGGCTGCGAGGATGTATGGATGGCCCATATTGAGCTTCTCATTCACCAGCACCTCCAAACCCTTTGCTTCAGGGTTGCTCTCAAACCATTCCTGCCCAGCCTCTAATTGTGCTTGGGACTGCCCTGACGCAGGTGGACCTGGCACTTGTCACAAACCAACAGCAATTTTATGTTCTCTCTCAGAAACACTCTCAATGGGCTGACACCTTCACAGTTCACTACCACTGACTTCCTCTCAACCTCTCCTCCCTCTTGATGGTTCCTGCTTTCCTGGCATGTTCCAAACCACAACAAACTAATTGTCAGCGAAGGGACAGCCCGGCACCTACGGGACACAGCCCTACCGCCCACCAGGGATGCTGGCACATCACAGTCTGCATGGTGCTCGCTCAGGTCACCCCAGGAGCCTCACAGCACACGTGTGCCTGCATCTGTCTGCCTGTCTCTGTGTCGGCATGAGAGCACATGGCAGGCAGCGCCAGGTGCAGCAGCTGAGCTGCAGACACAGACATGCACATGCACAGACAGGCATACACACACACATGTGCACACACAGATATACATGCAGACACAGGCACACAAGCACACACAGAGATGCTTGTGCACATTCACAGATACACAGATGCTTACATACACATGCCCATTCACAGGGATACACATGTATGCATGCAGACATGCACTGGTGCACGCACAGACATGTGAACAGATGTACACAGACACAGACACGTGCAGAGACACAGACATGTACGCATATACAGACACACACAGACACTCACATACACATACAGACATGCACACACACATGCACAGATATGCACATGCACACAGATGCATACAGAGATATACTCATACAGATACACATAGACACACAGATGCACATATACACGTGCAGATGTACGCACACATAAACACATGCAAACACATATGTATGGTGTGTGCACACAGACACCTGGACACACAGAGACACATACACAGATACACATACAGGCACACACAGACACATGCACAGATGTGCACACGATTGCATACACACACACATGCACACATATGGACACACAGAGACAGACATGAACAGAGATACGTATGCACAGACACACAGATGCACACACATGCAGAGATGTGAATAGGTAAACACACACATGAATACACAGAGATATACACATGTACACACAGACACAATGATAGAATCACTAGGTTGGAAAGGACCCACTGGATCATTGAGTCCAACCATTCCTATCAACCACTAAACTGTGCCCCTCAGCACCTCGTCCATCCATCCTTTAAACACCCCCAGGCAAGGTGACTCAACCACCTCCCTAGGCAGCCTGTTCCAGTACCCAGTGACCTTTTACTTAAACTTTTTTTCCTAATGTCTAGCCTGAACCTCCCTTGGTGGTGCTTGAGGCCATTTCCTCTCACCCTGTACTATGTCACTTGGGAGAAGAGGCCAGCTCCCTCCTCTCTACAACCTCCTTTCTGGTAGTTATAGAGAGCAATAAGGTCTCCCCTCAGCCTCTTCTCCAGGCTAAACAACCCCAGTTCTCTCAGCGGCTTCTCGCAAGACTTGTTCTTGTGCACACATGCAAATTTGTACACGCACAAACACGATTGCGCAGCGATGTGCACACGCACACGTGCGCACAGACAGAGAGACAGACACACGCACACACGGACTCTCCCTCCCGCCCCCGCCGGTGTGAGGGAGCGGCGGGCGCTGCCCGGGGCACTCACGGGGGGCGAGCACGGGCCCCGCTCCCGCCGCCGCCGCCGCGGGTTTCGTTTCCCGGCCGGAGGCGCCGCCCCGCCCCGTCCCGGGCGGCGCGCGGCAGTGACGCCACCGCAGGCTGCCCCCGACCCGGAAGCGGCCGCGACGGGTCACGGGGGTCGCTCGGAGTTGGGGCGGGAAAGGCCCGTGGGATAGTTGAGTGCTTGAGGGGCTGATGGACCAAGGCTTCGAGCACCTCCGGGGACGGGGGCGCAGCCGCCTCCCAGCGCAGCCGCCTCCCAGCGCCCTGGGACCCTTGAGGGGAAGAAACTTTCCCCGGTATTAAGCCTGGACCCGCCCTGGCGCAGCTTGAGGTCATTGCCTCTCGTCCCGTCACTTGGGAGAAGAGACTAACACTCACCGGGCTACAACCTCCTTTCAGGCAGTTGCAGGCAGTGATACGGTCTCCCCTCAGCTCCCTTAGCGGCTCATGATAACACTTGTTCTCCAGCCCCTTCACCAGCTCCGTTGCTTCTCTGGACACACTCCAGGACCTCAATGTCCTTCTTGTAAGGAGGGGCCCAAAACTGAACCCAGGACTCGAGATTTATCCGCACCAACGTGGAGCACAGGGGCATAATCACTTCCATAGTCCTGCTAGCCACAATGTTTCTGATACATGTAGGGCAGCTCACTCCCACACAGGGCCCGGGCTGCTCCACTCTGCCCAGCCCCACCACCTAGAAATTACACTGGTCCACGAGGCAGCCCAGATTTCCTAAGAAACTGCCTGGATGCAGGGAAGCCTGTAGCCTGCTTGCTACCAGGCACTTAGAATCATACAATAGTCTGTCTTGGAAGGGACCCAGGTCCATCCCCCTCTGCAGTGGTCTGGGACTGATTTGGAGCTTAGGTACATACTACCAGTACAGCCATTGTTTAGCAGCTTGAAATAAGCACTAACAGTTAAGGGTAAACAAAATCGTAATAATTTAGCCGAAGCAACTGACACTTGAAGGATACCGGAATAGAAACTGCTCATACTTAAAGACTACATAGTATGACAATTGTTTAGCTAGACCAACATATTTCTATAAGATTTATGTAGGAAGGGGGCCTGTTGTTAAAAGATTTCTGATAAGCAGGACAAGTCATCTGGACCTGAGATAAGAGTGGAAACACCATTGATAAGGACAACTGGATTCCTGAGAGCACAGATACAGAAGGAAGTTAAGACCACTGCCCCATCCCTGGGAAATCTTTCACAGGCAGAAAACAGGAAGAGGTCTCTTCTCAAACTCATTATAATAAGAAATTAGCAACGTTTATGCATATGTATAGGTGTTTTTAGAATATGTATCAGTTCACTGTATAAAGCCAAGATGAGTTGCCATGATGGACACGCACGTTGTTTTGGAGAAATTATTCTCCCGTGCGTCTCAGCGCTGAATAAACATACCTACTTTACAACTTTATAAGTTATGGAGTCTTGATTCCGCGTGTCAGGACATCTTCCACTAGATCAGGTTGCTCAGAGCCCCATCCAACCTAGCCTTGAGTGTTCCCAGGGATGGGGTATCTACCAACTCTCTGGGAAACCTCTTCCAGTGCCTCACTACCCTCAATATGAAAAACGTCTTCCTAATATCTAGTCTAAACTTCTCTTTTAATTTAAAGCCATTACCCCTTGTCCTATTGCTATAGACCCTGCTAAAAAGGGTCTCCCATCTTTCTTATAAGCCGCCTTTAAGTGCTGAAAGGTCACAATAAGATCTCCTCAGAGTCTTCTCTTCTACATCCCACTTCATCACGAATCAACAACTCCATTACCTGAGCAGAGCCACAACAAGTTCTGTAAGGTCGTAATCATAAAGTTTTTCAAACAATAAGAACCTAATGCATGTATAGAGATTATTTGTCATGAGTATTTCACTTGTTCATTAAGCTGTTTCATAATTTGCATTAAGCTTGGAACCCAGGGACATACAGCCCAGTAAAGAGGTGTGAATCCTTAACACTTAAAACCCAAATTAACATGGTGGCACCAAGGGACAGGAGTCTACTATTGGGGAAGTGTAGTTTATAATTATCTACTTGCTGTAAGGTATGTGTCTAACAATTTACAAGGAAGTTGCTGGAGGGAAGGAGGAATAGAAGCAGGAAGTAAAACACTGGCTAGCCAGAGCGTATCTTTGGAAACGACACTTCAACTGGGGAGATGGGGAGAAGACTGGATTGTTAAATTGCCTGTTACACACTCTGCAAGTTACACGACAGTTGTTACTAAGCTCTAACAGGGGTAGAGTACATGTGGGCTCCTTCACAACAATTCCTGCCAATGTTGATAAAACAGTATGTTGCTCTGAAAGAGATTATCACAGTAAGTGATAGGTATCTCCTACCAGCATATCAATTGTGACTAGCTCAGAGTTGTAACCTAAATCCTAGATGACAGGCTGGAAGTGCTTGATGCCATCCCCAGACAGATAACAGTTCAAGACACGACATCTCCCAAGCAGATGTTCAGGTGTACCATCCAGCAGAAGTAAGGACCCAGATCTTAGACCAAAGGTGGATTAGAAATGTGGGCATCTTTTCCAGAAGCTCAACAGTTGGAACACTGCCTCACTTCAGTATGCCTAGTCCCCAGCTCTGTATCCACTAGAGGTTTTACTGAGGAACTGAAATGCCTATTCCAATGTCAGGCTATTTCACAAGCATTTTGAGGGACCCTCTTCTCTCAGACATACTAGAGAGCATACATTCACAAAAGACAGTTTCAAGAGCCCATTAGAAAATAAACTTTATAAGGAAAAGAGGAAAGATGTAACGGCTCCTTCACAAGACAAATCTTACACTAAGATTTTCAAAAAAGCTGCCTGGCCACGCACAATACCCACCTCCCCTGTTTAAGTCCTACCAATAAAGTCTGTCAGAATGCACTACTTCCTTAGGACAGCATCACTGTTCATACGCCTTTTCAATAGGATCTTTCTTTAGTGGAAGGTAAGAGGTATGATTTTATCTACTAAATCACCATTAGGGTAGCCACAGGCTGGAGGAGTTGTGTTTTCTTTTATGAATTCCTGAATACACGGGTCTTTCAAATAACTTTAAAATAGTCGCACTATTTCATGTGTTGATTGTTGTAAGCAAACAAAGGTATTTAAAATGAGATGGTCTGTGCTTTGTCAAAACAGCTAAGAAAACTAAGAGAAAAAAAGTATCACTGGTTGCACCAAGGAGGACAAATGCAGAAATGGATTTATATTTTCCTTCTTCAACAAAACACAAAAAAATAAAGTACATGAAAATAGCCAAAGAAATACTACAGATGAGAAGGGCTTCCCCTATCCTCCTCTCACAGTGTAAAAATGTAACAGCTGAGTCAAAATCTTAGGCCACTGAAAGTGGGACTTCATAGACAAATCAGAATAGGATGAGGCAAGACTTGCTCAGTCTCTTAGAGGTGAGTGACTTGCTGTGAGGGTAGTACAACCCATGTCTCAACAGCAATGTTTTGTAAACAGTAAAACGAAATGCTACCTTCTGTGACTTGTGGTTTCCTACGAATGCTGCCTTCCTACCCTGCCAACAGGATATTTCACTAATTCAGATAACAGCACTTCTGCAGAGGCAGAGGTTCCTCTTCACTGCAGGCAAAAACTATATTTGTTTCTGAAGTCATTGCTACTAACATCTAGGTGTGCTGCTTCCCAATCCTAAAACCCTTTATGCACAATCATGAAGAGGGAATAAACCAAAGATACTACATGGCAAGAGGACTAAGGAATTCTGGAAGATTTAATATTCCCCATCCCCATCTAAGAGAAAATGAGTTACATCAGAAGAGCAAACAGATGGCCAGCAGTTCAGCTTACAATACATTCAAGCACTTAAGACTGACAGAGTACCTAACCAATCCCTTGTTACCTTTACTACCAGAGGCCTGGGATGACTTTAGCTGCCGTATCAAATTCAAATTAAAAAAAAAAAACAAACATGCTGGCACTTTTTCCTGATATACCTCTCCTGTCTGCTGGTGGGCACGGCCAAGTTCTCAAACAGTTTGGGCCATTCCCTCTGCTGCCTGAAATAAGGCAAGTCGATGTACACATCTACATGTGTCATTCGCTAAAGGAAAGGGCAGTGATGCACGTGAACTATTCTGTTACACCAAGTAGGTCACAAGCAATCATGGAAGCCTAGGTTTTGTACGTCAATCATCTAGCATAATTGCAGTTTGCTCTCTCACGATCCCAGTTTTGGTTTAGAGACAAGCTTCTGTACATTAACTTAAAAAATTAGGTCCTTCTTCCAAATGCTGCTATGTCTCAGCTCCAGCCTCTTCAGAGAGTCTTTCCTTCCAGATGTCCAGTCCACTTGTGCAGCAGTAGACAACCAAACACCACTAGGTTGCTTCTGGGCAGCACACAGACAAACAAGCCAGCAGTAAGAGTGTTCAGATAATGCAGTAGCTTTCATTGTAGTAACAATTCTCCTCAGAGTCCTTGCTGTCAAAACCACTCATAACCAACGTGGAGCAGATGGAAGAAATGATCCTTCTCTCACTGTCTGTTGCTGGTTTCACCAACACGTTCCGTTTCTCTGCATTCAAAACACACAGATACAAAAATTAGCAGTGACCACTGTACCGACAAATGCTGCCAAATTACTAGTTCTCTTCAAAATTTGTAGCCTCCCACTGTCTATTTGCAATACATCTTTCAAGCTGTATGATACAGGCCTTTTCCTTTTCAATTTTCAGCACAAAAGAAAAAAAGGGGGGGTGGGCTGGTTGTTTTCTTAAGTTTCCCATATGTCTTTTCAAGTTGAGATGGCACAGAAGAGACGACAACCTTCTCCATCCCTTCACTGGCACGCAATCAGCAACAGAAGTGGTTAACTATCACAGTGCCTTGCCAGGTAAGAAAGAGGGAAGGAAAAAAATGTGGTAAGGAGCTCTCAAACAAGTAATAGCTGTTCAGGACACCTAGGGCCCACCCAATCAAAACCTCCACACATTTAAGAGTGCAAGCTGTCCTACTGGTGCCCATTCTATTAAGGCTCTTAAGAGAGGCTTTGTGAAAAGCTCCAAGTGAGATTACTAAGCGCCACTTGCATCATTATTTCTCTGTCAGCTGGTTTCTTCTTAGGAATTCATGTTTAAATACACAAGTGCTTATGTTCATCTCAATCAAAATGGTTCTATCACTGAATAAAAAGCTGCATAGAAACAATTACTCCTTCCTTCTGATGTGTGTCATGGTGAAGCTGGATGATTTCCTAACAGACATTTATACAATCAGAGCACCTCTTGCGTATGAAGGCAGGCTAGAGCTTATTTTCTTTTTGTTCAAACAAGCATGAAGACCACTGGTTTACCACACAGAAATGAAGTGCTCTCCAATGAAGGCACCACTTCATCTAATCACCACTAGCCACCTGATGAGACACATCAACAGTGCTGTACATACTCTTGTAGATGTGCATATTTACACAGGAGTCAGTTCCGCAGAGATGGAAGAAAGTCACAAAGCCAAGCTGGGCAACCTCTGAGCAGTGCAGCATTTCCAAAGGGAATCAGGTTGACTTAGTTACGGGTTATAATATCACATTTGATATTAACGATAATAACTGCTTAGTGATGTCATTCTATGTCACCATGGAGAACCCGAACCCTTTCAAAAGCAACTTTTCTTTAAGTAAAAGGCTTGCATACTGCAAAATGAAGGACCATGCAACTCAGCTCTGTGAGGAGGAAACAAGATAGTTACTTAAGGGAACACCAAAATAGAAATTTGTTAAGGGGTAGCAGAAAAAGACTTCTACATTTCAGCACCTATATACCAGTGTCAAGTGCTCTAGAAACAAATTTGGAAGAGAGAAACACAATAGGAACACACTGTACTGAAGATTTACTGTAAGGTGCTGCTGTCATGCATGGCCTTTTAGCTACAACTAGGCAAATTATTATGCACTTAAGCCACAGCGTCTTTTAACAAAAATTAACATGGCAGAGCAACTGCCAGTTCAGCCACACACTTACATGATATATGAACACTCTCTTCTGGGATTTTCTACACAATTCTAGCACAGAGAAGAGAACTTGGAATTTTTCACCAGGCATTGCCTTTCTGAGTTCTTGCAAGGATGTAGTCAATAGTTTAATCAAAAGATGCCTGGTAAATTTTTTGAGGCCCATTCTATACAGTTTTGGTTTTATTTAGTGACTTCTCTGAAACAGCGTAACCATGGTTAACACACCTAAGCATGGTTAACTGTGGAATTCACAGCAAAGTCTTTTTAAAAACTAAAATAAATTTTCTCATGTTTTGGCCACATTCCTCAAGCATGTCCTTGGTATATAGGTGCCAAAGAATGTAGTACAAAACAGACGGAATGAGAGATTGTACTTATCATGCCACATCCACCCACCTCTCACCTGTCCTCTGTCTGATAAGGGTCAGACGATGCTCTTTCATTGCTGCATCCAGTTTTTCTACCATCCTGTCAATGCAGTTATCCAGCACCAGAGAGCGTGTCTTTGATTGGATCTCCTGCCTGCAGATAGGGCACTCCACTTTACGTTTCATCCACTCATTAATACAGTAGGAGCAGAAGCTGTGTGCACAGTTCAGAGTGACTGCCTGGGGAGTTTGACAGCAGGATACTTAGCAAAGTATGCCCACACAAGCATCATCAAGAAAAAAGAACACTGAAGTCAGAAAAACATTAGATGAACACTTCCCATACAGGGAAGGTGAAGGAGAAGTCCAAAGCCCCTTTCTGTAGCCTTTGTAGGGGTTCCACACAAAAACTCTCCCATGCTAGAGCACAGACAAGTTTTACAAGTTGGTTAATGGATTCACCATTGATCACAGCAAGTTGGAAACACAGACAAAAAGAATTATTGATAATTCTGTTATGTTCCCCTAATCTGAAAATCATAGATTAACAAAAAATCTCAAGATACTGCAGAATAGTATCTAAAATTACTGAGAAACCAGAAATTAAAATTTCAGCTACCTCTTAAGTCACTGTAACAAGGCTAAAACATGAGGTTTCTTGTAGCAAGAATGAATGCAACCCCACTGAAGTTCTAGCAAAATACAAACAGAAATAACAGTCTATGTTTCAGGTGTAACCTATTACTTACAGAATCAAATGAGAACAGATCAATTTCTCAAAGAGAGAGTTTATCTGAGCAATATAACCAGTTCAGGACTTGACTGAACACTGCATCTTACTTCCTTTACTAACTTCTTCCTAGATCTCAACCTGAAGCAGTCCAACCGTAGTCAACTTAAAACCAAGGTCCACTAAAAAACGATTCTTCCCCAAGCAGGCTGGCAGCAGTAGCTCAGAGCACCAGTTCAAAATCACCCAAAATTGCTGCAAGCCTATAGGCAATTTAGCCTTAAACATTCATCTCTACACAGGCAGAGACATTAAAGCTGAATTTGCTGCCTAGAAGAAGAGATAAGGTAGACAGAATTAGGGTTCCTGAACCAACCTTTACCCAGCACTCGTTCTATGTCTGTTGCAACTGTTAAACTAGCAAAGTAAAGAAATAAGCCTAACTACTGCTTCAATAGACCTAACAAAAGCTACTCAAGTCTATTCTTCATTGGGAAACCCCATACCTATTTAAACATACCTCAATGAAGTGCTCAGAACAGATGGTGCACTGCAACTCGTTCTCCAACACGTCATTCATCTGACTCAGTACCTCTTCTTTTTGGGCTCTCACCTTTTCCTTCTCCTCCTAGTGTAAAAGAATACGTAATTTTGTCATGTATGAATAAAGAATGAGGTTTTACTCAATATAATATTGGCAGAAAGTGCATGCACAGAGGAAGGCAGTACAAGTAGAAAACAAATGCAAGTCTCTGCATGTCAGGTCTGTATCTAGTAAATATCCAGCTCCATAATCTCTCTCCTCTTCATAGTCATGGCAGTACTGAGTACAAATTTCCTTCAGCCTAAAGAAACTATCAGCTGAATCAATCTTTTCAGAATCTCTTTCAGCCTTTTTCTTGTACAAGTTTGGTTTAAGTCAACAGAACAGTTCTTTTATGTCCAAGTAAAGAACAGAACACAGAACAGACAAATACTTCAAATATTTAAATAAGTAAGCATAAGAATTTGAAATTTACTTGCATTTAACTGGGCAATTTTGTTTTTGCTTGGAGTTAAGCTAGACTCCTAGGTACCTGCTCTATCTCCTAAAAATAACAGAGAAACTCTTCCAACTGAAGGTATACTTGAAACAGCAACAGAGTTGCAAGGACAATGTTAAAAAAGAAATAAAAATAAAACAAACAGCCAGAGGTGGATAAAATTAAAATTTCCAGGAGTAAGAAACAGGAAAGGATATCCTTAGTCATACTCTGTTCATTGCCTTGTGTCAAGGGCAGGAAGAAATCTGGCTTATCTCATTCAATATTCAAATTCTATGTGGAAATCGCTTGGCTGGAAAAGACCTTTGAGATCAAATCCAACTGTACCTGCCCACTACTAAAATCATATTCCTGAGCACTTACCTACCTAGCTTTTAAATAGCTCCAGGGATGGGGCCTCAACCACCTCCCTGGGCAGCCCATATCAGTGCCCAATAACCCTTTTGGTGAAGATTCCCTCCAATATTCAATCTAAACCTCCCCTGGTGCAACTCGAGGCCATTTCCTCTCATCCTATCACTTGTTACTTGCGAGAAGAGACTAACATCCACCTCACCACACCTCTATTTTCAGGCAGTTGTAGACAGTGATAAGGTCTCCCCTCAGCCTCCTCTTCTCCAGGCTAAACAACCCCAGGTCCCTCAGCTGTTCCTCCTAAGACTTGTTCTCCAGCCCTTTTACCAGCTTCATTGTCCTCCTCTAGACACAGTCCAGCACCCCAATGTCTTTCTTGTAAAGAGGGGCTCAAAACTGAACACAGGATTTGAGGTGCAGCCTCACCAGTGCCAAGTACACAGTCACAATCACCTCCCCGATCCTGCTGGCTACACTGCTTCTGATACAGGCCAAGATGCTATGGGCCTTCTTGGCCACACTGCTGACTCAAAACACTTGTCACACATAACAGAGTTCAGGTGCCCTGAGCTTTCTTTTGATTGAGAAAGATCTGATATTGACTGTTTGCACTTCTTTATAAAGAAGGCAAGGCAGACTCTCCCCCAGTTCTGCAAACTTAAGTATCAGCCGCCACCGAAAAATACAGCATTTTTTCACTACGGGAAGCAGAGTAAAATCAAGACAAATGTCAAATGAACCATTTAATTTGCTGCAGCATATTATGTTTCACTTACGAATAAAACTGAAAATTCAGTTATTCCGTACCTTGGTTTCTTCCAGTTCTTTATTCTTGGCTCGAATTATCTCCTCAAAATTTTTTTTACTACGGTTCAGTTCTTCCATCAAAGCATGATGCTGTAACAACACCATCCCAGAAATTATTAGTGCCATTACCAGCTACCTTACTAAATATACATGGATGTAATCATGAGGTTCAGCATACTCATTTCTCTTAATCTCTTAATGCCACATGCGTTTATATAAACTGAAGTGTTAAGGCAGTTTAGCCTTAACTTAAAACTGGGATTAACATCAGTTTTTTTATGACCTTTCCAGTGTCATTGCACTTTTTCCCTCTCTCAGGTCACTCTTTCATTTCAGTTAGGTTTTACAGTCACCATGTTGAAAGCATCTGAGACATCCAAGTATCAAGGGTGATTTGACTCATAAGGATTACCAAAACCTGTCACTGTATGCAGGGTTACCTGAAGTGGTTTTCAGATTAGCTTTCCAAAAGGAAAGGCCTTTTGGGAAAAGCCTAGGAAACCTAAGCGTACAGCAATCTCTTTCAAAAAGATTCCTAACCAAGAGTAGAATTTAATCATCTGGTTAAAATTTCCAAAACAACATCCTCAAAACAGACACCAAACAGACAAACTGCAAAAAAAAAAACCCACCAGCCCAAGGACCAAATTAAAATAAAGAAATCACTGCAGCTACTTCATGCTTTCAATGTGAGTGTATTTTCTCACAATAATTGCTGGCATATAGCAACTCCCACAAAGGGAGGTCTGCTGCTTTGAGAGAAATTTGGTCTGTAGATGAAGACGATCCAATCTGCACCAGAGACAAAGCCCTCATCTTCTACCAAGAAGAGGACACAGCAGTAAAGAAAGATTTAAATATCCAAGTTACGTTGCTAGACCAAACCTAGACTCATGACTACTTATCATAGAATCATAGAATAACCAGGTTGGAAGAGACCCACTGGATCATCAAGTCCACCCATTCCTATCAAACACTACTTGCCTCTTGCAGGACCTGGGCCAGCTGCTCCTTTAGATTCTCTTCCCCATGTTGCCAGTTTACACCCTGGAAGAGGCAAAAATAAAACAAGACACCAAACCTTTATTTCTGGAAGAAAAATTTGGCGTGGAAGACTTGAAGAAAGCAAGGCACAAAGTAACTACTTTGCACACTTTCTTTAGAAGATATGCTTAAAGAAACAACACTGGTTTTCAGCAAACCCTGAGATGTTCTACCATAGTATCATACATGCATGATAGAATTTAGAGCTATTGCTTACTGTGAAGAGTTAAGTGGATATATCATTTACAGTTACATACTTGGAACACCTCCACATTATTCTATCTGTAAAGGCACCAGTATGTTCATAGAACCAGAGATCAGCTTAAACATGAGAAAAAACTTCAAATCTGTCTTTGAGTACAAAGAAGTCCAACATACCTACTGCTCCAGCTGAACTTCACCTTGTGGCTATGCGTACAACTCCAGACTTCCTACATATACTGAATACTTTTCAACTTGTCCTCTCTGTAACCACAGGAGATCAGGCAGAGACTTACGACTTTTTATCTAAAACCGTTTTTTTTTTACTAACTGAAATGTTTTGCTATCTTGCTATAATAAACCTGTTTATAAAAAAAAAAAATTTAAAATTATTTTGCACCTGTTTTCCTAATTCCCCAAGCAGCCCAATCCCTTGTCTCCTCACTTTCTTTTGGTACACATAACTGGAAGTGAAATGCTTCCATAACCATTTTAACAAGAGTAATTGACACAAACATTATCTGTGTTACTGTATTTTGGATCCATGTCTTATATTATATTCCATAAAATCAAAAAGACAGGCCAAAGACATTACCACTATACCTCTAGATTCTGCTGCTCTTTGGAGAATGTCCTCTCCAGCTCCTCCACCTGCTGCTGGTGGTGCTCTTGTTCTGTGTACAGCTGGTCCTCCAACTCCCGAAGCTCCTGCTCCATTGCCAGGATCTCCTTCTTAGCACACTTTCTGCGCTTCTGTTTCACATTCAGAACTGCTGTCTGCTTCTCCTGCACCTTGACCTTTAACTTCGTTATATCTGCTAGAGTTTTCTTCAGCATTTCCAAGCCAGTCCATGACTGTGCAACACCAGAGTCTTTCCAGTTCTTATGGGGGACAGGCACGATTTTCTTGGAGTGCACAAGGCTACTGTGCACTGGACCACTATCCTCCTCACTCGGTCCAGGAGAAGGCAGCTTGACATCCATCTTTTCTGTGAAGTGTTTGGCCTTTTCTACCCTTCCCCATGATTTACCCAAAGTTTCATCATCAAAAGACACTCTGTCTCTTTTGGATCTGGAGTCTGAAGGACCTTCTGATCCAGATGACTCCTCCAAACTAAATTTACGTTTAGTTCTTGGACTCTTAGCTCTCCCCGGTTCATTCTTTTGGGCTAAAAAGGGTCTGATTTTCTCCCATTCCTCTTTAATTACTTCATACTCATATTCAGCAGCCTCTTTGTTTTCCAAAGGCACTCCCAACTGGATATGGTCTCCTTCAGTGATAGGATAAGCTTTCAAGGGATCCAAGCGCTGTTTGTTAAGCCAGACTCCATTCAGACTCTGCAAATGAAGAGCAAATCAGGAAAACGTAATATGCAGTTAGAGAGTTGTCTGTAAATTATTTCTTGCAACTGTAACCATATCCAGCCTCTTCAGTGTTGCAACCAGAACAAGCCACCTCTTTAAATAAACCTTGCAATACACAATTTATTGCCTTAGTGTCCCATTTATTGCAGCTATTGCATTGTATTATTTACAGATGTTGTGTGCAAGCACTAAGGATGACATTAATATACGCACTTGTGCAAATGAAAAAGAATTGACTGGAGGGAAAGGGAGGGAAGATAAAAACCCGTCCAAAAGCTTCAGAAATAAGAACAGAATAGGAGAAAGAAAAGACTCCACAAGAGATCATTGCCAAGTAAATAGACTGTTGCAGTAATTATTCTTGACAATTAACATCACCTAAAACTCAAGAAGCTAAAAAAGGGAGTATAGCTTATAGCACTTAAAGGAAAACACAGATATTTACCCATAAATAAAGGAAGAATGTAAAGAAGGAAAATGCTTTTCTAGAGATAATGTTCAAAGCAGAAAAACTGTTTTTAAGTTAAACACTAGCTCAACAAATAGTTTTGAAGAACAGCAAAACCAACATGTGCTCAAGATGAGATGCAGAACTGTTAACAACTGATGTATCTCAAAAAGATTCAGAAAAACAGCTTGACAAAATAGTAGTGGTGATAACACACAGGTAAGTATTAGTAACTAAACTACCATAGAAGTTTCCAATCATGCCAAACTGAGCTTTCAAGTTTATACAAGCACTGCAACAGTGTTGTGGTTAAAAGCAGTGTAATTTTAATAGCAGCCACTCCATTCCTTTCTGATTAATCTGCTATTGACCCAAACACCTTCAAACCTGCAGGACATGAACATTTTTCTTCTACCAGTGCTCTTCTAAAGTAAGCTACTGCTTTTAGTTTTCATTCTGAATGAGAAAGTGGAGGTAGTATGGTATAAAAATGAGCTTATTGAAGTCAAAGTGAGACACAGCTGAGGACTCCAATAACAACGCTTTATCCTAATCAGCCGAGAAGTTTAAAAGTAACTTGTTTGAACATAACACAAAGCATGTTATTTCTTGTTGTAGTTGATTACTATTAAAGCAATTCTGTCACTACAAAATATGGAGTATCAGTTTATACTTTCAGTAGCAGTACTATAACATTGTATTTTTGAATACTGCCAAAATTCATAGCGTTGTTTGAGGTTTTTGTGAGTAAAATAAAACGGGTTCACAGACTGCAGAGCATCCTTGGCAAAACTACAATTGTCTGAAAAATGCTAAACCAAGAGACAACTTACATAAAGCAATAAGGTTTGCATCCTCACTGCAGCAGACTGAAGCTTCCTGCTGGAAGTGCACGCCAGACGACACACGTTCCTACAGACCTTCTCTCATACTTGTACCATATTACATCATAGCCCATACACTGTTTAAGCCCCAAAAGTGCATTCCCTTCAGTGAATCTCAGATTCCAAAGTTATTAAGCAGTCTCTGGTACCTTGTTATCCTTGACAGTCCACTGCCCTTCTGCATCCTGCTGGAAAACACAGTGCTTACGCGAGATCATCAAGGGACAGGTTTTTGACACCAACTGGTATGTGAGATCTAATCCTCGGCCTAGAGTTACCTAAAAATAAAGTAGTTTAGTAACTGCAATCAGCAACAACATGATAAAATCAGTTGGGGTCATTTCAATTTAAGTACAGCATAAATCTATCCAGGTTAGCATCTTACAGATATTTCCAAAGAGTTTATGATAACACAACAGGTTTGGTTTGGTTTGTTTTTAAATCAAGAGTAAACACAAAACAGAAACCTACAAAGTTGGAAGTATTCTCTTCCTCTTCCGCTGAGGAAAATTTTATTGCTCTATGGCAGGTAACAGCCTCAGTTTCACAGAAACTTCCCTGAGCAGCAAATATTCTTTCAATCCATCCATGTCACACCTTATTCATTACTTCACTAAAAATAATTTCTTTAAACCAGTACACTCTCAGGAGTACTTCATACCCTCTTCTTTTGCTATCTGCATCTGCTCAACTGTCTAAAAATGAAAGAAACATGAAAAAATAGCCTAGAAAACTGTAATCAAAAAATGCACATGTAAACATGTCCTAAATACACAATACTTCTGTAAATCACACCATCAATCTTACAGCTCAGAAACAAAGCTACAGCTCATAAGCAGTAGTGAAAGTGATCTAAATAATCTTAGACTCTAACAGCATCTCCTAGGAGAAGGGACGTAATTTAATTGTACCACTTGACAGCATCTTATTTAATCTGATCTAATTGCAGGCTGCCATTCAAAGCACAGCTCTGCTCTCCCTCCACTGCCTAGTTTGCAAGATAAGATAATCACACACACTTTTATTCATCTGTGCATTGCACAGGTTTTCAGTCAGCTTATAATGTTATTAGACAAGTGCATGGATTCAACGCAACTTTAGAAGAAGGTTATCCTTCTTTTCCCATGCAGCCCAACTCATTGCCATCACACCTTCCCATTCCTACAAGATGGGAAGATGCTGCAGTCACGAAAAGTTCACTCACTACACAGTATCCGAGCAGATCTTACCTTGAGTTGAAAGCAAGAACGCATGCTCTCACATCATAACTAGATGCCAGGAAGCAAACTGAGATCATGAAAGCCAGCTTAACCATGTCCGACCCCTATCTCTTAAATGCTTCACATATACTAGTGCTCTGTCAACATGCACTGCATATCCAAGAAGTCCAGACTCAAGCAGACTCAGTTATTAACTCAGCTTTCCACTTGCCCCTGCAGTTCCAAAAGAAATGCCTAACCCATATGAAGGATTCTTGGTGCCTGGTCATCTGTGTGGCCTCCTGTGCTAACACGACCAAGATCAAGAAGCATCAGATACAAAAACCTCCCCTTGATTAGCTTCATTTGGCAAACTGCGGCAGGAGGGCTAAGACATTACCACTAGCCTGCTGGAGTTCACTGCCA
Source organism: Piaya cayana (assembly GCA_013389865.1). Classification (NCBI taxonomy): domain Eukaryota; kingdom Metazoa; phylum Chordata; class Aves; order Cuculiformes; family Coccyzidae; genus Piaya; species Piaya cayana. The sequence continues at coordinate 200,211 of WAAB01024609.1, read as the reverse complement.
CCCACAGCAGTGCTGCCAGACCACAACACATCCCCACCCTCAGCACTGCAGCTCAGCACTGACACTTAAATCCCAAGTGAGAACAGTTTTGCTAACATGCCAGATGGTGACCTGGCAGGCCTGCAGCACGGTGATGCCATCAGACCCACTGCCTGTGACGAGGACAACAGCACTGTGCAGACCCTCACAGTAGTAACACCTTGAAAGAGATTCTCTGCACAATTAGCAGAGCCCTGGCTGCACTTTTTATAGATGTATTGACTCTAGTTCTTCCCCATGCACACCCACCCCATGGCCTCAAATCCAAGACAGGAGAGCAACAAACTCATACATTTGCTTGAAGAGTTGCTACATTGCTACACTGAACCATGAGTTAAGAGGGTTACATTTTGCAGTGCTTAAGCACAAAGTAAGGTACAGCGTGAACCCACAACATCTAACTGCTCCATTTCAACTGCTGGAATGGCAGTCCTCTTGCAGCACCTCATCCTCAGCACTCGCATTTGCCAGCGGGTTTGAAGGGAGAATACAAGGGCTCATACATAGGCTTTTCAATTAAAAGGCACAATCACTGAAAGAAAGTTATTACCGTACCATACTCATTTAAAACACAACCTCATTTACACCTGAGCGACTTCAGTGACAAAACCTAAACGCGTTACACACTGTTAACCTTACCAAAGCACCACCTTGTTAATTAAGCTAAGATCTCTCTCACCCTCACTTACATTACTGTCACACAAACAGATTCTATTTAAATACAAGGCTATGCTAAAAAAAAAAATAATAAGAACCAAAACAAGACTGCCAGCCTGGCTCCTGCTTCCCACTCCTCACTGCCTGGAACTCACCCATCCCAGCTACCACTCTCCATTTGGGATTCCAGGCGCTCACCAGGGAGGTGGCAATAAACCACCGTGGTTCATTAACTGGGACAGGGTGAGCCTTCATAGAATCATAGAATTGCCTGAGTTGGAAGGTGTATTCAAGGATCATGGAGTCCAGCACCAGTACACGCACAGGGCAACACCAACAGTCACACTACGTATCTGAGTCACAGAATCATTAGGTTGGAGAAAACCTTTGAGATCATCAAGCCCAACCATACCTATCCACTACTAAACCCGAGCACTTAATCTGCCCAGCTTTTAAACACCTCCTGGGATAGGGACTCAACCACCTCCCTGGGCAGCCTCTGCCAGTGCACAATAACACTTTTGAAGACGAAATTTTTCCTAACACCCAATCTGAACCTCCCCTGTTACAGCTTAAGGGCATTCCCTCTGATCCTGTCACATGGGAGAAGAGATCAACACCCACCTGACTACAACCTCCTTTCAGGCAGCTGTAGAGAGAAACAAGGTCTCCCCTCAGCCTCCTCTTCTCCAGGCTAAACAACTCCACTTCTCTCAGCCGCTCCTCACAAGACTTGTTCTCCAGCCCCTTGACCAGCTTCATAGCTCTTTTCTGGACACCCTTCAGAACCTCAACGGGTACAAAACTGAACACAGGATTCGAGGTGCAGCCTCACCAGTGCTGAGCACAGCGGCACGATTACCTCCCTAGTCTGTGTGCATTGTCCAAATGCTTCTGGAATATTGTCAGACAACTGCTTCCCTGGGAAGCCTGTTCCAGTTCTCCACGACCCCCTGGGCGAAGAACCTTCTCCCAATATCAAACCCAACCGTCCCCCGGGGCACCTTCCTGCGGCTCCCTCGGGTCCTATCACTGGTCACCAGAGAGAAAACATTAGTACCTGCCCCTTCTCCCCATCCCCTTACGAGAAAGCTGCGGGCTCTCCCGGGAACCTCGCAGAGAAGCGAGGCGAGGCAACCAAGCCGGCAGCGGGCACCGATGGACGCCCCCTCGGAGGGCCCAGAGCCCGCGGGGAGCCCGTCCGGGCCCCTCCCCGGCTCACCTGCGTGCCAGGCTCCAGCAGGAGCCACTCACTGCTGGCCCCGACCCGGCGGAGGCACCAGGTCGGGCGAGCGGCGCCCCGGGACGCCATGGCGCCCGCACCAGGCCAGAGCAATCGCTGCCGCGACCGCTGCCAGGGCCACTTCCGGCGCCGGAGAGATCGTTGCCGCAGCTGCTACCGGGGCCGCTTCTGACAGCCCTGGCTAATCGAGCCCGGAGCGCGAGAGCAGGTTGCGCATGCGCCTTACGAGGCGGAGAGAGCTCTGCGTCTTCCTCTCCGCTGAGGCGCCCTCTCCGTGTCCTTTCCGAAGCCGAAAATGCTGGGAAGTCAATCCCCTAAGAGCCGTTTTGGGGTTTTAGAAAGCAAGCATCCTTTAGTAAGGCCTGGGCAACGCTGTGGAGCGGTCTCCATCAATCGTGGGCAACGAGACAAGAGCTGGGACAGAGCCTGTTTCACACTTACATGCACGTGGATAAATTATCCTAGAAATCTTTTGCATATTCTATTGATACAAGAAGTTGTTACTGTTACAAAAAAGTGGAATATCTTTGACTTAAGTAGAGCTAAGTTTAATCTAAGTACCTATTTTTTTAAATATTAGACAGAATGTCCTTTGATGGCATGTTTTCTTTCTCTGATAGCAAGTTTTCCTTCAGGTAGTGTTTTCCAAACACTGTTCATTCCTTGAAGTTGCTAGCATCTTGAGTGCAGTATGATCTGTGCTTAACAGATGTTTTCTTCTGTAAACACGTCTGTGTGAACTCTCGCAAGGTCAGACAGAGAGCTGGAGCCGGCTCCAAATTAGCAAGAGTTTTTAGTGTTGTGAAGTTCACAATAACATTAAAATTAGACCTTAGAGAGTAAGAGAATATGCATAAGGTTTTTGGGAGACTTTATACGTAAGCGTGTATGTGGTAAATACATTCTGTAACTAGCCTTTTTCTCACTGCACACATTTGATGGAGATCATTTCTCAATGTTGCCCAGGCCTGATAAAGCATGCTTACTTTCTAAAAGTCAAAAATGTTTATTAGAGAGTTTATTTGCCAGCATTTTCAGTATCACCGTTACTTTCCAAGGACTAATGTCAATGTTATGATGACTTCACTCGTGCTAATTTTGAGCTGGCTGCAGCTCTCTGTCTGACCCTGCGTTTGAGATGGGGAAAGGTTGCAGAGGTGATTGCAAAAGAAGATACACCTGTTCAGCACAGATCATGCTTCGCACAAGGTGTTATCATCTCCAAAGAATGAACATCTGTAAAAACTGCTTGAAAGAAAACATGACATCAGAAGGACATTCTGTCTAACTTTCAAAAAAACTGCAGTTACTTACATCAAACTTTACTTTTGCTTCAATAAAAAATATTCCACTTTTTGTAATAATAACTACATTTCATGCCACTTATGTGAAAGTTCTACTTATCTGAAAGTTATGGTTGCCCTCTGCAGGGACAGGAGTTGCACTTGATGATCCTTGTGGGTCCCTTCCAGCTTAGGACGTTCTATGAGTCTATGATTCTATAGGTCTATGAGTCTATGGTTCTGTGGTTCTATGAGTCTGTTTCTGAGTCTATGGTGTTATGATTCTGTTGTTCTGAGCCTATGATTCTATGCTTCTATGAGTGTATGGTTCCGAGTCTATAATTCTGTGATTCTATTGTTCTATGAGTCTATGATTCTATAATTCTATGATTATATGAGTCTATGATCATATGATCTATGAGTCTATGATTCTAAGGCCAATGGCATCTTGGCTTGTATCAGAAATGGCGTGACCAGGGAAATGGCGTCCAGGGAGGTTATTCTCCCTCTGTACTCAGCACTGGTGAGACCGCTCCTTGAATACTGTGTTCAGTTCTGGGCCCCTCACCACAAGAAGCATGTTGAGGCTCTGGAGTGAGTCCAGAGAGGAGCAAGGAAGCTGGTGAGAGGGCTGGAGAACAAGTCTTACAAGGAACAGCTGAAAGAGCTGGAGTTGTTTGGCCTGGAGGAGGCTGAGGGGAGACCTTATTGCTCTTTACAACTACCTGAACACGCAAGGAGGTTGTGGAGAGGAGAGTGCTGGCCTCTTCTCCCAAGCGTCGGGGGACAGGACAAGAGGGAATGGCCTCAAGCTCTGCCAGGGGAGATTCAGGCTGGACATCAGAAAAAAAAATTCATTGAAAGGTCCATTGGGCACTAAAACAGGCTGCCCAGGGAGTTGGCTGAGTCACCTTCCCTGGTGGTGTTTAAGGGTGGATGAGGTGCTGAGGGGCATGGTTTAGTGATTGATAGGAATGGTTGGACTTGGATGATCCAGTGGGTCCTTTCCAACATAGTGATTCTGCCATTCTTTTGTTCTGAGTCTATGATTCTATGGTTCTAAGAGTCTGTGTTTATGAGTTTATGGTTCTGTAAGTCTATGAGTCTATGATTCCATGGTTCTGAGTCTTACGAGACTATGATCACGCCGACGCTTCCGGCTTCTGCCCTGCTCTCCGCCCCTTCCGGTAAGCCGCCGCTCCGGCTTCCGCCCGGCTCTGTCATGGCGGCGCTGTGGGCTGGAGGGCGACGGCTGCTGGCGGAGCGGTGTGCTTGCGGTTGCGGCCCCCGCCGCGGGGGTGCGAGCTGCCCGCCGGCCGGCCGGGTCCGCGACGCCTTTCTCCGCTTCTTCGAAGAGCGCCACGGCCACCGCCGCCTGCCCTCGGCCCCCGTGCGGCCCCGCGGCGACCCCCGCCTCCTCTTCGTCAACGCGGGCATGAACCAGGTGCGGCCCCGCCGCCACGGGCTCCGCGTCCCGGGGTGGGGCGGAGCGCTTATTTGGGAGAGGGCTGGGAGCAGGGATACGCGCCGGGTGACCAGACGCTGGAGGTTGGGGATGCCCGAGATGGGTTTTGCTCGTGACTTTCATGGCCACTCTGGTGATACTGAAAATGCCGAGAAATAAAACTCTCTTAAGAGTAACTTTGGACTTCTGGAAAGCGGGCGTCCCTTATGAGGCCTGGACAACACGTGGGAGTGATCTCCATCAGTTGTGTGCAGCGAGACAAAAGCTAGTTACAGAATATAGTTCCCACTTCTATGCATATCTATACATTTTCCCAGAAATCTTAAGCATTTTCTATGCCTTCTAAAGTCTAATTTTAATGTTATGAAGCTTTGCAATGGTCAAAAGTCTTGGTAATTTGGAGCTGGCTCCAGCTCTCTGTTGGCCTTGGCCCTAAGATATATGAAAACTCCAAACAGAGGCGATTACAGAAGAAGAGACATCCGTTCAGCACAGAGCATGCTGAGCACAAGATGTTATCATCTTCAAGGTACAAACAATGTCTGGAAAACACCATTTTAAAGAAAATGTGCTATCAGAGGGACATTTCGTGTAACTTTAAAGAAACCACGACTGCTTAGACGAAACTTAACTGTACTTCAGCTTAAATAAAAATATTCCACTTTGACATATTCCATGTATTGTATCACTGGAGGTTGCTCTTTCAGAGCTTTACAGGCATAGCTGGTGATTTGTAGGCCAGACAAACCAGTAGCTTATCCCACAGCCCCCAGTGCTGGGTGGCACTTGGCAACAGCAGGTGTCTCTCTGCCTTCATTTCTAGTTCAAGCCCATTTTTCTGGGCACGGTGCACCCCCGAAGTGAGCTGGCGCAGCACCGGCGGGTGGTGAACAGCCAGAAGTGTGTGCGTGCTGGAGGGAAGCACAACGACTTGGAGGATGTGGGCCGAGACACTTATCATCACACATTCTTTGAGATGCTGGGGAACTGGTCCTTTGGGGATTACTTTAAGGTGAGGCAATAGGAGCAAACTCTCACAAGGGAGAGATGCAGCCTTTCTTTCGGAGCTGTGCTGTAGCTCTATGCTATTGTGCCATAGGGCTCTGCAGAAGCCTTTTTGATAAACTCCAAATTACTTCTTGGGAGCTCTGTGGCCTGGAGCAGAAGTAGTTAGCTGGTGTGCTGAACTGCTAATTGTCCCCTGCAGATTCTCAATGCCCTCAGCCTTTCAAAGCCATGAATAACAAGTACAAATCAAAGTTCTGCATGTAAGTAAGTGCCAGTGTTGACCATTTAATACAATGAAAAAGGTTTCCACTTCTGTTTGGTGGTTGCTACTAAAAGGCTTGAGAAGTGGAGAAGGATAAAAGATGCTAGTTATTCTACTAGCAAATATGTTCTTTCCTTAGAAAGAAAATAATCCGTCTAACTCTACATGGGTGTAAACCGTGCCATGAACCTGAGGACCTCTCAACAGTTTAGCAATGTCAGTTTTCCACAGGCAGCAATAAGCTGTCTCACTCACTTGACCCTCATCCTGCTCTTTGCAATGCATTTAAGATCTGGGAAGGGAAAAAGCAGCTGAAATTACTTTCTTTGGTGGTTGACTACCATTCTAAAGAACCGTCCTGTTTTGGTCCATATCCTGGATTACTCTGCTTTGTGTATGTTCCTTGCCTGCTCAGGAGGAGGCATGCAGCATGGCTTGGGAGCTCTTGACAGAGGTCTACGAGATCCCCAAAGATCGTCTCTACATCACCTATTTTGGTGGAGACACCTCATTGGGGCTGAGCGCAGATGAGGAGTGCAGGGATGTGTGGCTTCACCTGGGGTAAGTGAGTTAGAGAAGAGGTTCTGTGCAGTGGGTGGACGTTTCAGTCTCTATACTCTCTCATTTGCTCTCCTGTTGATGGGAATGTTTGGGCTAAAAGTTGAGTTTTAAACTCCTTTTGCTTCTGGTTTGGGCTGCTAAAAGTCAGCTGGGCTCTGAGCACTGTGGGGCACTTGACTTTTAAGCTGTAGCTCAGATACCATCAGTCTAGGGGCCTGTGTACCTAAGACTGGCTGGCCTGGATGAAGTACATGAGGCATCTCTGATCCTTTGCTTCCTTTCCGTCATGAGTTGTGGAGAGTATATTCACCTCTGAAAGCTAGCAGTGACTACTTCAGTGTTAGCATAAATATATCGCAGAGAGCGCTGAGCTGCTTTGGGAGCCTTGTCTGTTGTGATCAGGTCTTAGCTATGCTGGAATTTCTTCCAAGGAGGAAGGACTCAGACCCAGTGGAGAGCCTGTCTCTGTTAGCAGGAGCCAGACTGAATTTCCATCTGGTTTGATCCAGTGTATTCCTGCTAAGGAGAGTGTGAACAGAAGCAAAGGAATCCTAGTGTGTTTGGTTATTGAGTTTGTAGTAGTCATGAAAGGACTCCTTCCTTCCATCTTTCTCTCTGACCTAGGCTACCATGTGCTTTGTGCACATGCCCCAGTGCTGCCACCTTTGGTTTTTGCCTTTCCAGGGTGCCTGCCAGTCATGTGCTTCCTTTTCCATTGAAGGACAACTTCTGGGAGATGGGGGACACGGGTCCCTGCGGCCCCTGCACAGAAATCCACTATGACTACGTGGGTGGTGGCAGAAATGCTGCAGCACTTGTGAACCAGGGCAGCCCCGATGTGGTAGAGATCTGGAACCTGGTCTTCATGCAGTATAACAGGTACTGGTCTGGACTCCAGAACCTTTCCCCATTTTCTGACTCAGAAATCATAGGTTTATACTCCCAGACGTCTCACTGCTTTCCAGGATGTGGCAGTACTGGAGCTAGGGAGAAGCTGTGGAGAGGTGTCCAACGTGGCTCTCGGTCCCCTTTGCTTTATTTGTTCTGTCCTTCAACCTCTGCTGCCTATTCTTCCTCACTGCTGCATCCCAGAGGCCTCTTGAGAACTGCAGCAGCCTGGAGAAACCTGCAGAAGAAAAAAGCCTTGATTCCTGTTCAGGGAAGGGCTTTTTGCTTGTATCACAGTCTGTCCTGACTATCAGATAGTTGGATCCTGGCTACCTGACAGTGCCAAGGCAGGCTACTCTTAGTCTTGTTCCTGAGCTTCCTTTTGTTGTGTCACCTGCTGTTCCCATCCTCGGTCACTCTCCCATTCTCTTTGACTCACCTGTTCCTTTGCCCCTGAACTGACTCTTGCTTCTCTTTTGCCTTTTAATTTTTCCTGACAGAGAGTTGGAGGGGAATCTGCTTCCCCTGCCGCAGCACCATGTGGATACAGGAATGGGCCTGGAAAGGCTAGTGACAGTTCTGCAGAACAAACGCTCCAACTATGATACAGATCTCTTCACTCCCATCTTGGATGCCATTCACAAGGTGACGATGCTTCTGCTCAGACTCACAGCTATGAAAAAGCTCCTTGAATGCAGACTACTTGCCTAGTACTGTAGTACTGCCTTCTCTACACATATTACTGTGCAGTATTTTGAGACAGCAGGTATTTCTAGCCAGGTCCATAGCAGTGTTCTAGGGAAACTGGGGAGAATTCTAGGTTGGAAATCCTTTGGGAAGTCAGCAGTTCTGATCTTTTGTTCCTCCAAAGTTCCTTAAATTCCTCAGTGCAAGGACATTGGCTGACTGTCTGAGGTATGGAAGTCTTAGTGTGTAATACTCTGGAAGGATTTAATGAGTACATCTTAGATGCACAAGGTTCAGAGGTAGTTGAGGAGCATGATGTCAAGTGTAGCTGGCTGCCTCTTGCATTGAAACTTTTCCTTCTGTAGCCATTAATTTCTGATGGTTTGTCTCCTTACTTTCTATTTAGGGCTGCAGGGGCCCCAGATACCAAGGTCTGGTTGGAGATGCTGATGTTGGACGTGTGAATATGGCCTATCGTGTGGTGGCAGATCATGTGCGTACCTTGTGTGTCTGCATCACTGATGGCGTCTACCCAGGCCTCTCTGGAGCAGAGTAAGGACATAAGGAATGGCATGGTGTAGATGGGGCTAGGTCTAGACAGGAATATGGACAGCCAGAGGAGAGGTTCTAGCACGGGCTTTGGGAAGGGAGGAAGATGAGAGTCTGGAAGAGATTCCAGTCTGCAAGCTTATCCTTGGATGGGTGTAGAGCATATGGAGCAGCCGGCCTGTGTTGATAGATCAGTCCAGCGGAGCTGTATGGGTGGTGTGCTGGATGTAGAAACTGGGCAAGGTTGCTCACATGGCTGCCTCATGAATCTTGCCCTGTTTTCAGACTGGTGCTGCGTCGGATCCTGCGCAGGGCTGTCCGCTTTACCTCAGAAGTACTTCATGCTCCACCTGGGCTTCTGGCCTCCTTGGTGCCTACTGTAGTGGAAGTGCTGGTGAGTAAAAATTGCTGTTTTGGGGGAAAAGTATATAAACTTGTCCTTTTCAGCACCATGTCCTTTTCCTGTATGTTGTCAGGAGACAATCTTGAAACTGAAGGAGCTCCAGGAGGGTGTATCTGTGATGTTATTCACCACATCAGTAAAAATATTTCGTTTCCTGATCATTTGCAATGGGAGGAAGGGGGCCTAGTATGACCACAGCAGTACAGTCAGCATGAGTCTGTGTGTGTAAGTGTATGCAAGCACACATCATTGTATAGCCAGGGCAGTGGCTTCCAAGCAGTCTTGTCTCATTAAAGTCATCTAAAATTGGTCCCTGTGAATACTAGTAGCATCCTAAAAGACAATGCTTTCATCCTGTTACAAACAGATGTGTTTTCCAAAAGATGTTGTGCAGGGGCTAGCAGAGGCAGGTCACAGGGAGACAGCCAGGACATGGCAGCTGTAAGTCCATGTCTGATTCTTTCCCTGTGCTGCTATCCCTGGAGCTGTGTGCTGGGGTTCCCTTCACAACTCACCTGCCTGAGAAACCGCTATGATGCTTGTGGCTTGCTGTGAGATCCCTTGCAGAAGATGCTGAAGATGGTATCACTAACTGAGGCTCACTCCACAGGGAGATGCCTATCCAGAGCTGACGAAGAATGCAGGCAAGGTAAGCAATGTGGAATCCCCTGGAGAGAAACTGCATCCTTTGTTATCTTTGTGAGGCGCTGCTTTTAGTGACAGGAGTCAGTCATACATTTAGACTTAGCTGGAACAGTTTGCATAGCCTCCTCCCTAAACATGTTGTCATGGGTGGGCTGAGGTGTGATGGGAACATGTTTGTATCCTGGGCATGAGAAGTATTTGTGGCAGTCTTCCTTGAGGGAGCTCTTCTAGATCCTTGTCAGGGACTGTTTGTCCTGGTATGAGGCAGCAGTTGCCCTAAATAGACCAGGGTAGCTCTTTTGTTGAGTGCAAGTACAGCATGTCTCAGCCTGGGTACTCCTTGTCCAAAGTGGATTGGTGATTTAAGGTGGGTCCCAGTTTGCTTCTGACGGCAACTGTGATGAGGAATTTCTCTTGCTGTTCCAGCTATGCAATTTTAATTGGGTCACAGACGTCAATGTCTGGCAGGGAACATTTTCAGCCTCCAGCCTACCTCAGGTGCACGGTCGATATTTCTTTGACAAGAATGATGCTAGGAGGCACAATGACTTTGGTGCTGTTTGGGAATGCATTGGAGCCATGTTGTAATGAATAACTGCAGAATCAAAGCTGGTTCAGGCAGGCACTGTAGTCCTGTTAGACACCTGCTTCCTTTGCTTTGAGCTGACTAGCAGGAAGCCCAGTGGTAGCAGGGCTGAGCTGAGCTGGGGAACTCCTTGAGGTGTTGTGGCAAACCCTTCTTCTGGTCTTTGGGCAGATCATGGATATCATCAATGAGAACGAGGCGGCTTTTCTGTCCTCCCTCGAGCGTGGGAGGCGCATTATTGACCAGACAGTGCAGCAGTTGGAGCCCTCCACAAATTTCCCGGGTGAGTCTCCCTCCTCTGGCAAGTCACACTTAAAGATGGTTTGATCCAGGTACTCACAAGCATTGCAGTCAAAACTTTGGTGGGTGTCTGCCTTGCCCCACGTGTTTTAAGTGACCTTCTAGCCCAGGGCAGAGGAGCAGATGTTGTTCTTCAGATTCCAATTGTTTTCTAGCACTTTGTTCTCACAACAAAGTAGGCATCAGGATAGATGGAAACATTCTCTTGCTGCTTTATTGACTGATTAACTGTGTCCTTACAAGACAATGGCTGTAAGAATGAGCTGAGGACCCAAGCAGAGCAGCCACCTGCCCAGATGTGCTGCACTGAATTTTGGCAGGAATGTGTCTGTAGGGCATCATTAATACTCAATCCTGTGAAAGAAAAACTGCCTGGCTTAACATCCTTTCCCCATTACCAGTGCAGTTGCACCAACACAAGAACATCCAGTTGCCAAGGCACACACTAGATGGGTCCCATCCAAGCAAATCTTGAAATGCCTTTGCCTTCCGTGTTCATGTGGAGTTCATGTCCCTCTTCTTTTCCTACAGCTGAAGTAGCCTGGTCTCTCCATGCAAATTTGGGATTCCCTCTGGATCTGATTGACTTGATTCTTGAAGAAAAGGGAATCAGCTTGGATTCAGCTGCTTTTAACAAACTTGTTTTAGAAGATGCAAAGGTAAGGGGGAAGCTATCCTTTTTAGAATAATTCAGAGGCTTCCATCTCTCCTGTGAGCACGGAGGCAGAATTTCTTTCACTGCTGAGGCTCTTTAGATGCATCACAGGGCCGTGTGCCTTTTCCCTGAAGGGGGAGAGGATCTGAAAGGGCAGAGGGGTCACAATGCCTTTGTCTGTGTGGGACTGAGAAGTATTGTATGGTGATTCCTTTCCAATCAGTAGAAGTGTTTTATGATGCTGACCATTGCTGGAGTGAAGGTTACCATAGAATTACATAGATTAGGATTGTCCTCTGTCAGTTATGGAGCCCAACTGCTCATACAAAGCAGAGCCACCTTAGATAGCCCACACAGCAAGTAATTTCTGTAGAGTTTGTCTCCATGGTGTCTCTAGTGCTGGAAGACTTGCACTGCCCTCCCTGTGCAGTAATCTGGTTAAGGCCTTGCTCTCCTGGGTGTTAATGGACTGAAGGTTTCACAGCTACACAGTCAGGTGCACCAGAGGAGGTTTTGTGTTAGCCGTTGCTTACAGGCTGCCTCAAAGCTAGCATGGAGTGGTATTGAGTGCTTGTGGGTTTTGAAGGAATGGGGTTGGTTTACTAGAAGCCACCATCAGCCTGGATATAAACAAGTCTTTTCCAGGAAGGTGGAAGAAGTTGTTCGTAGCCTTATAGCTCCAGTTGTTTGTTGAGTGCCCACGGGTATCTCCCGTCTAATTGTGCCTTTGTTCTGCTACAGCGGAAGGCTGGTGGCCCACAGGCAGGACAGCTGGAGCACACAAACATGCACCTTGATGTGCACTCGCTGGCTCAGCTGCGGAACAACAACGTGCCTGCTACCAATGATTCTCCAAAGTATGCCTACACCCTTGGGCAGCATGGCCAGTATGGTAAGTGGCCAGGTCTCAAGCTCTGCTTGAGATCACTGGAATCCGTCAAATGACTGCTTTTACTTCCTAACTACATGTATGCAGAACATGTAGTTTGTGGTTCAAACCTGTCCACCTTGCCGCTGCACCTCATTCTGCCCCTGTACCTCATTCCAAAGTACGTGCTTTTATTATTGCTGTTGGCATGTCCCCAGGAGGCTCTGGGTTGGTATTACTGTCATGAAGCAGGGACTGTTGCCTTCTGCTAGGGATGAGTCTGTTCCAAACAATTAGGCTTCTGGCTGGGAGTGCAAGAGAGAAAGAAGAAGAATTATGCAAAGGCTTTAGGTAAATGTCTAAAGCCACGCACTTGCTATTTGTTTGACAGACCACTAGATGCCAGTGCAGGCTTTTTATCATTTAGGGTAACGGGTTGCTGATGCTCTAGGGAATGCATAAAGCTAAACCACAGAGAGTAAGAGGTGGTGTGGCTGTCACAAACAATTACAAATAGCTGTGTACAGCCAGCTCCCTCTTACCCAGTGTGCTGGTGGCAACTCACGCTAAACAGAAAGTGAGGCAATTTAAGCTATATATGCTGTGACAAGAGTACAGTTGAAGAAGATAGCCCAGCAGTGAAGTTGACTGTAATCACCAAGCTAGCACTGTCCCACCTCCTATGAATCATGGAATAATTCAGGTTGGAGGGGGATCTCTGGATGCCCTAATTTCTTGATCAAAGGAACATCAGCTTCACAGGCAGATCAGGTTGCCCAAAGCTTTCTCCATTTATGTTTTCAGTATCTTTAAAGATTGAGATCCCACAGCGTCACTATTCGCAGTTCTTTATCACTCTTACTGTGAAACATTTTTTTATTTATGTACAAGCAGAATTGCCTGTACTCTAGATGTAGTCTCACAAATACTAAGTAGAGGTGAATAACCACTTTTGTTGACCTGCTGACTGTGTTTGTGTTCATACAGCCCAGCAGCCAAGCAGTCTTCCTTACTGCAAGGGCACCCTGATGACTTGTGCTCAGCGTGTCCTGAAGACCCCAAGTTTTCCATCAGTCCATTTCTGTAGCCTGCTGAGATGCCTCTGAAAACCAGTCCCCACCAATTTGTTAACATCCACAAGGAGAATATGGTTACATCCCATCTTGTCATGGGTAGTCATTAATGAAGATATTAAATGGTGTTGACCCTGGTATCAGCCACAAAATAGCAGTACTAGTAACCGAATATCAATGGAACCTTGAACTATTGAGTAATTCTCTGTGGGGCCAGCTGCCCAGACAGTATTAGACCTACCTTATGGTCCACCTGTCTAGTCCATATGACTTGCATTCAAGGACCCTACAGGAGCAGGCACGTTAGAAGCTTGCTGCATCAAGAAAAGTGGCATCCCTCTCATCCTTTGTCCACCAAGTCTGTTATCTCTTCACAGAAGGCAGGCAGGTTTGCCCAGCCTGCAGTGTAGCAAGATGCAAATGTGTCTGTGCCACGCTTTATTCTACCAAGCTCAAGTGGAGCCAGATTGGGCATCCCTGTCTGATTACCTGCCACCCAGAAGGTCTGTCACTAAATGGGGGGTGGCATAGTTCCTAATAACTGGTCCTTTGTTCCTTCTACCAATAGCTGTCCCTCTCCTACCAAGACAAAGAAAAGTACCACTTTTTAGTATAGACTGGGTGTTGGCTGGGTTGGCGTGGGAAAGTGACCCTCTCTTTCCTTTTGCAATTTGACAGACTGTTTGCGCTAACTGCTGCCTGTTTTCTTCTCCCAACAGAGTTCAGCCCATGCCAGGCCACTGTCCTGATGCTGTACAGAAATCAGGCTCTCCAGGAGGAGGTTGGGGCAGGGCAACACTGTGGTGTCATTTTGGACAAAACTAACTTCTATGCAGAGCAGGGCGGACAAGCCTCTGACCAAGGCTACATGATACGTTTAGGACAGCAGGTAAGACTCTTTGCTGCCTGAACCTGAGGCCACTGTAGATACTGAGACCAGACAGACTTCTGCAAGTGATAAGGTCTTTTCCTGTATTAGTTTGCAAGCTGGCTTTGTGTCAGAGTTGGTGAGGTGAGGGAGAAGCACAGTAACATCAGAGGCATACTTGCTGCTCTAGTTGTTTCAGCCCTTTGCAATTACTTTCTTGGGAAGACTGTAAAGTCTTTTTGGTTCTCCTTTCAATGTGCTGCACTCTTGCCAGCTGGGGCTGCAATGCAGAGAAAGCAATCAATGATCAGGGAATCCGTGAAATGAGTAACTTGTCTCTGGCCAGTCTTGGATGACTGCAAGCAATGCTCAGTCTGACACCTGGTGCAAAAACTCTTATCCCTTCCAAAAGCATCAGGGAGGATTTCTGCCTCTGCAACGTATTCCTTCAACCTTGCTAGCGGGAGAGCTTTGACCCTCTCCTAGGAAGTTACATGGAGTGCAGCTTTTTCTCTCTCCTGCATTCCAGCTTTTGAGAATCACCCCTGAACACTGATCATGCATTTTTATCCTTGCAGAATGTGTTAGTGCCTTGCTCAGCACTTCTGTCCAAGGTGAAGTGGGGATGCAAGTTTCTCTTGCTAGCCCAGTAAGGCAGAAATGGCACCTTGGATGCCTGAGATGGGTGCCTTGGCAGCTGCTGTCCCTTTTCTCATGGACAAGTATCCTTGATAGGAAAACTCATCAGCATGGAAGGTGCTGCTGCCCCTCAACTGCAAGCTGGCAGCCTGAACACGTGCAGCAAGTAGCTGGGTAAAGGAAAGGTCTGAAGCAATCTGTTTACATTTGCAATAAGCTTTTCAGTGCTTTTCCTACTCCGTTCCTGTATTTTAGGGGTGAATAGAGTTTGTATGTCCCTGCTGGATCAAGCAGGCACATAGCATAGGTGTTTGGAGGTTCCCTGTGTTCTAATTAATCTTCTGTCACTCTTTGCTCAGGACATGCTCTTCCCCATAAAGTCAGTTCATCTCTGTGGTGGGTACGTGATCCATGAGGTCGTCACTGTGGAAACCCTGCGTGCTGGGGACCAAGTGCAGCTCTTTGTTGATGAGGTGATAACTCACTGCTCTTAATCTTTTTGTAGCCTTACTTTGAGAATCTGGTGATATCCTGAGTAATCTGGGCACAGCAGAGCCTTGTCTCTTATATTGCTGAGACTGCTTTTCATTGTGACGTGCCATGGGCAGGAGACTTCACAAGTAACTCAGTAGTCTTCTGTGAGCAGTTGCTCTCTCCAGAAGTATCCTGCCTGCCTTTGCTGTTTTACACTAGTGATCCCATAGGAGAAGAAGGTAGATCTGCCCTGTGACATAAATTAATCTGACAGCTATACCCTTTGGTTTCACCCTGCATTTTCTCCCATCTCCTCACATGCAGCCTTACTCTTATCTCTTCATGCCATCCCCTACTCCCCTGAGCTGTGGAGAACCAGTACTCCTTGCCAACTTGTCTATACTTTCAGACCCAGCGGCTGGCCTGCATGACGAACCACACTGCTACACACCTGCTGAACTTTGCACTCCACCACGTCCTGGGTGACAAAACAGAGCAACGAGGGTCCCATGTGACAGCAGAGCGCCTGCGCTTTGACTTTGATATCAAGGTGTCTCTGGACTTCTGTTTTTTTTGTTCTCAGCAGTACCAACATCCCAGTACTGACCTCTCCAGCAATATTTCTCTTCTCACTATAATCACTCCTTTCGAGAAAAGTCACATTTTATCTGAGCAGTGAAACTTGGCCCTCTGGAGTGACTGCCTCTGTATTGACCCAGCTCCAAGGAGGGCTTGCTGAGGTGATAAATGGGCATCAGAGGGGAAAGGATTTGACAAGGCCAGTGGAAATGGGGCTGGGCTAAGTAGTGTTAAGGCATCTGAGATTCACCAGCTTGGCAGTTTCACCTCTCTGATGTCTCTGCTGGTCATCCGGGTGAGGGGTTGGGAACTGAAAGCTGTTGGGTCAGGCTGAGCACTGTCACTCATTGCAGCATCTCTCTTCAAGAGTTTGGTCTTGGATCAAAAATCCTTATGCGAGGAGGGAAGTTGGGAGGGTCATGATACTCACAATTTCCTTTTACAAGCAGGGAAAATGAGATGTAGCGGGGAGAGTGGTGTGCCCAAGCTCAGTTGCCTGGATGGCCCTGCCCTAGTTCTCCCTCCTTTGTTCTGTACCTCTTAGAAACTTCCCCCTTAAGGTGGCTGATTTACTTCCTCAGGACCCTGTGACTGTGGAGCAGCTGAAGCAAGTGGAACAAGTGGTCCAGGATATGATCAAACGAAATGAGGTTGTGCATATGGCTGAGGTTCCCCTCACACTGGCAAGAAGAGTTCAGGGTCTCCGTGCAGTGGATGAGGTATGACAGGATGGCTTCTTTGAGCTCTGCCCTTCAGCAGGAATCATCTGGGTCACCAGAGATGTTAATGCAACAGATTTCTGATTCCCAAAACTCAGGAAGGAAAATAGGACAGAGATCTCAGGAGCACCATATTATAGAACGTGGAGGCTGGTGATACATAGTCTTTCTGCTCATTTCTTTGGTCCAATGCTTGTAGGGTCACCCAACTGTTTTTTTCTCCCTTTTGTGGTTGGTTGTGGGGGAGAAGCAGTGCTACCCCTGACTGGGGCTACTCTAGAACAGGAGAAAAGTGAGGCAGAGATCTGAAGCCATGTGGTTGGTCGAGAAGTGCCCCTGAAAGACCACGTTGTTAGCTGCTAATCCCTGTCTCCTCTGTCAGGAGTATCCAGATCCAGTGAGGATAGTGTCCCTGGGGGTCCCTGTGGAGAGCGTGCTGGCCTGCGACTCGGAGGCTGCAATGCAGACCTCTGTGGAGCTCTGCTGTGGGACGTAAGTGACTTTTACTTGGAGTCAGAGATCATGTTTGTGGGCACTGGTGGCTGAGGTAAATACTTTCTTGCAAGCTCCACTCCCTGTCCCTGTGCAACTAAGTTTCCTCACCAGAAAAATCTTGGGAAGGTAGGATGGTCTAGTTAGAAAATCTTGGAAGTCCCAGAGTCAGAAAACTTCTGTGAAATGCAAAGCGTGTTTCCTTGCTTCATAACCTGAATCCTGGCAGGGCACCAGCAGAGTGTGGGAAAGGGTTATGTGGCCTGTTCACACCAGAGTGACAAGGAGTCTTTGTGACAGTCTTTGGGATTGCAGGAGAGCTGGGGTCACAGCAGGAGACTGAGGTGGTTGTGAGATCTTGAGACCACTCAAATTATTTCAATGTATTTTTATTTTTATTTAATAATTTTAATCTTTGTCATCTGTTGCTTTTAGCAGTTATGAGAGTAGTACAAAAGTTATCAATCTTAGGACAGTGCTGATACAGAATAAAAACCAAAACAGGAACAAGTTGGCCTTTGAGCTGATACAGCTGAAAATGAGCAAGTTTCTAGTCATGAGATCATTCTTATGGGAGTAGTGGAACAAGAGACTGCGTGGGAGTGGAGATGATCAATTTTTGTGAAGCTGTCTGAAATGGTTACTTGTGGTAACAGAACCTGAGATGCTGTAGTTGTTTTCACATCCAGTGTTGAATAGCCAGGAAGGAAAAGGGAGGTTGTCAGGGTCTATGACTGCACAGCTACTCTATGACTGGAGTCTACTGGCCAATCTGTGAGCTGGCCTGACAAGAGTGGTGAAATTAGAGGAAAAAATTGCTTTCTACAAGGTTCAGCAGCAGCTGAATAGAAGAGAAAAATCCCAATTTGTCCCACTGCTGATGGAAAAGAGAGGAAAGCAAAGCAGAACTTGGCCATTATGTACCATTTGACAGCAGGTAGCACCGAAGTTCCTCTGGAGCAGCCTCAGCCCTACTGTCCCTTGCCTGACAGGGTGCCATCAGAATTTTAGAGATGGGAAGGGATTGAAGGTATTGGAATTGCAGAGGGGCTACTGGACTTGAGATTTGTCTGAAAGGAATGCAGACTTCCTGATTTCTGTTCCCAGAGAGCAGCTTGTTTTCTTTCCTGTTCTTTGCTGATTTCACAGGCACCTTCTTCAGACAGGAGCTGTGGAAGACCTGGCCATTATCAATGAGCGTCAACTTGTTAAAGGGATTAGCCGCGTCATTGCAGTGACAGGGGGACAAGCCAAACAGGTAAGAAAGAGGGAACAGAGATTTCTGCCGAATCAAGGTGCCAGAAGGACCCAACTTTGCCAGGTCCTTGCATAGGCAATTAGCTTCCCCTTGCTTTGCCTGGAGCCTCCCTGCTGTGCCTGATCTGGCTTCCTTCTCCACGCTTGGACTCAGCTCTGCTGCCGTAGCTCACCATTCATCCTCACTACCCCTGTCCTAGCCTCCTGTCTCCTTGACCTTCATTCCTTTCCTCAGATCCCTTTTTCCAAGATAAGAACTTGGCACAAAATATCAGGAAGCCTCTGGTCTATAATTTTAAATCCCCAGGCTGGTATTTAAAGATGTGCTTTGTGCTTTGGTTTCACCTCCTGCTCACCTCCTGCCTATCACAGTTGGATTTGCACTTTATGATTACAGGACTCTGTCCTCATTTTTACAGTCCTTTTGCTTCTTTTCTTTAGTCTTTTTTTTCTGCTAAACTGTGTTCTAGTCTGGCTAAGTCTGTATAAAAAGTAAGCAACCTACTATTGTGTCCGTGAGATCACTCTGTCCTTTGAATATCTGGAAGTGTCATGGGCTCTGTAACCTTGTCTGCTTCCTTTCAGGCTACAGTCAGGAGAGTGACTCACTCTCAGTGGAACTGGGAGGGCTAAAGACAAAGCCCACCCCTGCAAATCTGTTGCCTTTTGGCTGACTGTCCCCTGTGCATCTATGTCCCTGGCAAGGCTTTCTTTGGTGCAGGGGAATAAAAAGCTACAGGACACATCTGCGTGCTTTGCTGGAAGTCCTGACCTGCAGAACCCCCAACAGCAGATATTTGCTTGTGTTAATCAGACAAGGGAGACTACAGGCATGAGAGAGTGACTAGAAACAAGGGATGTGTATCCTAGCTATGCAGAGCAGTCCTCATTGTCCACAGCTTTTCTTACGTAGTCTCTGCTGTCTAAAGTCTCACAGGACCATAAAGATCTGGCAGGGAAGAAATGCTCCAAACTGTTAGGATTGTCACTGGTGAAAAACACTTGCATTAGCTTTTTTTTTTTTTCCCAATTAATGGTAGCATTGGTGTTGGGGAAAGCAAGAAATGGTATACAAAGATCAGATGAGCTCAGGAAATATGCTTGAAAAGCTGGTGAGGTTTCTTTTAGTTTTGGTGTTTCTTTTGTTTCTTCAGCGGATCATTTCAAGAATGCAATCCCTACTTTCTCTGTCCCCTGCTCATTCTTTCTTTTGCTGTATTTGAAGTGTTCTTTTTCTCCAGGCCCGGGAAGTAGGCCAGTGCTTGGCTGTGGAAGTGGACTCTCTCTCCCTGCGAATGAAGCAGAGGAACACCTCTATTCCTGAGATGCAGAACCTCTCCAAAGAAGTGGGCCAGTTGACTGAAGTAAGGATTGTGTTCCATTACAGAAAAATACCAGTGTGGGCTCTATGCGCTTGAGGCATGTGACTTCTTCCCTACCAGGTTCACATCTTACCATGGTCAATAGCAAGGGCATGTTGCTACCTGGTGCCGCTTTGTTCCCAGAAATTTAAACGAATATCTAGATGCCTCTGTAGTGGATGACCTGCTGACAGTAGGAATGTGAGAAAAGGCAGTGGGAGGGAAGGTAAAGCAGAGAAAAAGGATTTCCAATTTTTTCCCCAGGTTTTACATACCTAGCTGAAGAGAGAAGGCTACACACCACAGTGACTGGCTGGCCTGATCACACAGGGATATAGGAGTGTCTGGAAGAGGCCAGGCTCCAGCCTGACCTCTCAGAGAAGCTTCAGTTTATTTCTAGGTACCGTTTACTGCTTTTATGCAGCAAATTGTCTTGCAGGTGGTGAATAGCACTGCAATACCCCAGTGGCAAAGAAAAGAACTGCAAACGATCCTCAAAGCGCTACATCGAACAGCGAACACAGCCATCAAGAAACTGGAGGTGCAACAGGTACTTTGCTAGCAGCACACTTACTGCAGCCTGCTAATAGCACTGTGACATACACCAGTGGGCCTGTCACACTTCACAGCCACTCAGTCTCACAGATCCCATTAGAAGGCATGAAAAAGCGAGTACAATCACACATAGTGCAACAGGAGCCCTCTGAGTTGGTTTTGCTGGCATTGACCAGGGCCATCATTTAAAATGGCAGTGAATGCCTGGCTGGTCTTCTGGCACCTGCAAAATTCCTGTATCTCTCTGCCTGTGAAGATGGAGAGTCCCGTATCGGAACTTTTGGCAAACACTAACAGGCACATGTTCACACATGGAGAAGATGACACAGGTTCTGCAGTAACGCAGTGGCAGGACAGAACCTTTTTCCCAGCCATATGGATATTGCTGTGGTTTCCCACTACACTTGTGTTCTGCCAATTTGTGCTAAAATCCTTCTAGAAATGCATACTGGAGTAAGAACTATCTTTTCCTTAAAGTAGGACCATCTTGTCACAGGAACCTTCCTGGGAGATGTGGTGATATGTAGGTCCCATAAAGGGGCTGGAGACTGAACTTGTCACTGTCTATTCCACTTCTGACTAGCGTTCATCTCTACTTTCTTCTTTTGAGGAAGGAGTGTTGTACGGGTCTCCATATGGAGATTTCAGTCTGCCAGTCTTTGACTTCTGCAAATATACATCTCCGCTCTTTCCCACAGAGATGCACTTTGATTGCATATGTGCCTATGTTACATCCATATATCCCTCTCTGTGCCACCTGTAGCCCCTGAAATGCTGTATGTTTCCTCTTCCAGGCTGAAAAGAAGGCACAAAGCCTGCTAGCAAAACATAGCAACCAACTTGTCATCATTGATACTGTCCCAGCTGAATCCTTGTCTGTGAGTAATCCACATTGCTTGTTGGCCCAGCTGTACCTCGGGTGCTGCATATAGTAAGAGGGAGCTGCTGAACACATTTTCTGTTGCATGACGCCCTCCTTTGCTGTAGCCCAATCACTCTTCTCCCTGCCTCTCCTAGATCCTGATGAAGGTAGTGAACCAGCTGTGTGACAAGTCTCCTGGCACATCAGTCCTGCTGCTCAGCCCGCAGGCTTCTGGTGAAGTGCTGTGTGCCTGTCAGGTGTCCAAGGTAAGCAGAACCCTGGTAGAGATAATGGGGAACCCTCCTGCAAAGGGAGACTGGACCTACTGCTCAGCAGGTCCCAGCTGAGCATTTTCCTGGGATTTTGCCTGGTGTTGGTAGGTAATCATGCAGGTTTAGGTCCTGAGATGACCATACTGGCACCAGGGATGCTTTCATTCACTGCTGTGCACAAATATCCCTGGATCTTCCAGGCCATGTTTGCTCAGCTCGGGCAGGACACAGCATTAACGTGTATGCTCACTCTTTGTGGTTCTTGCAGTCATGACTGTCTCAGTGAGGGCCTGGGCTGGGTGAGGAGGAGAGGATGTTGTTACCTTTCTTTATTCAAACTGCAGGATGCTCTGTAGTCTGAATTACTTTGCTCTGTGTCTCTTCTTCAGAATTACCTTCCTGTGTTCTCTGCTGCCGACTGGGCCATGGCTGTCTGTGCACAGATGGAAGGGAAGGCTGGAGGATCTCCCATCGTTGCTAAGGGCAGTGGAAATGCCAAGGGCATGCAGGGAGCCCTTACTACTGCACTGGAATTTGCTCAGAGTAAACTCTGAAACAACTGTGATGCATCAGTGGCAGGACAGCAGTATGCAGCCCAGTTGCAGGCTGCATTGACCCTTGATGCAGAGCACACATTATATTCTGCTGATCTGAAAGGTTTTGCAGCTCCAGCACCCAAAATTGATGCAACCACTGCATACAAGAAGTGGGCTTCTTGGCCATTAGGGATCAGCAGAAGCCTCACTCTTGGTCCTACTGACAGAATGGTGCTGCCTGTTCTCTAGGATGGACATTTGGGGATTGAGCCTCAGAAAGTACCAGCTGCAGTAGCAGAATCTGCTAACTTCTGGAACAGTGCAGTCCTGGGCATGCAACTAGCACTGAGAGGCTCCATGACAGCATGAGGAGGTGGCACAGTGTTAATCTAAAGCCATTAAATGGCAGAGAGTGTTTGATCCCCTGATTTTTCTTGTTACCAGTGTCTTTGGTTTTTTTTCTGCTGTGTTCTGGCAGAGTCTTGTTCTGTCCCTGTGGCCCCATAAGTCAGTATACACTCTTGCCCAAGTATTCCCGTCCTTCTGCAGAACATCTCTGATTAAAAATGCTGCCATAATTTAGAAATGGGAAGCAAAATCCCATACTGAAGCACAGAGGGAGCAAGATTATCCCAGCCTCCACCTCTTTGCTTTGGATGAATATTGCATCCTTGTTTCCTCCTGCCACTCCATTATAGCTCCTTCTTTGTCACGCTGCCTACTGGCTTCTCACATACCAGCACCTACCTACAAAACATCATGGATCTGGTGAGTTGTGTGAATGGGAACTGTTGCTGTTTTGCAGCATGGAGCTCCCCACAGCAGGACGTTTAGCCTTAAGGTGAGCAAGTCTCCCTCCTAAACTGGTCAGTTTTCATGAGCATTAGCAGACAGAGCAAATTCAACTCATAAAGCTATTTCAGAGTTCATTGTTAGTGTGATGTCTAGAACTCTTGGCTGAAGCACCTTTATTTTAGATACTGTATTGATCTAAATAAAGATCACAAATGGTAGCTGAGGCAAAGGTGCAACAGAACAGTGGTATAAGCAGGTTTCACCCTGTGAGAAGCAACAACAGCCTGATGTGGATGAATTTCACCAGCAGGTAGGGTTGCCTGGCACTGTGGAGCGAGGTGGAGGCAGCAGTAGCTGCAGGCATTTTGGGAGAGGAGGGGTGGAAGCACAGAGATTCTGATGGATGGGGAACAGGAAATGACTCTCAGGTAAGGATTGGTGAAGAGCATGTAGTAGGCAATGGCCCAGTCTCCTACTGAGAGAACTCCACTTAACTGTCTGTGTGAGGTAGAGAGGGTAAATAGCTGCTGTGAGCAGAGTCTCCTTACCTCTTGGATTTACAAGTGTTACTAAAGGACAAGAGCTTTCCTTCCCTCAGTGGCTGTCCAGCCCAGTGTCTCCTACATGGGCCCTGAGGCTCCTCGTCTTTGTGAAGAGCCAGGAAGTAGGTTTTGCACTTGGGAAAGTTCCTCATTTAAACATGAGGTCTTGAAGGCAGAAGGAAGGGAGAGCCTTTAGTGGCTGCTGGTGCTGTTTGCTACTAACTTCCTCTGCTTCTCCAAAGCACCAACAGCTGCAGTTAGACTGCAGACCTTATTCAGTAAATGCTACTTTCAGCCAGAAAGCTTAAAGCAAGACTTGTTGCAAAGGGGATCTCTGGTCATCTGCCCCTGCTCCCAAGTGTTCAACTGACCCTGTTCTTTTGTTGCCCTGCCAGCAGGGCAGGTTGCTGCTCACCCCAACCCATGCCCGTGATTCTGTATGCTGTAGCAGAGCAGACCAGGGCTTTATCAAATTTCTTTCCATTTCTGGATATGGACATGCTCCTCTGCAAGGAACCTGAGCACAGGGGGCACCTGGAACATCCATTCCAGTGCTTTGGGGACCTTGTGGTGAGGCTAGTAGAGTGCTGGATAGGGTACATGGAGTCCCAGGGTTCATGCTGTTGGTTGAAAGCAGCATTAGTGCCTGGTGTTGTAGTTTTTCACTTTGGCCATGGTGGTACCCTATGTGGGGAGGGGAAGGGGTGCTCTGTTTTATTGGGAAAGTGCTTTCCCAGGGTGCTTTTGTGTTACTGTATTAATAGCTGCTACAGGACATGATGTCTCCCTTCTGTATTGGAGAGTAGATGTGAGGAGGAGGATGAGAGGAATGCTGTGTTGGGCTGCTCCTGCACTGTGCTCCAAAAGTAGAGCCTGAGCTTACCAGCAGAAGCCTTATGAAATTAACCCCCTTCAGCCTGACTTTTTAGCTTAAAAAACAGTGACCCCTTGTTAATTTTTGTCCAGCCCTGCAAGGGGCCAGGGATCTGTGTGCTGAACTTCAAAGTACTGTCTTTACTGGTGAGGAAGATGTAAGTCAAGCCCCTGTCATCATTCCCCTGGAGGTTCAAGGGGTGTTATAGCAAAGGCAACTGGAGTGGTACCTCTGGGTGCTGGTGGAAGGGTGTCTAACTCAGCTGCAGGAGTTGTTGGGCTCTCAGCACTGTGGAGCGACCAGCAAAGGCCTGACACCTCAGCACCCCAGCTCTGTTCTCTCCTTCCCACGTCCCATGGCAAAAGTGACTCTCTGCTCTCAGGACAGCAAACCAGCTTCACAATTTAAAATAAGCCACCCACCCCCCAAGTAGGGGGACTGGGGGGAGTTATAACAATCCTATAAATGTGAAAAAACATCTAGACAACAAGCAGAGCTAGAGCTTGCTGCAATGACACTGGCTTCTCTCCTGCCTCAACTAGGGTGGCCTTGGGGGGACCTTCTAGCTTCAAGCCTATTTTTTTCTCTGTTACTCTTGGCTTCTCTAGGCATGAAGTTCAGTATTTCCTTGCATCTTTCTAAGCCTATAGGGATTTACGTGGATCATCAATGAGGTCACAGCATAACCTTGGGTTGCTACAGTTGAAATACTGGGTTTTGGGCAACAGCCATGCCACCCCATTGCTGATCCTAGGAGACAGCATTTTCTGCTGTTCTCCTGACAAACCCTCAGTGCATGGACTTACATCCCATCCTCCCCTTTCCCTGCTGCAGAAGGACAATGCATTTGTGTCCCATGCGGCAGCCACAGTATCTGCTACATTTCTGCCTGGTAGGCACTGCATTCCAGCAGCAGGTCTAGCAATGCTTAGCTAGAAGGGCTTGGGGCAGTAAAACATGAGTTTTAAATACAGTTCTCTGGCCAAAATAGCCGCCTACATTCATTAGGGATCTAAGGTGTGAGCAGAACCCTAGGTATGTGTTTGCAACTCCAGACACATGCAGAAGGGATAGCAGGAAGCGGGAAATAATTAAGGCGAGGATAAGGTTTTTTTTGGTGAGCAGGTGCTGTCAGGTTGGCAACACATCCATAACTACAGATGGAACTTGAGGTCCCTTAAGGGCACCTGCAATGCAAAGCCTTGCCAGCCCCAGACCCAAGCAACTACCTGAGCTTGTGCAAGAGTGGAGCAGAAAGTACTTGCTTGTCACTTCTTGACCATTTTGCTCCTGATAGTCTGGAGCTATGCTCCTGAGTAACCTTTAAAAGTGTTTTTGTGCTTCTTAAAAAAGGTAGAAAAAGGTGCTAACAAAGGCTAGAAACTTGACTCTGGGAACTACTAACCTGTCAGCTTCATCTCTGTGCCTGGGAAGATCATGGAACAAGTCCTCCTAGAAGTAATGCTAAAGCACATGTAGGACAGGCAGGTGATTGAAGACAGCCAGCACGGCTTCACCAAGGGCGAGTCCTGCCTGACCAGTCTAGTGGATTTCTGTGATGGGGTAACCACATCAGTGGACATGGGAAAAGCAATGGATGTGATCTAACTGGACTTCTGTAAAGCCTTTGACACGGTCCCCCACAACATCCTTCTCTCTAAATTGGAGAGATATGGATTTGATGGGTGGACTTTTCAGTGGATAAGGAATTGGTTGGGTAGTTTCATTCAGAGCATAGTGGTCAATGGAGAGCTTAGTGGTCCAGATGGAGACCCATGACAAGTGGTTTGATTTCCCTCACACTGCCTCACATGCAGCAGGACTTGCATGTGCTGCAGCATGAGAACACGGGGCAGGCACTCCTTCATGCACACGCAGAAGGTAACATGTGCGTAGTGACAGCATGCACCGAGCTACTCCTGTCACATATGTACAGGTGTGTAACCCAGAAACCCATGCCTCACACACAGGTACTTGTGGGCTCTCACCATCACACTGCCCTCCAGGCTAGCTCTCCACTCCCGCAGCAGCTAGAGACCCATGCTGAGCGGCAACCAAGCAGGATTTCTCATCCCTCAGGTGCAGCTCAGGCCACCTTGACCAGATGCTGCCACTGACCTTCTGCATCCCAGCTGCCTGGGAAAGGAGGGGATGGCTCCATACTAGAGGTATTCAGTTAAGGGACAGGCATGTGGTCAGGACAAGTGCAGCCCCATTGCTGAATCACCCCTCCAGTTCTGCACTCCTGGCTCCTGTGGAAAGAGCCATGTTTTCACTGCAGCAAAGTGCTGTCTGCTGCGATGTAATGAGAACCCACAGCAGCAGGAGAGGTACTTCACAGGGAATTCCAGCAGCTCACCTTTGCTGCATGCCCTTCATGGCCAGCCAGTTCCCAGCACCAGAGCGCTGGTGCCTTGCAGTCAGCTTTTCAGCTTGGATTGCACCTGGCATTTCTGTGCTGCTTGCTGAGAGGTGCAGTTTGCTGAGCTGCAACCTAAGCTCCTCTCTCCTCCAGAAAGAGCCAGGAAAACCCACAGTGCTGGGAGAAGGGCCCCACTCTTCCTCCATCCTCCCCACCACTGGTGCAACCACTGTTCCATCTGCTGTCAGGAGCACCCTGCTAGTGAGCCCACCATCCTGACTGGAGCACAGCTCTCTGGAGGGAATTCGTGGGATTAAGTTTGAGAGATTTATATAATTCTGGAGGGTGGCTGGTGGGAGCCAAAGGTATCAGCACAGAGAGTGAGCCAGTGAGGCTGTATGGTGTTAACCAGTCTGCATCCAGACCCGCTATCCAGAGCGCCGCGCAGCCACTGCAGAGCTGCTCACCCTGCTGTCATGCAACCAGAGCAAAGCTTCCAGCAGGAAGATGAGCAAAGCAACACCCATGACCAGCCCCAGGCAGTGGAATACTTCTGTCCACCATGTGCAATATCTCCCCTGAGACTGGAGAGCAGATACAAGGAGACCCTGTCTCACAGAGTGTGCTGTGGGGTACACTGGAATGTGCTCCACCTTGCCCAGGTCCATAATACATGCAATGCTTCTGTGCTACTCTTACAAGCTGAGGGGCTTCAGACTAAGTTATGAAGTCCTAACACCCACAATCTAATATTAAAGACTTCCATGGAGGCCACCAACCTTTAACTCTTGCTGTAATTTCAGTCCAAAACCCTTCCTGTGTTTTCATCTGGGTGTGGGAACCCTATCCAGAGCTATTGCTATCAAATAGTCTAGTCTTTCACGGATGCTTCAGCTCCATCCTACTGAAAAAATCCCTGAGGCTGTGCAGACACTGGGTTACTATTCCAGTCCCTATCCAATTTATCTGCATCTCCTTCAAGTCCTTCCCCAGCCTCATTTCACGCACTTTCCTCTTGCTTTGCATCAGAAGTTGCCTGGGCTTGAACTCCAGGAATGGGAAGATAAATCTGAGCCTATGTAGACCTTCTTTTCACATGGTGAGGAATTATTTACACTTGGGTTGGGATTTTGCTGCTCTACTAATTTTGTTGTCTCCTTGTTTGCCTGTTTGTCCCACATTTCAGGCGGCATTCCCTCCCTCCACCTTCCTTCCCTTGCTGCCCTCACTTACTGGTGCCTTTCCTCCCTCCTCCTCCTCCTCCTCCTCCTTCTGGCTGGCCTCGTTAGGCATATTCAAGAAGACGACACACAAGTAAAATAATACATCAGCTCAAATATCACCGAGTTTTACAGAGAAAAGGGGAAAGAGATGCAAAACTGAATGACCTTTAAAACAACTGAGCTCTCAGGTTCCCTCCCCCACCCAGAAGCGGCTCCTATGCTCCCCTGTAACCTTCTCCTCCCTGTCCCAGCATTTATTTATAAGCACCATCAATAATTAAGAAGCTGCCTGCCTGCTTGCCTCGCCTGCCACATTGATGGAGACATCTCTGATGCTTCCTGGCTCAGCCTGGCTGCGTTGCTCACTTGAGCTTTTAATTTTCTTCTCCTGCCTTGTTAAGAACACAGAAATCACCCACCTGGAATGGAGCAGAGGTCTGGAGAGCCAGGAGAGCTCCCTGCAGTGAGCTGATTGCCCCAAGAGTGACTGGAGAGCTGCTGACTCTTATGGCCCCACAGAAGCTGTGTGGGGCAGTGGGTGGGTGATGTCTGAGGTGTCCCTGCTACAGGCACTGCCAATCCCTGCCAGTGTCAGGGTCCAGGAGGCAAGACTCCCTTGTCCACATCTGAGCACCAGGTAGCTCCCCTACTGGTGTCTTCTTGTTGATAAATCTGCATCTGAGGGCTCTGTGGCTGGAACTCCCAAGTCCAGGGGAGGACTATCCCCCTGGACATCCAGCCCTAGGCACCCAGCCAGGGAGCCAGAAGAAGGAGATACCCACCAAACAGTGCAGACCAAAATCACAACCAGGTAGGATGAGTTGTCCCAAACAAGCACAGCTGGAAACCTTACAGCAGAGGGCTACAGCCAGCCTTACAAATCAGGGAAGGAAGGTTTCATACTGACCTGGAGGAAGCACCGCAGGGCATAACTCAGGGTCAAGCCAGGCACAGAGGCAGTGGCCAAGCTTGCCACACTACTGGCACTTCAGAAGTCCTTGGGAACACTCTTGAGGGTTCAAAAACACCCTACAGGCATCAGGCAAGCTCTGACCCTTGAACAACCCTCAAGTGTGCTCTTTCCAGAGAGCCCAGCTCAGGAGCTGAAAGCAGAGGCTGCAGAGTGCCAGGGCTGAGCCCAGGTCCATTTGCCAGTGCAATCCCAATGCAGTGACAGGATGCAAGAGGGACGTCCAGTGGGTCTTTCTGAGCTGGCTTTTGATGCTGCTGCATGTAGTAGAGACATGCAGACAAGCAGTGGCAGATAGCTGAAGCCTGAGGCGTTTAGTAGCATACATTCAGTTCCCTCCAGTGCACACCGGGACACCTTGAGCTCCCATGCTCCACCAGCCAAGCCCTGAGAGTTAACAAAAAGGGGTCCAGGACTCTGCCGTGCCCTCACACCCTGGGCACTGCAGCAGCCAGAAGCAGATCTGTCACAGAGCATGGCTCTGGAAGGATGATGATGGCAGCTGGCAGCTCCCCAGTACTGCCAGTGCTGGGCTCCGCTGGGGTGGGAAGAGGGCACTAAAGGACAGTGTCAACTCAGCAGCCCTTGGCGCGCAAGCTCCCAGCCTGTCCTCTCCCATCAGTGTCCAATTCCCACCACAGTGGCCATCCCAGTGGCCATTCCAACAATGCCCTTGCTGGATGGAGAGGGTCCCCACTCTGCCCCCTGAGTTGTACCACACCAGAACCTGCAACTGCTCATGCAGGATGTACAGAGCTGCTGCTGGGGGACAACAAGGGTCTGAGAGATGGAAAAAAGCACCTTTTTCTTCAGGTACCCCTCACCTCCCCAGCCCACGCAGCCCAGCTGACTCAGGGGTACTGGAAGATCTCACCCTCTCCCCATTGCTTTCTCTCTTCTGTGGGTCAGGTTCTGAGAAGCATCCCAAGTCTTCAAGGGAAGGAGTAGCCTTCTGCAAGGGCCGGCCAAGCTGGCCTTGATGGTAAATAAGGCAAGCAAGGACAATGCCCTCATTTCAAATGTAACAAGGCCCCTGGACATCTGCTTTCTAGTAGATACACGAGGGAAAGACGCTGCACTGCCTGCCCAGGGCTTTTCAAAATCTCACCTATGCTGTAGGACCTGATTGTCCTCCACGTCCCTCTGAGCACTTACCCGGTCTCGAGCATCTTAGGTTTATCAAAGCACAGCACAACAGGGAGAGGTGTAAACTGGGGCAGGGAAGGGAAATGACACAGAGTCACAAGACAAAACGCAAAGCATGGACCACTCCAGGGAAAAAAAAAAAAAAACCCATGCAAAACCAACAACGTATTGCCATGAGAGTGCTGGAAAACAGCCTCCCACTAACTCTCATTCCCAGGCTGGGAAGGGAAAAGCTTCACACCTGCTCTGAATGTCATGAAGGCTGCAATAAACCCAGACAGGAATAGAAATCACTAACTAGATGTTTTCCCTCCTTCAAGTGAAAATGCAGCCAACTCTCTCCCGCAGAGCACCCCAGCTTAGCTCACACGGTTGCTGCCAGCTTTGTCAACCGAGGTGACGCCATCCACATTGGAGAGCCCTGCAGCCAGCAGCCAGGGGCACAGGGCAGGGAGGAACGGGGCCAGCACAGTCAAGGAGAGTTGGCCACAGCCAGCACCCCCAGTGGGGACCTGGCAGCATCCCATTTCCCAGGGACAGAGGGCTATCAAAAGCGTGCAGTGACCAGCACCTACTCCATGGCCTGACCTGCTGCAGCCAGCCCTTTTTCTGTGCGTGTCTCCTCCTGGATTCTACTAAGGGAGATGTCTTCCCCACCCCCTCCAAGGAGATGAGTAGCAGTAACCTGGCAGTGAGAGGGTGTGTGTTCCAAGGACAGGAGCCGTGGGAATCCCTGTGACACAGTACTGACAGTGGAGATCCTAGAAAACACACATCTCCACTGATAATGGAGATGCCCACCCCTGGGTATTGAGAAGAGCCAGCAGAAAGGCCCTCCAGGAAAGGAAGGATTGCTCTGCTCAAGGGGCCACACAGTTTTGAGCCAAAAGCAGCAGGCAATGTCTTAATGCATCCATCTGAAGCAGGGAGACTGTGAATATCTGAGAAAATTCTCCCTGAGTCCCTTTTGCTGCCCAAACACAGCTCCATGCTCCCAGCAGGATGTTTCTGCTGCCCACAGTTTCTGAGACACTTTCTGACACCATGGTTGCTCTGCTTTTTCCCTTCTCCTCCTCCTTTCAAGTAAGGAGGGGCTGGGGCCTCATCCTGTCTCAGAGATGCTTGCTAGTCCTTCAGAACTTCAGACCTATAACTACCTTTGCAGGCAGTTACCCAGTGGTGGTGAGCAAACCCAGCCAAATAACAAAAATCCAATTATCCAATATAAAGAAGGAAGAAGGGGTGAGGGAGCGTGGAAGAACCAATGGCTGTGGTCACATCGTAGGCATTGCTTGTTAATTACAGCATGAGAGACAGCTTCAGAGTGGGTCCTCTCTTCTCCAGCACCCTTTGGTCTGGGGTTCTGCCAGCACCTCCCACATCAACCCCACCACGATGGGCTGAAGATGCCGGAGCAAGCACAGCAGCCTGAAATCTGGCAGGGCTTGTTCTCCATCTTCGTAGATCGAAGGGTAGAGAAAAAGGGAGGGGAGCCTGGCACAGCTCCTGCTTGAGCCTAGTGTGCCATCTGGCATTTGGATGCAACACGAGGAGCTGAGTGGGAGTTAGCAGAGGGACCTGAGTCTTCTGGTCTGACGTTGGAGGAATTTCAGAGAGAGGGAGGAAAGAGGGCTCCAGCAGCATGGAGAGAGGCGTTTGCAAATGGGAGCCAGTAGGTCCCTGGGCACAGATCCTGCCCACAGGAAGGTTTTCATGATTCAACCAAGAAAAAACGCAATCTGGAAAAAAGGGTGAAAACTAAGAAGCAGCAAATAAACTGCCTTGCATGGGGAGCTTCAGCTTGGCAGGGTGAAGCTGTGTGTCCTCCCTTTTCCTCTCACTCTGCTACAAGCAGGAATGGTCACTGAGGAAAGGGCTTACCAGCAGCTGAGCTGAACCAAAGAGGGATACATTCAAGTTGGTCAAATACCTGGGCAGAGGCTGCCTTGCCTCAGAGCCAGAGTTTGGGATATATAGGAAAGATTTAACAGCCACCTACCTGTGCCCCCATCTTCTTTGGGTGTGATTCCTGGGAGGCACAGCCTCAGTGGACAAAGAAAACCTCCCACAGTATTTTTGCATCTGCACTAAAGTAACCTGGATGAAGGAAACCTTACAGCTTCAGAGTTCCGGCCAGGCATGGAATGGTGTTAAGGAATAGAACATCCTCCTTGGGCTGGTGGTACCTTGGCTAACTCCACAACAGCTGAGCTCTGCCCTGTGGGAGATGGGGCCCGATATCAGGCATATCCTGGGACCAGCTTGCATCAGCAGCAGAGGAAGGATGCCCCTTTTCATGAACCTTAGTGAGGTGAATGGTGGAGGGGATGCCAACCATAATGACAGGTCAGATACCCTAGTTATTTCTTAACCTGCCTTGTTTCTTTAGTTAGAATCAAAGAGAACGCACTCAATCCACCCACACCCTCAGGCTTTGGTGGGATCATTGCTCTCACTCCCTGCAGGTCTCCAACGTGCCTCTGGAAAGGTCAGTGTGAGAGGAGTTTCTGCAGCCCATCAGTTGGCAGGCTCTGCATCCTCCTTTGTGCCCAGCATCCACAGGCAAGTCCTGTAGTGTGTCCTGGGGAGATGAGCCTGTGCTCCTGCTGCCGAGCCCTGCTCCTCACAGAGCCAACACAGGCAGCAGATGAGCCCCAGTCTCTCTCTCCCAGTGCAGGCAAGGGGCTTGGGAGGTAGGAGGTGGAACCAAATCCAGTCTAATTAAGGGTAATTACCATCCATCCTAGGAAGCAGCAGGAGACAGAACTCATGTTCTCCCTACCTATTAATAGCTGTCAGCAGCTGCACGGTTCCTGCTGGGACCCAGGGAGAACAGTTTCCACAATGGGAGGAGCAGCAGCATAGAATCATAGATTCATAGAATCACCAGGTTGGAACAGACCCATCAGATAATCAAGTCCAACCATTCCTATCAATCACTAAACCATGCCCCTCGTCCACCTGTCTCTTAAACACCTCCAGGGAAGGTGAATCAACCACCTCCCTGGGCAGCCTATTCCAGTGCCCAATGACCCTTTCTGTGAAATATTTTTCCTAATGTCCAGCCTGAATCTCCCCTGGCAGAGCTTGAGGCCATTCCCTCTCGTCCTGTCCCCTCTCGCTTGGGAGAAGAATCATCCTGCTCCCCCATCCTTCAGCGCTGTCTGTGCAGGGGTTTTTTTCCTCATTTCAGGATGCCTTTTTTTTTTTTTTTGCTGCTTCCTGAAGGACTCCAGGAGATGTCAGCTGCTTTTAAGAAGTGTTTTCCAGCAAGACCTGCAGGGATCCATCCAGAGAAGGGCCTTGGGGTAGGACCTTGGAGCCAGTCCCTGCTCCTCAGCATCCTCAGTTTGCTGAGTCCCTCCAATTTTGGTAACTATCTGTGTTCCTCATTAAACGAGTAGAAGCCACCCATGCAAGAGGAATCCCTTGGACAAACCTTGCTGAGTCCTTCCCTAGTGAATCCCTTTGGTGTTAGGCAGACATCAAAAACCAACTGCTTCCTCTCAAACCTGACCTTCAGCTGTGCCTGCGGTTCTTCCCCTCAGAGAGACGAACTGCATCTGACAGATGAGGGTTGCCTCGCTGAAGGCATCAGCTAGAGAAGCTGCCTCACATAGCATAAAGGACTCAAATAAAATGATATCCAGAACGGATATAGTGACTTCTGGCCATCACAACATGATGTAAGGACAAAGGCGGCTGCAGGAGATGCATTAGCAGAGCTGACTGGGTGGACACATGTACACTTGTGTACACTTCCACTCCTGCTTCTTCCAGCTGCCACTGCAAACAATTTGCCACGGGCAAAAACCTCACCATGTGTGTTTGTGCAGTCCCTGAGAAGACAGCTGGTGCAGGTGCCACCCCACCAGGGAGAAACCAAGAAGCAGATTAGAGGAGAGCTCCTTGGTGGCGATGTAAAGCAGGCTGCAAGAAGGAAAGGCACCTTTCTGTGCCTGTGCACTATCCTCTCCCGTTCTGGCACTAGGAAATACCTGGCAATAGTCCTTGTCCCAGCAACGCGCAGCACAGTTTCACTGCTGGTGCTACACAGCTGTCAGAAATCTTTGTGTGCAGAGATGCTGTGGTTGAGGTCCACTTGCATCCCCTTCTTTCAGTTGCTCATCTTGAAGCGGATGCCAAGATTGAGAGAAGCCTCATCCAGCATCTTCTCTGAGAGGAAAAAGGCTCTGGTCCTTCCTGGAGCTTGTTGCCAAGAAAAAAAAAAACAAGACAGCCGCAGAGAAGGGAAACTTAAGAGCAGAGATTTGGGTCAAAAGAAGGAGCTCCCCAGGCCTGCCATGGATGGGCAATTTATCTTTAACTTCTGCACATCCCTGCAGCACACAAGATGCATGCAGGCCGCCAGTCTCTCTCCCTGGATAATCATCAGCAAGTGCAACCTGTGGTGCTGTGTAAGACCAGTTGGGGATGGAGCAGAGGTTTGGAGCTCTCTGACAAAGCCTGAGCTTCTGGTGTCCCAGCTCTAGAAAACATACCCAGTCATGGTATTAAGTTATGGGCATATAAAACAAGGATATTCCTTTCTCTCCGCTTCCCAGGGTAACATGCTGCTGTCTCCATCACCACATGGCTCATCTCCCAGCAATTCTTTACAAATGCTCTCAAAGTGACAAAGAAATCAGAGTGCGAGAAGCCAGACAGGATAATAGGCTTCTAGGCAATTGTGCCTGGGACACTGATAAATGTCGTAACCCCACAGCCATAAATCTGTCTCCAGAACAGCATCCAAATCTTCAAATTAGCAGCAGAAGACGCCCTGTGGGATGTGTTTCTCCCACACAAGGCACTACAGAACCTGACTCCTCTCCTATTTATTTGTTGTGATAAGAAGTCTGAGTGCTGTTACACTGTGCTTGAACTGCAGGCAAAGACGGTTGAGCTGATAATGCACAAGATGTCGCAGGTGCTGCCTGGGGGAAATCTCAGACCTGGCAGCTGGAGGGCATAGAAGGCAGTTGAGATTTGCTGGTAGGGTGATGGTCTAGCTTCTAAGGGCAGGAAGCAGTGCCTTCCCCCATCCGCCCCCCCAAATGTGAGCAGCAGGAAAGGTAATGGGAAGAGATATGGGAATGGATATGGGTGTTTTACCTATGGCATTTGAATCATAGAATCATGTAGTCACAGAATCACTAGGGTGGAAAAGACCCATCAGATCATCGAGTCCAACCATTCCTATCAACCACTAAACCATGCCCCTCAGCACCTCATCCACCCATCTTTTAAACACCT
This sequence comes from Piaya cayana, assembly GCA_013389865.1. Lineage (NCBI taxonomy): Eukaryota > Metazoa > Chordata > Aves > Cuculiformes > Coccyzidae > Piaya > Piaya cayana. Next base: position 165,257 of record WAAB01024609.1, on the reverse strand, counting down.
CCAGGGAAGATGACTCAACCACCTCCCTGGGCAGCCTGTTTCAGTACCCAATGACCCTTTCCATGAAATTTTTTTTCCTGATGTCAAGCCTCAACCTCTCCTGGTGGAGCTTGAGGAGCAACTGCCACTGCACAACCCATTGGAAACACATGCTAATGTCTATGTGCATGGAAATAAACCTTAAGGTAGATAAAGAGTTAAGACAGCTAGTTTTTTGCTACCTCTGCTTATTTTCAGCCTATGATTCAACACCTGATGGCATCCAGTTCAACAAATGACTTGCAGTACTTAGGCAATATTGTCTCTGAGATCTGCTGACTCTGGGCAGACACAGATGGATTACATTGGACTCTAAAGCCTTCAAAAAAATGGCATTTGCATCATATTAGCAGTGAGGTGGGCTAAAGACTTTCCTTGTTGAAAGCTCAGCGCAGAACTTGAGCACAATTGTGGAAACACCTCAGGGGGGCTGTTTCTGTGATCCAGTTTGGCCAACTCCTTTGCTGTTCAGGACTCAAACTGAATACATTCACGGAAATCGGTGCAGGAGAAAATATTTCGCATCTTACATTGCCCTCATTCCCACTTTTCTCTGTCTTGAAAGCCCAGAAGATGTGCTGCCACATGACCAATGTGGGGCCAGCGTTTGTGATGGGCTTTGCAAGGTTTCTGACACCCCCACCGTGCTAAACACCAGCTTGACACAGAGGTGGCGTCATTCTCTTCTAGGGAGTTGAGCGACAGAATCAGGCCACGTCTAGAAAAGAAGTGCATTGCTGCCAAAGTCTAACTAACTCCCCATCTTTGGAACTCAGAAAGGAGGCCTCAAAATCGTGATTCTTTTTTTAATCTGTGAATCTTTGCATTTCTTGTTTTGTTGCTGAGCCTTTCAGGCAATCTTGGATTGTGTTTGTAACATCTTCTCAATGACTAGGAGGCATAATTTAAATGAAAGTTGGTGCAGCTTCCCAAAAATGCCAGCTATCGTGGGACTTGCAGGACTATCATGAGAGCTGACACCAAGATTATGTATACTCCCATAGGGCACAGGCTGGCTATGCTCATGATGTACCCGCTACTAAGCGCATCAGCATTTTGTAGGAGCAAAAGAAAGCCACATTTCAGTCTGAATATCCACTGGCAAATACCAAAATGCTTACTTAGATCTGAGAAGTGGGAAAGAGGAGATACATGTTTTCATCCCTTCGTTTATTTTCTATATTCCACAGCATTATGCGTGCAGTTGCTGCCTTGCTGAGGATTCTAGTCTTTCCTCTGGTCTGCAAGAAGGTGCTCACTAGCAAAACAGAGAAAGAGTGGACTCAAGAGGAGAGAAATGGGCACACAGCAGATAGATCAAGGTCTTGCCAAGAGCAGAATTCTCAGACTTGCCCTCCTCCAGCTCAGACCTGCCTGTGATCTGTCATCCAGGTGTAACAACCCCGAAATGTGAGGCCATGAAGTAAAAACCAGTTTCAGGCACCAACAGCATATCTTTAGCAAGGAAGTCATTGCAAACACTGATAAGCTTTAAAATACAAACATGCAATAAAAACAAGTATATTGAGCACAGCAAAGCATTCACCATTTGAATACTTGTACCAAGTCATTCATGGAGCTGTGCTTGTCCAGATATTTCCATGCTGCTGAGATGCCGCAGCAGCTGCCATTGCAGGAGTATATAAGACCTTGGTGAACAGTCCCCCAGCACTTTTGGAGCAGCAATATGGGCCAGCAAGGGGTGTGATCACAGAATCACCAGGTTGGAAAAGACCCATTGGATCATTGAGTCCAACCATTCCTATTAATCATTAAACCATGCCCCTCAGCACCTCGTCCACCTGTCTCTTAAACACCTTCAGGGAAGGTGACTCAACCACCTCCCTGGGCAGCCTGTTCCAGTGCCCAATGACCCTTTCCATGAAAAAAATTTTCCTGATATCTAGCCTGAACCTCCCATCGTGTAGCTTGAGGTCATTCCCCCTTCTCCTGGAGAAAAGGCCAGCTCCCTCCTCTCTGCAACCTCCTTTCAAGTAGTTGTAGAGAGCAATAAGGTCTCCCTTCAGCCTCCTCTTCTCAAGGCTAAACAACCCCAGCTCTATCCTTGTAAGACTTGTTCTCCAGCCCCTTCATGATCTTCGTTGCTCTTCTCTGGACTCGCTGCAGAGCCTCAACATCCTTCTTGTGCTGAGGGGCCCAGAACTGAATAGAGGATTCAAGGAGTGGCCTCACCAGTACCGAGTACAGGGGCAGGATAACCTCCCTGGACCTGCTGGCCACGCCATTTCTGATACAGGCCAAGATGCCATTGGCCTTCTTGGCCACCTGGGCACACTGCTGGCTCATGTTCAGTTGGCTGTCAACCAAGACCCCCATGTCCCTCTCCTCCAGGTAGCTTTCCAGCCAGACTTCTCCTAGTCTGTAGCTCTGCATAGGGTTATTGTGCCCCACGTCCAGGACCCGGCACTTGGCCTTGTTAAACCTCATCCCACAGGTCTCAGTCCAGCGGTGCAGCCTGCTCAGACCCCTTTTCAGAGCCTCCCCGGCTCGGGCTGCCCCGTGGGATCTCCCCCCGCACCCGCATCAGCGCCCGCCCACGGCAGCGGCCGCGTCCTTAGCGACCGGGCGGGGAACCGGGCTCTTCCCTCCCCTCTCCCCGCGGCCGTGGGCAGGGGCAGCCGGCACCGGCGGCAGGAGAAACCCCAAGAGGGTGGGTTTCTCTCCCTGGCTCCAGCGGGGCTGCCAGCATCCCTGTCGCATCCCCGGGCTGCCTGCATCCCCTCGGTGGAGCCCGTCCTCTCTCCCGCACGGCTCTGCAGGTCTTCTTCTTCCTCAAGGGGCCGGGCTGATGACATTTCTTCCCTCCCGGGCTCTGGAGGGGGCTTCGCGGGGAGGAGGGAGCGCCGGGTCGCGCTGCCGGCGTTTCAGGGAGCTGGGCTGGTGGGGCTGGGGTGTTTGACAGCTGCCAGATGTTTTCCTTGCCTCGCAGGGCGAGGGACTCTTCTCCGGGTCTCTGGGGGCTGGCACAGCAGAGCCAGCTGTGCGGGGTGGCCAGGGCTGTAGTGAGCAATGCTCTGGTCCTCAACGGTTTTCACGTTTCCAACGACTCTTTTGGGCAAGAACCCTTACCTGGTGATGCTGACGGGTATCCAGGATCCTTCCCACTGCCTGGATTATAATGATGACATTAACCATACTCCTGAAAGACTGGCTGGCCTCATTCTGCCCAGTCTCCCATTACAGACAAATCCCATTATATCTGAAGCTAAATAGATTCCTCATTTGGCACGCTTTTTTTTTAAAAAAAAAATGTGTTTAAAGCCCATTTTGGAGACTCAGCCCCTTAATGAGCCTGCATTACACTGCCCTAATGCGCACTTAGCGTCAGCCTTTTCGTAGAATCATAGAATCACTAGGTTGGAAAAGACCAATCAGATCATCAAGTCCAACCATTCCCATCAACCACTAAACCCTGCCCCTCAGCACCTCATCCACCTGTCTCTTAAACACCTCCAGGGAAGGTGAATCAACCACCTCCCTGGGCAGCCTGTTCCAGTGCCCAATGACCCTTTCCGTGAATTTTTTTTTCCTAATGTCCAGCCTGAACCTCCCCTGGCAGAGCTTGAGGCCATTCCCTCTTGTCCTGTCCCCTGTCACTTGGGAGAAGAGCCCAGCTCCCTCCTCTCCACAACTTTTAGGTAGTTGTAGAGAGCAATGAGGTCTCCCCTCAGCCTCCTCTTCTTGACATCCAAAGATCTGTGAAGGTGGTAGCTAGCACTCAGGATCACTTGCCAGTGTCCCTACTCACCTACCTGGAGTAGAGGTGACAGCACAAAGACTGGAACAGAACAGTCAGCATTTTCAGGGTGATGTTGCCGTGACCTGGGAGCTTCCTCAGTTTCTGGGTAAACTGAGCTTCACTGCGAATGCGATCTTGGCTGGAGCATAACCATCCCCAGGAAGAATTTCGCCCATGTTTACAAACTCTTCAGTAAAAACGATGTGTACAGCCACTCCGTTTCTCAGATCGTGGTACTGCTGGTAGCAGGCATCAGCTAAAGGTCACTCATTTCCACTCAGCTCTTCTTTTTTTGTCTTTCGGGGCTTTGCTCAAAAGAGCAGGAAACTTTTATGTTGGCACAAATGCCCTACTTCCAGAGCAAAACAGGTGCAGCTGAAGGTTTGTTAGGCATGCTAGATAGCAGATTGACTTTTTCCTGGGAAAGAAGTATGATTTCTTTTGTTAAGAAATTTCAGTATCATTTCCTTTTCAGCCTCATCTGTGTGTTAAATGACACAAACTGGGAATTTACTACATAACATCATTCATTGTTTATCATCTAATAAAGCCCTAGTAGTGTAGGTGACTGATGTGTTTGTAGAGTGGGTGGGAAAAAGCATGGATTAATGCTGTTGGCTTGGATTACTGACAGTGAATTGCAATGCTTCTCCATCTTTAAATACATGCTTAGCAAACCTAGCTATGCAAATTAGCTTGACATATTAGCTTTGGATTGGGTGAGGTTGATACAGCCAAGGCAGAGAGGATGCAGTGCTAAAAGAGGCCCTTTCCCTGGCTAAACACATCAGGTGGGATACAGTCATCATGCTGGGTGGAGGTAGTAAGAATGGATGCAGTGCAAGCGGTGACTCAGCATCAGACTCAGACCTCCTCAGCACCGCAGGCGTGGGGTTGATTCAGATGCCTTGCGGGCTGGCTGTTGCATGCTGACAGACTTGCTCTTGCTGGATATATGTTGAATACCAAGTGGGGATGGTGGAGTCAGCAAAGCTGACTTGATATGGAGCGTCTCAGCGGCTGGGACATAGATACCCTGAGCTATTTACCTCTCTTTTGGGGTCATCCTATATTGGGACTGGTCCACATTTGAGTAGGGCACACCACCTTCACTCAGCAAGCTTCATTTGATGCATGGGGGGGCTGCACTGTTTCTAGAGCTGGGTTTTGACTCTACCTGAGAGCAGTTGTCTCCTGCTTGGTCTCCAGGAGTCCCTTTGGCAGTCCCACATGAACCATGGATTACATACCCTCTAGAAATCAATCTGCCATCAGTAAACTGACAATCAGGACATCTGTTGGAATGCAGCCATGAAATAATCCCAGGCCACCAATGTTGCACTGGCTTTACCCCAACAGCTGGCCTTTAACAATTGCTTCCAAAAGGTCAGGAAAGCCATCAGAAGTTCCCATTAGCTATGACTTGCCTGGGGGACAGAGTGACACAGATGCTTTTTGAATAGGATGAAGGACTGAGCAAGGAGAAAACATTTTTCCCAGTCACTTCTCCTCTATTAGTGCCACCTCGCTGCCATCTGGCTGTGCTTTGCCCTTCTGCTGAAGTCCATCCAGCAGCAAGAACTGGATTTCAGCTGGGTCAGTGTGCTGTGGAGAATCAGGCCTCTTCTCTTCCCCATCAATGGTGGCCTTCTATCCATCACATCAACTTCCTTTGGGGGTAGGGAGCTTTGCAGAGGAAGGACTCCCCATCCTCATATCTTCCTATCTTCCTTCCACACCCACCCTACTTCAGATGAGTCTCTCTTTTTCTACAGCCTTTGCCTTTATCATCTTTACACCAGTGCCTTCCAGGAAATACAGCTTCCCTGCCCTTGGTGCCCTTCATCCTCCTACTGTGTGCCGGAGGATGCCTTGCCACTGCCATCTTCACCCTTCCCTGACTCTCATTCTGAAACAATTACTCTCTTCTCAGACCTTCTCCAACTGCATTTGAAGAAGCCTTTGCTGATGTAATTTCTGCAGCACAGTATGAATCATTTTGCTCCTCTCCTCTAGTTCTCAGCATTTCACGGATCTCCTCTCTCCTCTGTTTTACCAGTTCTTCTGCAGGCCCTTCCTCAGATGTCGCTGGGAGGAGGAGGGAGCAGAGGGAGGAACTCTTAACAAATCAAGCTACAGATGTTTCAAAGACAGAGGGGGCTGTGCTGACTGAGGCTGTACAAATTGGGAGGGCAGAGGAGAAGGGAGCAGCCAGGCTGGTGCAGAAGAAGGACATAGAAGGTTTCATCCGGGGAGCACTCTCTGGCTCACACCCTTCATAAAAGGAGGGGTTGTTTGGGATCAAAGCTCTGTCCAGCTGAGGGACGCTGTGGCACAAGGTACTAGGTGGCAGTTATCTTCTGTGTAGGATGTTATCACAGAATCCTTTTGACTTTACTATGGTGCAAAGCCACCTTTGCCCTGAGGGACCCCTCGGTCTTGCAGGAAGCTGTCCACACCTCTAACGTTGCCATCCATGCAGCTACCTCATGCTCCTTTAGGTGTCCTGCAGACTCTAACATCTCAGCCCTGGCACATTGATGTTCAGTTAGCCCCAGTAAGGATCAGCACGAGTCTGTATGCCCTGGGAGATGCTCACCAAGACTGCATACTCTTGTTGAACCCAGAACTCAAGGGGCAGGCTTCTTCCTAACATCTTCTCTGTGTGTTTTAGAATGATGGAGCCTGGGAGGGCAACCATTAGGACTTCCAGCTAATAACCATACATGCAATGTATCCCTGACGTCTAAGAGTGCTGGTTCTGAGGCTGGAGTAGGAAACAACTGTTGGGAAACTTTAGTCTGGGAAAGCTGTGCAGAGTTAATAGGACTGGGCATCCTGCTTTCTGCTCCAGGCTGGTTCTTTTAGCTCATATCTGCATAGGCTCAACGTGATCTGAACAGGTCTGTCCCATCTCATCAATTAATGGATATTTGGAAGGAGTTCAGCAGCAGAGTAATTGGGAAGAATAGAAATACACTTCACGTGTAATAATCTGTAAAGTGTCTGCCTTTAAAGAGTCATAAGAAAAGGCATACTGGATCAAACCAGGGTATGGTCTGGCCCAGCATCCCATCTCTGAGAGTGGCTAGGAGCAGGTGCATGGAGAAAAGTGGAAAACCAATGCAAGTATGTGTGTGTGTTTCCTCCAGCACTCTCCTTGCTCCAGCTGTATTCTACTCACAGCCAGCCAGGTGTGGTTTCTGTGCATTGAATGATTCTTGAGGGGTTTCTCTTCTCTAGACTTGTCCTGAAACCTGTACAGACTCTCAGCATGCATATCATCCCATGGCAAGGAATTCTGCAGTTCAACTGCAAACAGTGTGAAGAAACATTGTTTTCCTTTACTTTAAATCCAGCTCCTGCCAACTTCACGTATTTCTTTTATTGGAAAAGACAATAAATGTTCAATTATTGTCCATCCTCTTCAACAGAACTCTGAATTAATATGTTATTATATGCTTATGACACATGGTACATAGAGACCTCTTTGCACAGGACATTGTATAAAGATAAGGCTGAATAATAGTTGTTTTGCTGTAGTGCTTCCAGTCCAAGTAGAGAGGGCAGGGAACGAGTGCATTGCAGGAGAGCAGCGTGAGCAGACCATTCTTATCACTGACCTCTTTCTAAAGTTACCTTTTTCTTTTGCAGACAGCCCAGATGGAAAATATGGTGGCAACTCCTGCTCTCAAGCAATTTTCTTCTTTCTTTGCCTGAAGAAGCTCATGCTGAGCAGGATGCAGCAGCCTGCAGCCAGTGGCAGGACCACAGTGTACCCATCCCAGGCCAGACCCACTGCTGACTCGTACTATAAACACTGCATCGCTGAGGATCCTGAGTGGTCCCTCGTCACTGTCCCCTGCCTCACCAACCTCTGCCTCCAGCACATAGCCGACAATTTTGAAAGTAAGCAGGAGTGTTTCCCCATGACACACAGAGAGAGATAGTGTCAGTCCCGGAGACCAGAGGGTCAACAAGGCAGGCAGAGGCATCTGAAAGGCAGTGTGGTACCCAGCCCTGCCAAAGGAACAGATGGGAAGAAATATCCCCTCAGGCACCTAGTTAAACAAACTGTTTAGTTCATAAGTATGTACTTGTACACTCCAGGGATGGCTGTAGTCCTCTGGGCTGCTGTCCAGGATGTGAGTCTGCCCCAGCCTTGTTCTATTCTTTCATCTTCCACCCATGCTCTGCTGGACTTACATGGCCAGGGCTGTGGAACTGCTGTTTCCTTCTCTGAATATGCATCCATTACAGCAGCACTCAGGGGTGGAGCCCATTGTTCTGAGTGCTGTGACAAGAGATGGAGAGTTTTTCCCTGCCGAGAGGGGCTACCACCTCAAAATATGTATTGTGTGCCCACTCTGAGGCCTCCTCTATGGCTTTTGTTTGTGATGTGAATGTGCTTTTGAAACGAGTGGACTGACAAAACTCAGGAAAAAAGAAAATGCATGTCTCATCTAGGAACTGACTGGGAGTGGGGAAGAAAGGGCCTACCTGTCTTTTTGGCTGATTCAGTGAAGTGGTAGCAAAGACCAAAGATACATTGGGATTGTAAAACAGTACAGAGGGGCTCAGTACTGCCTTCCTCCAGGAGCTGATGATAGCTGGGAGTCTGACTTGGGACACCATTGCAGTCCTATCTGTCTGGTCAGTTAGTCTGATGCCAAATGGATTTGACCTATATTGTGTGCACATAAAAGCAGTGTGTGTGGTGTCTTGGGGACTCTCATGCCATTACCTGAGCTGTGCAGCTGCAACTTGTCCACTGCTGTGGCTCTAGCGAGCCTGAGTGAAGCTAGCCCAGGTCTGCATATGTGTCCAATCTTTGCTCACAGGACTTTGCAGAGAAGGTCACTGCCCTGCCAGCTGTAGGACGCTGGAGAATAGACTCTAGGATAAGGCCATGGTAAAACTCTGTGTGTCCTTAGGAAGGAAATGCTACAGAGACAGAGGAAATATAAAGCTAATCCCTTTTGTGTCTAAAATCTGATTTCCCATGTGAAGACAGGCCTCTCCACTGATGACTCCTGTTACTCAGCACTACTGTGTACCTGTCACCAATTATTTGAGATATGAGTATGCATGGCATTTTTCTGGTGCTTTTTACCACAAAGAACTTTCAGCAGACAGAAGCCAGCTGAGACTTGTGTTGATCATTGGGAAAGAAACTGTGGAGAGAAAGCCCCTGGGAAAAGAGAACTTTTATTTCAATACGGTGGACCTAAAGGGTAAGAGTGTGTCTCAGTGGCAAGGAACAGGAATAAGTTCAGGGTAAGACAAACTTCTGAGTTAAGATAGAAAGGAAAAAAAATATAGACAGTTATTCTCAAATATTGTCCTTCAGCGTGCTTTGAAACCAAACAGAGAAAGTTCAACAAATGACAAGCCAAACCCTGCCATTGCTGTAAAGCTGAATTAGCAGTCTTGGAAGCAGATATCTTGGTCTAAATGTAAACTGCATTCAAATTAAATTTAAGCTGGGAGCTGAGTTTCTGATGCAGTTCCCAAATATTAGGGGATTAAACCCAATTACGCTTATGTTATATTGTAAAAGTTAGAAATCCTACACAGAAATGTAGAAGATGAATCCTATACATTTTCTGCCAGCTTGGCTCCCTGCACCAGCTTCTGGCAACTGAGAAGAGAGCCAGTATCAGCAGAGAGGAGGGCCTGGGGGTATGGCTGGGGGCCCGAGCAGAATCATAGCTCCAGCTGTGGTTCTTAAAGCTCAAATCAATCTCTCCTTTTCATGCCTTCCAGAGAACCCTATTTTGGACCATCTTCTGCCTGAGCACCAAAGGAAGGTGTTGGACAGACTCTCTACTGGCCTTCCGCTCACTGTGACTGCCAACCTAATAAGTGATGAGGAATACTGGAAGAGATGCTGTGCTGAGCGCTGGCAAGTGTGTAACATCTCCAATTATGGAGACAGCTGGAAACGAATGTTCTTGGAGCGTCACCTGGAAAACATCCTGAAATGTTTCATCCCTAACACCACAGACCCCAATAAGGTCCTAGACATCATTCCGCTCTGCAAAGACTATGTGCAGAAGCTGGAGGTTGATCAGTTCCTGCCACCAGTGAAGGTGGATCAGAAGGAGGAGACGGATGACCTCTCTGATATGGGGCTTGATGAGGTCCCCATGCATCACTACGACCTCGGAGTTCTCATTACTGCACTCCCTCACCTAGAGGAGCTTCATCTTAGTTACGGTGTGAAGGACTGTGGCATGAACTTCGAGTGGAACCTTTTTAATTTCACCTACCAAGACTGCTGCAACCTGGCTGTTGCTGTGAAGAAGTGCCACAACTTGAAAGTAACATATCTCAAAATGAACCTTTCTTCTTAGCTAGATCTTCAAATTGCCTGGGGACAGAAATCTAGGGACTAGTTTTGCTTGCTTCCTATTGCAAGTTGCAGTCTGGCAGGGTGCAGAGAAGTTGCTGGCTTAGTACTGAGTAACTTGTTCTGCATATGTTCTTATTAGAAGAGATTGTCAGAGGGTCGGCAAGAAAAATACTTGCTCCCACAAAACATGTTCCATGGAGCCCACAAGAAAGCAACAATCCACTCCTAACTCCTCACATATTTCACTGAGGAAGGAGAGGAGAAACCCAGAGAGATATTTTCATAAGGATACATGGTGGTTAAGTTCAGTAAATATTATTTATGCTCAACCTGCTCCAGAGCAGCAGAAACCTCCAAGAACAATATGAGGATACTCATATTTGCCTTAGAGTGATGAGTTTTTTTCTTTCTGGGTGCTAACACAATGCTCAGTTCTGTGGCACCTGCAGTACTTATACTTGGCCCCCAAAATGTCAGCAAAGCGTTGCTATCCAGAGCACAGCCAGACGGAGCTGGCTGAATCCTCTCTCTACAGACTGGCCTGCTTTGAGCAATGCTTGTCTGCTTGGCTTCTAGAAGAGAAATTACTTCTCATGTGGCTATTAAGGTGCCTTGGCCATGAAGGGCATTGCCCTTTGCAGAGAGCACTGTGGTTACCACTAGTGCGTATGCTTGTTTAGACACTGTTTGACTGTGATGTGGGTGAATTCTGCTGTTACTCTCTGCAGATGTTTGGGCAGCTCTATCTCATTTAAATTTATTCCACTATCAGGAGAGCCCATGGAGTTAGAGGAGAGGACCAGGTATTTCCAGGAGATGAACTGTTTCTCCCTAGAATAGATATGGGCCATCAGTGGCATGTCCTGCCTGCTGGAATTATCTGCTCACTATAAAAGCAACTATTTGAGCCTACTGCTGAAGATGTCTGAAGTGAAGGGAGGTGAATCCTGTCTGGAGGGCTATGGGCTTAATTCACTGGAGGTCTTGTACAAAGCTCAGTACAAAGCATTGACAGTTTTGGTGTCCCTTTCCTTTATCCACATAGGTTTTCAAGTTGACACACAGCAATGTAGATGATGACAAGACCAGGCTGCTGGTGCATAACTTGATGGATCACCCCTGCTTGGTGGAGCTGAATTTATCCCATAATCTCATCAAGGACAAGGGGGCACGAGATGTTGGCAAATTGATCAACCACAGCAGATTAGAAACCCTTAATCTGTGTAACAACCAGATCCATCACCTTGGGGCTCAGGCTCTTGCTCATGCCTTGGCTAAGAACTCCACCCTGATCTCTCTGAATCTGCGCCTCAACTGCATGGAGGATGAAGGCGGAGAGGCAATTGGCCGTGCTCTGCTGACCAACACCACCCTGAAGTCCATCCATCTGGGAAGTAATAACCTATCAGAGCCAACCGCTGTACTTTTCTCCCAGGTCCTGGCTAAGAACACCACCCTGACAAGTATCAACTTCTCATGCAACCACCTGGGGCTGGTAAGAGAAAACCCTTCTCCCTGAAGTTTGTAAGCCTATGTGGTGGCCTTGCAAAGCAGGTGCTGAGCCTGCCCTGCCTCAAGGCTGCAGAAGCAAATGCACCCCTCACTTTGCAATCTTGCGACAACAGCAATCAGTTGTGAGCAGGGAACAGACTAGCAGACAGCAGGAAGGGGAAGGGCATCTTCTGTGACCACATACGCATTTATCTCGCTTGCTACATCTAGGTCTGTCCACAGGGCTGAATCTGGCTTCCAGGCTCTGGGCTTTTGGGCAGAGAGGGATTCCCCCCAACCCCAGAAACTGAAAACCAGCAAGTATGTCTCAGAAAAATCACAGCCACTTCACACACGTGGGAGTAGAAAATAATGATAGGCAGTATGAGATGTGAGCCTTATGCATATCCTCTGTACTTTGAATCTGCTATGCCATCTGTCACTCAGCAGCACACAGATAGTGTCACCCTTCCCAGAATCTCTTCTGTCCATCATGTGCTCAGGAGAGACTGTTAGAAAATTGGCTTGGTTGTTGAGCTGCTTTAACTCACCCTGCAGCTCTGGAGCAGTGCGGTAGGTCAAATGTGTCACATCTGGCTTACATTTTCTAGACAGAGGAGCACCCACAGATCTTACCTACATCCCTAACAACTGCAGTATGCAACATGCCCACAAACCAAATCACTCCTCTCCTTCTGATTAAAAAGAGCTTTAGAAATCTAAAACTAGACAGCCAAATGCAATCATGCTGGCTTTTAAACTTTCTGCACTGCCTCAATTTTTCTCACTGTCACAATAAAGAGTCAGTAAGACCAGCTGTCCCTGCTGGCAGGAATATTGGCATCAATATGTTTGACAATGGTTTTAAAAGGATTTGATGGCAGAAAACCTTTTGTGAGTTCTGAGGTTTATGGTCCTCGATGTAGAAAACCATTTGAATCTAACAATACAAGGGGGCAAAGGTTGGAAAGAAGAATTTTTGCTTAGCAAATAATCTCTGTGGTTAGCATCTTCCTTCTGATGAGTTCTCCTGGTACCCATTTGTGAAGCTCCACAGCAGCCCAACAAGTGGGCTGGTGGTATTATCTTTGGGGTAATGGAAGAGCATCAAATTCTTACCTCCATACCCCATTAAAAACAGATTCCTTTCCTGTCCTTTTTGCCCAGTACTTTTTAGCAAAAGGTCTAAGAAGCAGGGTGCTCAGATGAGGGGACTGCCTGGATGGAGGAGATGTGGGCAGGAGACATATTTGGTACCTGAAAGAGAATAGCTCTAGTGGGGAAAATTCAAATTGTCACATCCCTAAAGATAGTGCTTCAGGTAAGGGATTAAAATGTCTCAAAGTAAGTTGTCTCTCTAAGGGTATCTACATTGCATTTTCTGTCCCATACATCCTGGACTTCAGTTGTGTGAGATGTTCCCCGCAATAAAGCCAACTCAGCTTGGGAAATAGCATCCAGGCAGGAGACTGCCAGCACTGAGGCTCTCACCACTGCCAAGATGACAAGCAGCACACTAAACACACTGCCCTTTGTCCCCAGCCAGCAATGAGCTGGGGACCAGGAGACAGGGTAGAGCAGAGAGTCTTCTCAGGTTATCATCTCCAGCTGTGCTATTAACCAGCCTGAGCTTGAGAAGTCCTGACACAGTACCCAGAGGGAATCATTAGCATGTGTCATATCACTGAGTGCTGCATAAGTTTACACTCTTTTCCCGTGTACTTCTCTTGTGAACAACATTTCAGGGCTGGGCAAAGGCCTTCTCCGCTTTTGGTATCATATCATAGGTTCCCCTCCACCAGCAGCAAGGAAGCACAGGAGAAGTTGCCTCAGGGAGGGAGAAAATACAACAATAAACTTCACTTTTGGATCTCCTCCTTTAACCCCTCTTTCTTACCTCTTTGCAGGATGGTGGGAAGCATCTGCTTGATGGACTGGCAGATAACAAGGCTTTGACTGAGTTCGACCTACGCCTGTCAGAGGTGGGCCAGGAGATCGAGTTCCTCATTCAACAAATTGTATGGTCCAACAGGGAAGTGGCAAAGCTGGGACCTCTGCAGCGACCCCCTGCCAAACCCCTCTGAAGAAAATACTCCAGAGAGCAATGAGCTTTGCAGGTGCAGCATTGGAGATAACTTTACTTCAGAGACTTGTTTTTATTCATATTTCTAAGAAACACTCAACTCGTGGCTGCCACTTCAGCCTTCTCCAGATCCCCATCATCCAACCTGCGACTTAATATGAGACAGACATTAGAACTCCTGATGCAGAAGCAACCTGTCTCTTGAATCTGCTCTCCCACTGCACCTAAGGTTAAATCCAACTCCCTCTGGTGTTTCTTACATTCTCTGGCAGCACATTTAGTTCAGGTGACTGGATGTTGTTTGTTTTTATAGCAAAATATGTCTGGAGTCTCAAATATGGGTGGTGAAAAAAAATTGATAAATGATAGGTCTTTCCACCACAGTTTCCTGCTTTGCCATGTTTCTGGTCAATGCTAACCTGCTTTGCAAAGAGGTAAATTCTGTATAACAAGATGCTTACCTTAACTAGTAGGTAGTTGGTAACCTTGACCTCATTGCAAACCTATCAAAAAACTCTCTGTTTCACATAACTTCAAGCTTGAGGGGTCCCTGCAGGACTGCTGGCCCACACAGCCTACAGGGCTAAAAACAGAGCAGTCCCACAAGCTATGGCCACCTGAGGGCAAGATGGGGCACATACCTGATTGCCTCAGTTCTTCAACCACCCCACTTAGGAGAGGTCACAGCAGGGAATTAAGTAAGCAGGTTGACCTCCACCCATCCACTCCCATCGGTTGAGCAATGCAAGAGCTTCACAAGCCTCCCAGCCCTGCCCAGTAACAGTACTCACAGACCCACCACTGGCAGCCACCTCAGTGAATCATCTGAAACTTTTATTACACCGATTTGGTTTACAATCTTTGTACTTTGATATTTCCAACAAAAAAGGCAACATTGTGATATACGGTTTTTACATATATAGAGAGACAGACAGAGCTAGATCTTATTGACAGAGTTGAAAAGTAAAAACTGTTTCCCAGTGTTCACAAAAGAATTTGTTCACCATGTACCCGCTTCTGCCTTGCTCTGCCTGATGCATACAGACACCCGCATTGCTGCTGGCCACCAGCCCCTGGCCAACAAGACTTTTACCTGCATTATGGTTCCTCCTTATGGATCATAAAGTATAGAGTGTGAGGCTGTCCCTTGTGGCAGCAGCCACACAGAGGGTGCCAAGAGGGCTCAGCCTCATGCTCTCACAGGTCTGTGTAGCTCCCTTTCCAACTATTTGTGGATGCTCTAGGGGCTACATCTGCAAGAAAACTTAACCAGTGACAGCAGCTGTGATACATCTCCACCTGGGCATCTCCTACTATTTGTTTCTCGTCCTCGAGACCGAGGTATTGAATAGATTTGTTTCTTTTTATTTGCATTTACAAAATATTTCCACTGAATTACACACCTGAATGAGATGAGAACTTGTGTTCAGAAACAGCAGAAAAGACCCAGATCAGCATCAGACTGATGAAGGAACAGCTCCAGCAGCGAGGGTGGGTTGGGAGGTTAATGGAGGTGGTCTGGTCCTGGGGAAGCCTGCCTGTAGCTCCAAGTACAGGGCTGCATCAGGTCAGCCAGTTGTGCAATGAAAGCTCGTGCTGGGAAGGCAGCAATGAGATTCCTCAGACATGCTAGCAGACACTTGAGGAATTGGCCACCAGAGCCAGTGAGGAACAAGGAAAGAAAAGGGCTTGGGAAAATGTATCATCACCAGAACAACTATTGACTCACTTTCTAGGATTCTTGCATCTCCTCTTCCTACAAATGGCCAAGACAGTGAACACCATGTGAGCACCCTCAAAACCCACTCCTGTGATGCCACACAGGAATTACTGGACAGGTAGCTGCTGCCTGGAAAACTCTTTGCCTTCCCTCCTTTCAATCTCTTGGCCAAAGAGCAAAGCCACACACTACTTGCCTACATCCAAGACCAACAGTCCACACTATCTGCCAGTTTGCAAAGGTGGAAAACATTTCAAATGCCATGCCTACTGGTAAAAATGAAAGCTTCGACAGCAACAGCAAATTGCCTGAGTGTGAAGACCATGGTGTGGGACTGCCTTGCAGAGCATTAACTAGCAGGTCACTCTGGTGGGAAGGGCACGTGCCAACACAGGGCAAGAACGAAGCCCTTGGCTCCCCCATGAGATTCATCCCTAGGATCCATTCCAGGGCTTTGAGATGGAGGGTCAGCTGTGGGCCTGCATCCTGAGGAGGGAACATCCTCCAGCACCTTGCCTGGGAGCTGGTCTTACTTCCACTGCCATCCACCAATGCGGCATGAATCACACAGAATCACAGAACAGTTTGGTTTGGAAGAGACCTGCAAAGGCCATCTAGTCCAATGCCCCCGCAGTGAGCAGGGCTACCTTCAACTATTGAGCAGCACTCAGCAGCAGAGAGACCCCTGCCAAGCTGAGAGGATCCCCTGGCCCATGGGTCTTTGCCAGAGAGATGAGGGGAGACAGAGGTAGCTGGGAAGTAAAGGAGGGGGAATGACGCAAAGGCTCACACTTGGGCTGTGCCAGCAGGTGCCCCATTGGGCCAGAGAAGAGGCACCCGGCTGGCTCCCCCCTGCAGCAGATGGTGAACCCTGCTTCCACTGCTCTGAGCACAGTGCGTGTGGTAGTAGGAGCCGGTGGCTGACTTCCCAAGCCTGGCAGCTTCTGCTTTCAGTGATCCATGCATCTATTTGCAAGGTGTCACACTGGCATATGTCGTAAACAGGACAGAAGGTTGATTTTGAGCACTGACTGGGAGTGGAGGAGCAGGGTGCTGCAGAGAAGGGCGGAGGCCGTGCATGGAAATGGTTGCTGTGTTCAGCCTCCCTTTGCTCTGACTGAACTGGATTTGTCCACACTGAGCTTCTGTCCCTGCCAGCCAGGCACCTGCCGGCCCTCTGCCCAGTCAGACAAGGTGCTGGTGGCTGAGGTTCAATAGCACGAGGAAAAGGCGGAGGGGTGGCAGTGTGCTGTCCCAGGGACAGCACAGCAGAGCCATCTCCAAACTGAGAGCGTGAGGGCCCGGGCGGGCTCAGAGCACTTCCATGTCACCTCTTATAGGGGTAAACCATGAAAATGGACTGAGAAGTAAATGCCCAGTTTGTAAAATACAGGACCAAGCTCTTACTGGCCTGAAACACACACAGTGCAGGCCATTGCCCTGCACCCCAGACAACTGATGCAACCTCTCCCGATTGCCAGGGACCCTGTCACCACCTACAGCACCCATGTTCTATGTGCAGCATCCTCCTTCCAAATTCAGTCACCATCTAGCCCTGGCCAGGGCCCGCACATCACCTTGCTGATGGGGCACTTTTTGCTAACCTAGACCCCCTCCTGCTCCCTTCAGTCACAGCAAAGTCTCAGCTTATGTAGCTGGGAAGCAGCATAGAGCCAAACCCTGCATCAGCTTCCCTAAAAATGAAGTGTTCCTCCTCCCTACAGGCTATGCCTGAAATAGCCATGCCTGTCAGATCCCCATCCCTGGCCATGATGGATTAGCTTCTCCAAGGCACAAGGCAATTTATTCATTAGTGACATTTACACCTTGTGGCTGCATTAGCCATTGCAGCTTGGTGACATGTGCTGGAGCTGTCAGTGCTGGGCTTGGAGGCAACATCGCTGCTTTGACAGTGAAGCGAGGCTTGGCCTGGGCACTGCAGCTTCGAAACACCTCCTACCTCACTCCTCAGCCAGAGCATACATAGCTTGCTTTGAAAGCCCACTTCATTTCCAGACTTCTCCACCAAATGCCCTGTTCCCTCTGTTTCCTTCCCACTCTCCCTGCCTCACAGCACTGCTGCTCCAGCACAGCAGCATCCTACCCTGTCTTGCCTCATGTCTCCCATCAAAACCACTGCATCTGCAATGCCTTTTATAGACGTTTTCATACACGCCCTCCTCTCCACATGTGCTGCTGAGCATTTAGATGCTATTCTGCCCTCCTCAGTTAGCTCCTCTATCAGCTGTGCCTTGTTCAGCCCACACCAAAGCTGCTCTCAGTCCCAGTGGAGAAGCACAGAGACCATGTTTAGTGACTTCCCAGCAGTCGTGCTGCTTTCACCATGATGCTGTCCCCTAGTCTCGTACCACCACAACAGCCAACCTGCCTCTCCTCCCCAGGAACAGCACCAGGACCACCAAAATGTCAATGTTCTCTAACTTTGGTCTGTTGAACTTACCCTGTCTACAAACGTTCAGAGAATTGCTGTGGAATTCTCTGGGAAAGCATAAAGTGATTCAAATGTGAGGCTAGGATGTGCTGCAATGCTCTGCAGGCTGTGGTCTCTCCATCAAGCAAGCATGAGGCATGCCAGGGTAGGGAGCACTGTTGGAAGGCCATGCACATAGGTAAAGCAGCAGGTTATGGTGAGGTCTGGCCACCAGCACACCTGAGGTCATCATGCATCTGCTGGCATCTCACAGCTGGCCCACGGCGCCTAGCAAGTAAAGGTCTGAAACGATGCAAGCGCAAGGCCTCAGAGGAGTTAGGGGGAGTGCTCTGGCTAGCTGAGAGGAATAACAGTTTTCACACTGCATTTGGAGACGGTGAGAGAGCTGGAGAGTGCTGGCCAGGGTGTAGACAGAGCAGCTCCTGTTTCAGACAGGCAGCAAGGGATTAGCTTGTTCTAAAACACAGCTTGCTCCATGCTTTTATCCCTGCTTCCTGCCACTCACTGCAGCAAATGTGACACTTCACACAGTCTCCTCACAAAAACCAGGTCAGGAGTTTCATCTCACAAGAAACAAGTAATGCTCTGTCATTCTGCAAACCCCTTTGCTGCAAGGACAGATGGGCAACACCAGTCCAAAGCCACAAACACACAAACCCTCTGCAGGGCCATGGGTCCCGGCCGTACACATGAGAACACAGAAGCCCACCCTGCCATGCACACATACTTGGGTGGATGGCCTGGTCACACTTCCAGGGACAGAGGAAGACTTTATAAACTCCAGTCGCTATTCCTGATTAGCCTACCCCACTGCAAAGCCACAGGTCTGCCATCCCAGTCTTCCATGAGCATTTCTTCTCCACCAGCACTGCATATTTTTAAGAGAGCTAGCTGAAGAAGAGTGTTTAAACCCAACTTATTATCCAAATTTAAATTTTGTAAGCAGGAAACAGCCACCTGAAATGCTCCTCACAGCTGTTAAGACTTTTTATTCTCATTTCAATTTGAAAAAGCCATTGGCATTTCCAAAATGAAATCCTGTTATATTGGAGTCTGGTTGTTACCACATTATTCCCAACCAGCTGAGCAGTGCTGCACACACTGCTTCATCAGATGCTCCATTACTTTCCCTACCCTCCACTCAGCCCCTAGGGACGGGCTTTCCCTCAAAGGGCAGGTGCAGCACAAACATAGCCCACTAGCTTCTGCCTGGGCTGAGCAAGAGGCAACGTCTGCTTTCAGCTGATCCTCTCTCTACATCTGCTTCTGGAGATGCATATAGACTCAGGCCTGGATTTTGCCAAACCTTTTTTACCCTGACCAGTTCGTGGGCTACTATCCAAAGTCTGAATTCATGGCACAGCAGCTGACAGTGCTGCTAATGGATATTGGGACCATAGGACCGATACAAAATACTAAGTCATCTCACCACATTCTAGCTATGCTTTTTCTTTCACTAATGTGAGTAGCTAAGATTGCAGAAGCAGCTTGTGCTGATGGAGAGTGAAAGAACCTTGTGTGTCTGCGTGAAGTTACTTTGCTCTACAAAGTCCACTAAATTATAATCACAGTAGGTGATCCATCTGTTCCCGAAGTTCGAAGGACAGGGGAAAGTTCAGGATGGGCACCAATTTCTCACAAGCTTCTTTTCCCCAAATGAATTTTACAAAAACCAAATGAACAAACAAAAAGCCCCAACAAAACCAGTCTTCCTCAGGAGGAGGGGAGGAATAAAACCCACTTAGCTTTCCAGCAGCCACTGTGCTTATTCTCAGTGCTGAATGGCCATGCTGCACATTGTAATGGGCTCCTGAAAACTCAGCAGCTTCTGGAAGTGTTGCATAGGTGGATGATGTACCAGTTAGTAGAGCCTGTTATTTAGCTGCAGGAAGAGAAGCTTGCTGAACTCCACAAAGAAACCGTCCCTTCCTCAGGACAGACAGATGAGGTGAGGAGGGAAGGAGGAAGGAGATGCCACGAGGCCATGGGTCTTGCAGGTTCAATTCTGTCCTCAGGACCTCTTTTTCCTTGTGTGCAGAAAAGCTATGGTCGTGTGGGAGAAGGCTCCTCTCCCACAGAGGTCAATTTTCTTGTTAGCTTCCTTTTGAGAGAGTTGACGAGATTGCATCCATGAACATAACGTTTCCCTTGGCAGAGCAGCTGTGATGGAGGCAGTAGAGCAGAACAATTCAACCCACTGCTTGTAGAGACAGTAGATATTTAACATTCATTCACGTTGGCCAAGTCCCAACATGAACTCCATGCATCAAAGCAACAATGTGACAGATGTATTTGTCTGGACTCAAGGACTCTGAGGAGCTGCTAAGCCAAGCTCACATTTGTATAGTACCACTGGCTTCAATAAAATTACACTAGAAATAAACATAGCCCATTAATTTCTACCTGAAATGTGACCAAGCTCCTTTCCCCTTTTCCAGAATGCCCATAGGGAAAAGAGCCCTAGGCAGGCTCAGCCACAAGTTCCCACTTAGCTCCCAAGACCTATGAACCCGCCTTTGGTTCCCACACATACCTGGCTCAGTGGAGACTCTAGGCCCACGTGCATCATGGAGGCAGTATTACCAAACAGAGCCAACACTAAAGCCATGCTCCATTTCTGAGATGAAATGTATTCAGAACATAGTCGTATGGACCTTATTCTAACCACTCTATATGACTGAAACGTGATTAAAAGCACATATCACAAAGTGAGTTTTATAGCTCTTTGGTAACGCAAGTTCCTGGTGTTGTAGTATTTCAGACCCATGTCCTACAGCTACTGCAGCAGGTTAGGAGCACACTGCAGCAAGGTTGTACCCTACTAAAAGTAAGCCAGCACCCTGGTGATAATAGACAGCAGTACTGAAGCAATAATTGGAAAGGTTAGAGGGAGGGCTTAAAAGGTATTGTTCTTCTCTTAGGCTGATCAGCAGGCAATGATTTATTGGCATTGGATGCTACCTAATTTTCTGAAACTTCCACTTAATAAACCACTCCCCGTGGTCCCCTCTCCATGGACATTCTTAAGAGTTACTAAACAGCTCTGCAGCCTCTCAAGCATGAGTATAAAGACACCAAACAGGACAGGGATGGGCTCAGTGTCTAACATGTATTTTATGGGGACACAAAAGGAACAGGTGCTTGCTTGTTTGAAGTCAGAAAAAAATAGCAGCTTCCCCAGCACTAATCCTGAATATTTTCCTGGACTACGGGAGGCTTGGTGTTGGTCATAAGATTTCCTCTTCTTGTCCTAACAAATGCCACTACGAAAAGCCCTCTCTGAAATCTCCCTCCTTGGTGTGACCTGCATGACATGCAGTGGGCTCAAAAAGTACCACCAGGCTGGTTGTTGTCACCACCTGGTTTTGGCTGAACAAAGAACTGGGCACTGTATGGAAAGCTTCCAGTGTGTACCGAAAGATGGATGAATGAGTGGTGATATGTCTTGAGGAACAGTTAATTCAGAGCTCCTCATATGCTCACGCTCCTCCTAGTTCAGGAAAGCTGGAGAGCTTTTAAGTACCCAGCAAGCAAACCGTCAACAAGAGGAAACACCAAACAGCCCAAACTTATGGTCCAGTCTTGCAGCAGTGAGGACTAGCTCTCTTCTAGGAACGTATTAATACCATGAAGCACCAAGAAGACAAGCTGACAGTGTATCTGCTTCACTAGTCCCAGTATGAGAGGAAAGCCTGCTGACAAGTGCAATGCTGAGCCTGGGAAGCTGCAATGGGTGAAAGACGTATGGAAAAAACCAAAGTTGTCTGACTGCAGAGATCCACTAGTTATGCTCCCTTGTACTGATGAGTGCATGGTTTTCACCCTCCCAAAAGAGGATGCAAGCTGTCCTGTTTTCCTTGAGTAAGGGGTCAGCAGTTCTGAGTACTTTGCTCACTTTGAAGAGACCTGCACCAGAAATGAGGACACAGCCATCCTGACAGACCAAGGCACTGTGGGCACCTTTGGCCTCTCTTCTCAGCCAGGTCAGGCTTAGAGTAGAAAGGATATACTCACTACACAAGGAAAACTTCAGCACCATCATGCAAGCCAGTTTGTCCAGTAAGAACCTGGGGGAGAAAAGACCCTGGAATTGGTGAATGGAAGGCTGCAGAAACCAGATAACACCTGCTTGTGTTGGGAAGGCCATGGGGGAAAGGAGCAGAGCCAATTAAACTCACCAGTCAATGGAGGAGAAGTAATGGGATTAAGATACAGCAGGAAGAATTCAGGTTAGATAGAAGGGAGAAGGCTATAATGAAAGGAGCAGACTGGACCATCGACTGAGCTGCCAAAGGAATCGTCATCACCAACACAGACATGGCAGAGAACAGACATAAGTCTGCAGGAAGAGCAGGCGCCTGACTGCTGCTGAGCCTGGAGCTGTGGCGGGTGGACGTCTGTGTGCCGGGGGAGATGGGACCACTCCACTGCAGACAGGCTGTGCGCCAGAAGAGGGACAGACTGTCTTTGGATATCTGTGCTGATAACCTGAGACACAAGCAGAATTAAATCAGCTGCCTTTTGCCCAGGGCACTAGGGTTCCTCACCAACACTTAAGAGGAAATGTATATGTGCCCAGCCCTTCTTCTGCCTGCATCCCTCACTGGGGGTGGGAAAGGAGGGCCCAGTTGTCTGCCATGGACTTCCCTGCCTGGATAGACATGCTGCCCAGCTATTGCAGGCAGGGAGATGGAAAGGGAGCATAACTCCAGCTTCAATCTATCCTCTTCACCCCTACTACTTCCCTGCCAAGACACCAGGCAGTTCTTGACCCTCCTGCCCACTTCTGCTCTCCTCTCATGCCTAAGTATGCCATCCCCATTTCCTGAACCTAAGACAGGGCAGGAAGGTCTCCAGCCTGGCAAGAATGGAGCAGGATGGACTCGGGGCTGGGGAAGGGGCTAGCTCCACCACACGCAGTGGGGTAGGAGGGTCAAGGATAAGAGGAAGTGATCTCTGAAAAATCCTGGCATGCAGTGTGAGAGCACTGGTGAGAGAAGTTCCGCTCCTCGGGGTGCTGAGTGTCTGGCATGGCCATAGGCTGTGGCACTGGGACTACATATGGGGCCACATCTGGGACCTGGCATTACATGCATGGGGAAGATGTTCAGCAGCAGGAAGACTGTGCATGGATCCTGCAGGCCAGAACAGCAGCCATGCCTCAAAGACACGTGTATCCACCTGGACAGGCCACCTCCACAATAACATTTCATGTGTAAAAATGGGGCCAGAGGAATAAACTCAGAAAATCTCATGAAGAGGCCTGGAAAGAGCCAAGGACAAAGTGCCTGAAAGCAGAACTCTGCTGCAGGCACTAAAGGACAGGGGCACAGAGACCCTGCTAATCTGTCTCTATTCTGAGGACTGTCTTTGCCCCAAGGAGCTAAAAGACCTGCCAGACTTCTGATAAATCCATCTGTCCAAGGCACCTTGGAGGCTGGAGATAGAAAGATGGGCCACCACAGCCTAATTTAAGCCACATGTTAGGGATTTCAAAGGGAACTTATTGGGAAGGACAAGCAGACCACTTTCCTCACTAAAGACCCATTGCGGCTCCATTGACTAATGGATCTCCTGATTCACCAGGACACACAAGCGCAGACCGTTATCTCCCCAGAGTCACAAGCATTGGCCTTGGCTTACACTAGACCCTTGGAGAAAGAAGTACAAACACACACCAAACCAAATGTGTCCTGATGCAAGAAAATCCCAGGGCAGCCAAGGGGGCTGTAGCAGCTTTCACTGGGTCTGAATCTGTGCCAATAATGATGAGAACAAAAGGCAGAGGAAGGATGTGCCCATATTGGGGACCTCCCGCTTCCCTGTTTTCTCTTATTTAAGCAAATACCTAGATCTGGCAGTGATAGTAAGGGCAGATGACAAGACAGAATCATAATAGGGTGGGATTTTAAAAGCATTTCTGTTCAAACTAAAATTTTTCAGAGTCTAGCCTTTGAGATCCTGAAGGACAATGGCAAGAGACACCAGCCAGGACATGCAAGGTACAAAGAGTAGAACAGACCACTCTGGGGGCAAAGACAAACAGAGCCTTATAATTCCCACAGGCATTAACTGCTCCAGGCAGATTTTCAAAAGAGGACAGATGTGGTAGAAGAGTTCATTTGCATCCTCCCCAGGACCTAGGAGGAAGCAGTACAGCAGTGTGACCAGAGAAACAGACCTTTCATTAATAAGTTGGCAGCGGGAAGACTGGTTGAACTAAAAATGCCTCACTGTTTGCTGTAGCATCTTACCCTTCTGTGATGGATGCAGAGGCAAACACCAAGCTTGGACACTCAGGTTCTAATGGACTTGCTCTTGTCACCCAGGATGTGCTGTTCTCAGCTGCTGTTTGACCCACTGGATGAGGGAAGCATGGTGGAAGAGGAGCAGTGGTGTCTGGAGAAATTGCTAGCTGATTTGGCATGCACTGTCTCAAAGAGCTGACTGAAAAGGAGACAACTTTTCTGAGAACAGAGAGATACAAGAAATCTGGGGATGTGTTGATAGAGAAGTAAAAGCTGGGTGCCTGCATTCTGCAGCCACTGATGCAGATTCATGACATGAAGCCTCCTGGCGCAACATCACTGAGAGCTTTTCCAGAAGGATAGAAGGGGCAGCATAGAGCTCAGAGCAGACCAACCTGCCCTGACAAGAGCAAAGCACTCCCCTCCCCACATCAGCCAAACTGGGCTACACAGAAGCCACCCCACTTCTCAGTCTGACACTTTTCTACAAAAATCTCTATAGTGCAATCTCTTGGTTTTAAGCAGGTTCCCCTCTAATGTATCCTCAGTCCCTGTTCTGCAGAGCATCCTCCAGGGCAGATGCCTCCCAGCTGCGGGACCTGCAAGCACAGTGGTGCCTTACAATAGGGAAATCCCTTTGTTCTTCATTTCCCCAGCCCAGATTCCCAACACTCCAGCATGCTTTTGCATCAATCCCTCCAAGCCCCTCAGAGCTCTTTG
The DNA here is from genome assembly GCA_013389865.1 of Piaya cayana. Lineage (NCBI taxonomy): Eukaryota > Metazoa > Chordata > Aves > Cuculiformes > Coccyzidae > Piaya > Piaya cayana. Next base: position 140,389 of record WAAB01024609.1, on the reverse strand, counting down.
CCAAAGCCCAGTTGCCAAGAGCCTGCAGCTCAGAGTCTGCAGACAGAGCCCAGCCTGATCTCATGCAAAATTCACTCTTGCAAACATGCACCAACCTGCTGCTCTACTATCAATAGGTGAACTACAACTGAACCTACCAGAGCCTTCGTTGATGCGTGTCTGTACCGATTAGGACACACTTCAAAGCCAGGAAGGGACCCCAGCCACTTGACACGCCGCGCCTATTACCACGATGCCTGTCCCAGTGTCATCCTCTTCCCTTTCCTTAGCTCCTTGGGAACCTCTTGTTTTCTCTTTTCAGCTGAGCCTTCCTCCAGCAAGTGGATCAGTAGCATTGCAGAATTCTGCTTCATCTGGGTTTGCACATTCACCCCTTCCCCGGTGCTCCCTGCCTGCTGTAATCCCAAAACAAAAGCCCTTTACCTAGGGGATGCTGAGGCTTCCTAAGGAGCCGAGCCTGGGATCCTCTGCATGTGGTGCCATTCCCAGCAGTGAGAACAGAGTAACAGTCGAAGCATGGTCTAAAAAAAAAAAAAGTGGGGAGGATGGGGAACGGTCAGGGTGAAGGGAAAGAGCTGGATTCGTGGCTTTCGGCCTTTGCTCTAACCTGCTGCTCAGCTCCAGGTGCTTGGGTGCCCAAGACCTTTTGGCACAGGCAGGTACATGCTGCTCCCAAAGGGCCTGTTCCTTTCCACCCTGCAAGGTGTCTTGCTCCATCGTGGGCAGCGGGTTGGGCAGAGGTGCAGCAGGGTGCTTTCTGGTGGCTGCTGGTTCCTCAGAGCACGAGCCAGCCTGAATCCAGGGCTGGGAGCCAAAGCACTCCCCTCCCCACATCAGGCCTGTCTTTTTATTCCCCCTTTTAGATCTTGATGCCATGAATTATGGGTTTGGGGTTGGTTTGGTTAGGTTTTTTTTGCATGTGGTGGTTGGTCTAGAGTTCTGTGCCACATCTTGGGGAGCATGAGCACTCACCCCTTTGGGAGGTCAGAGCCATGGCAGGGAGGAGCTTTCACTGGCCGCCAGAGTGAGATGCCGTGTCTGCTCCATCCTGATATTCTCCTGGGCCATCTCCCTCCTTGTGCTCCTCTCCCCAAATCCTGTGCTGGCTCTGGCCAGGCAACAGACAATGAGATCTCACTGCGCTCTTCTTTCACAGTGAGGTCTCCACACAGGACCCATTTCGGTGGAGGTGACGGTGGTCGTGGTTCAGGCAGCCTTCATTGCGGTGCACGATGAGAATGGGAAAGTAGAGGGCGTCCTGGTAAGGAGGGGGGTCTTCCTCCTCCACAGTCACCTGGCTGGAGAGGCGAGTCTGCTCCGTGGGACAGCTCTGCTCATTCAGGCTCCCACTCCTGCTCTGCCAGAGACAGCTGCGTCGAGAGCCATACAGGCGGCCCAGGGAGAAGCGGCTGCTGCTGAAGGGAATCCTGGGGCTGCCGTTGCAGATGCTCAGGGCACTGCGGGAGAAGATGGAGGAGCTGCTTATAGTCCTGTGGCACCGCTCACAGTTCTGCCGGTAGCCACCATACCGGCAAGCAGAGTAGCTAGTGCAACCAGAAAGCCCCACCAAGTCCATCAGGACCGCTTCCGAGTAGCTCGGCACCAGCTGTTGGTTGGATCGAATGTGCCACTCCAGCTCAGTACTGTCCACCGTGTTGACGCGGGGCATCCTACGGCAGAAGGAACGCTCCTCAGCTGGTGTCACCGCCACATAGTCAAACCCAAAGAGTTTCTCCACATGGTAATGGACATAGGAGGTGCGATACTCATTTAGCACCCTCAGGGGCCAGGACAGGGTCAGCAGAGCTGCCACCCAGAAGACATAGTGGGACACATACCAAGGCAGGTTGTCTGGGTCAGAAAAGGCCACCATGTATTCCTTGAAGTCCACGTTTTTGAGATGCATCCCCTCTCTGGCCTCCATGTAGTCATCTAGGCCCTCGTTCTCCGTGAAGAAGCGGGCACGCTGAGTAAGGTAGGAGTTCTCTGACTCGACATTAGCAAAGCTGAAACACTTGGTGAAGCGGAGCCGTGTGGCTGGGTAGCTCTCCAAGTCAATGAGATCCTTGGAGATGTCCTTAACACCACAATTGGAATAATCAAACTCTGCTTCTGCCACATGGGTGTTGACCCGCTCGTGATACACTTGTGTGGTGGTGTAGGCATCCCCATTGCGGTAGCGGGTAACCTGCCGGGTCCTACGGACGTAGTGGTAGCTGATCGCCTTCCACCAGATGCAGGGGGTAGCCTGCTGCATCCGCTGCACACGCTCATGAACACTTTCCACATCCACTTTGTACTGCAGCTCATTGCGGGTGTAGCAGTGCCAGCACTCCACTAGGTACACCACATAGAGCATGACCAGGAAGGCCAAGGGGATGTAGACGTAGCCGTTGGAACAGGGGCTGTCATGGTACATCATGGACTTGCCCTTGTAAGCGCTGTCAAAGGTCAGCCGAGTCACCTTGGTGACATGGCACCAGGTCATGGCTCCCATGCAGCCATACATGAGGAGGGACAGCAGCAGGCATTTCCAGTGCGACTCTCGGCACAGGGACTTGCTGAGAGACTGCTTCACCGGCCGCTGCTGCTCCAGGGGACCAGGAAAAGAGGAGAGAAAACAAGAGAGGAGTCAGTAGGCTGCAGTGGCAGGGGGAAAAGGGAGCAAGCAGTGGGTTGCTGCAGTGGCACCTGTGGCAATGTGAACGGGACAAAATGCCATAGGGTTCCTAGCCTCAGCAGGCAGGTCAGAGGCCGGGATGACAGTCCCACAGTGCAGGTGGATGTTGCCCTTATTTCCCTTTACAGTGTTCTGCCCCAGCTTGGCAGATGGCTAAAGCCCACTTGGATGTGAAGAGCAGCAGAAGGCAACTCTGCTGGCCTGCATCCCAAGCATCCTCCTTCTTCAGTGGTGAGTAACTGCCACCACTGCCACATCCCAGGGAGGTGTACTGAAGCACAGCAAGATAGAGGCTGGGGGATGTCCTCTGCATCCATCCCACCAACACAAACAGCTCTAATTGATGGGTCATTTCATCTGAACACCTCACCACAGCTCACCCCAACCTGCCTCTCACTGCTCGCACATGAGTCTCTCCCCCTTTCCCAGTAAAAACTGACAGCACTTGCCTGAGGTGTAAGGCAGAGAAAGGGACCTTCTGAGGCTGGAAAGGCCTCTGTTTGGTAATGGTGATTCCCAACACAATACTTGGCAGCCAAAGGGGCTCTGAAGTGCTTCTCAAGTGCTTTATAAACCACACAAGTGGGAAAGTACTTTTCCACAATCGAAACACAGCCACCTCTGATGTGAAAGAAAGAAGATGTGGAATAATGTCCTGGAAGGTGTTCAAGCTGGAAGAGAAGAGCACACCACTGCTCTGCAGCAGCAGGGAGGGTGAGTAGACAGACAGGGCTGCCAGTAAATGTCCCTACTGGAACTAAGATATAGGTGTGACAGCTCGCATTTCTGGAAAAACTGCTTTCAGCTCTCTCACGGTGAGAAAAAGGCAGGACTTCAGCAACAGGACTTCTAAAAGAGATTGCCTTCACCACAGAACCGTGCAGTGTTTCACAAAGACCCAGGAAAATGTCCCACTTAAGAAATCCTCTGTCACTCTCTGCAACACTCTGAAGTCTCAAGTACTGATTCAGCTTGGTCAGTGAGACCTGACAGTATCGCACCCAAAGGGGAAACATACAAAGATGTTATTTGCTTTCTTATACAAAAGACTTCATCCAGCACAAATACCATCCAACCCAGCAATCTCCAAAGGCATGACCTGAAAGAGGGGGGGGAAAGAACTCCAGCCCTGTGCAGATGCTACTAAATTCACCAAGCAACTTCCAGCTTTGCTTTCGCTCTCCAGCTGCACACAGCACAGCTCCTAAGCTCACCTCTACCACTACAGTGCCTAACACCAGCTGTAATGGCACCACTCAGGGCCCCGAATTCCAAGCCTAATCCCATCCCTCCTCCATTCCCCAGTGCACTGGACTGGAGAGGTCTTTCAGCCAGGGATCCCAAAGGACTGTTAGAAAGTGGATGGGGGGCACTCTTGTATGAAAAGGGAAATCAAAGCAAGAACCAGAGGTCACAATGTCACTGGCAGGTCTAGGGACAGATCTGGGCCTTTTCTTCCCTCTGTGAAATCCCCCTTCCTCCCCCTGGAAAGTCCATCAGATCTGGCTTGGTCCCCTGGAGTACCACATGCTAATCTTTCCTCTCTACACTTGCCAAAGCCTAGCCCACACCACGCCAGAGGGACTTCTGCCACTGTGATTTGGATCCAGCCCAAATCTCCAACAGAGGTTTCTCTCCCAGAGGCAGGGAGCTTCCCTTTCTGCTCATCCAGCAGCCAGTCTGTGATGAGTAGAGGAGGCAGCACATCCAGAGGGGTGGTGAGGGGAACAACGGCACATTACCCTGGGGGCCCTGAGCATCAGTAGTGCTGAGCCCTCCTCTTCAGGGAAACCATCTGAGAGCAAGAGCTAGTGACAAAGACACAGAGCTCAGGGAAAGCAGGTGGGGCAACGCTAGTCTGCAGGCAACAGTTAAGGGTGTCGGGCAGCTCTGCTCAGTAGCCCTGGCACAGACCCACCTGTGCCCCAGACTTCTCAGCACGACCCTCCACTGCAGCAGCCTCACAGTCATGGTGCAAGAAGGGAATCTAGGCAAGAGAAGAGGGAGAGAGAAGAGGAAGAGGGGGCACCCAGTAGGCAGAGCCAACAGAGTTGTGACCTCCCTGCTCAGGTCCACATTGCTATTACAAAAGCCTGCCCAGATCCTTCTGCCTTTGCTCAGCCACAGCACAGCTCTGCTGTGCCACTGCCCAGGTGGCTGAAGGTTTCCTATCCCACAGCTGCCTTCTGCCTTGCAAATCCTACCCAGCACCAGCCCAGGCTGCAAGGTTCTAAGGGGAGTGCTCAGCCAAAGGAGGAGGAGCACAAGGTGTCTGAGCAGGAGATGAGAGACACACGGTAACTCTGGGGTATATGTGGGGTGAAAGGGCTTGAACAGAAACAGTGCCTTACTTGTGGGGATGGATCTGCAAATGGAGCACAAGGAATAACGCAAAGCATTCACCTCATTCATTTGACAAGTTGGGGAAGGGGCACCAGGGAGGCAAGTTTTCGGCCAGGTCTGTTTTGGAAAAGCAAATTCCATCTCCCTGTCACTCCCAGGCCCCTAACACCTTGCACTGCCTGAGTCACCCTGCTCAGGAGAAGGGCAATATTGGCTTTCGCCCTGCAGAGATGCAGGCAAACCCTGCTGCGGTTACCCACCCGGGCAGGTCAGCAGGCAGTGCGATGCAGCTCAGGCTTGGTTCCAGGAACTGTGTTAGCAGGGCTCTAGTCCATGCATTAGTCTCCTCCTAGGACTACGCAGCATTGAGATACTGCAGCGCTTTTACAGGGTCACGCTAACCCCTGCTGTAAACTGTTTACAACCCAGTTTTGTCCTAGGCTTTTGAGACAAAATACCTACACATCTACCGTGCCGGTGGGGTTTCTGAAAGCTGATCAAGTGTCAATGACAGGGGATGCAATAACAGCAGAGACAGAGGAGGAGCCAGCTGCAGAGTATAATCCCAGTAGGAACTGCAGCATCCCTGCTTCTCTCCTGGGCTGCAGAGAGCTCACAGGAGCAAACAACCAGCTCCACAGCTTCTCCTTGCAGAAGTAAATAAATAAGGTTGCCTCCTTGACCTCTTAACCAGATTTGGAGAAGTCCAGAACAGCAAAGATACAGATGAAAAGGCTGAGGAAAGGGAAATCCTTTCTGTCCCAGAACGGTGTCACCGAGAGGAGAGCAGGCTCTGATATAAATGCCATCATCATGTTCCCACTGCAGTCTGATGAAACAAAGCAAAAGGCTTGCCCTACTTCACTGCAAATAGGGTTTCCCTCCATCACCAGGAGCCTCTCTCGTTGCTCTGGTGTGAGCGCTAGAGAGTGGTGAGCAAATCCACAATTCTAGGTGCACCCGAACATCTCAGCAGTGCTAGAGGGCAAAACTGCTCCAGCCACGGCCACTTTCTGGGACCACAGCAGATGCCCTTCTCTGTGCTTCAAATGCAGAGAATATGGGGCAACCCTTACCAGGTGCCTAGGAGCTAACTGTGACTGTAACACATTGGGAAGGGCAAGGAGTAGAGTGTTGTTACTGCCTCTCCTCCCTCATACATAGCGTTGGCCTCTGACATTGCCCCTACAGTGAAATGAGAGGATTCCCACATCTGCAGCTGCTGCTCTGGGATGGACAAGAATGGGTGGAGGGGATAACTAATGAGCACCCATGAAGCAAAGGGAGATGCCTGCAATGCACAGGGCAGAGGCAGTTGAAGAGAGGGCCCCCACCACTGCTTGCACTAAACTTCTCTGAGATCTGGGGAATCCTCTTTGCAAAAAAAGCCATGAGGCAATAAACCTGCCCAGAGTCATGATGGCCAAGCACATGGGCCAAAATACCTTCATTGTCCCTACAAACTTGGCCTTGCAACTTTGAACACTAAACAACTCCAGAAATCCTTCAAGCTCTACAAAGCTCCTCTCCAAAACAGCCTGGTCCTGGTCCCATCTACTGTCCTTCCACTTAATAAGTGTTCCCATGTCTTCAACACCTGCACTTCTCATCTGCTTCTCCCTGTAGAGACCAGCCCAAAATCTCAAAATCACCCCAAAACACTAAGCCTTCACTTTACAAGATGCCCCAGGGTTCACAGGGTCAGGTGTCCTATAGACAGCCCTCTACGGTGCTCAAAAAAATAAACAAAAGTGCCAGAGCAGCAAGCCTGCAGGTAGCTCCTGAGTGCCAGGCTATGGCAGCAGCCTGCAGGAGACTCCAGTGGGATTCACAAGTATCTGTTTCTATGGCTGTGCCCTGCTGATTTGCTTACACCGTGCAACAATTTAATAAGCCCTGTCCCCTTAACCTCAAATTCGCAGAACAAAGCAAGTGAGAAGGACACAGTAATTTCTAGGAACTGCCACCATCTCCCAAGGCCCCAGACAGACATCAACTCTTGGTCAGGATGGTCCCAGCAAAGCCCCACATCACACCCCACATGCCTACTGCCCAGATTCAGGAACTACCTGCCTAGAAAAATAGAGCTGGCTCAGCCTCAGGGTGGTAGCATTGCCAACTGCAGAGGAAAGGAGAAGGCTGAGCATCTAGAATCCAGGGAACCCTGCCAGCAATCAGCTCCTGCAATGGTAATAAGGTCTCCATTTTACACAACAACTTGGAGGAGAACTGGTTCACTCTATCAGATCCCACTTGAACAGGAGAAGGACGTTTTTTTTAACTTGTTCCCAGGCTGAAGAGTTTATCCCTGGACATTTCATACCCTCCAAGGTGGAAATGCATTTCCGAGTGAGATTGAGCTCACCACTACCATGCAGGTAGGCATATGATGCCAAGAGGGAAGAAGGGCTCAGTCAGCCCGACACAGTCAGCTGGGACTAGCTGAGCAGCACCTGAAATCCTGCAAGGTTCTGAAGTACAGTGACCGGAGATATGTCAAGATGAGGTACCTTCAAACTGGACAGAGGTCATTTCCCATTTTCCAGCCCCCAGACATCTCCTCTGGTTCCCTGGCTAATGGACCCTTACAGGTGGGATTCAGTCACACTCCTGAAACGCTCAGCAGTGCTAGTGGCAGCAGTTCGTCCTGATGGAAACGAGGACAACACACTGCCAGTAAAGCCTTACAGAGGAACTGTAGGGGAGCAGGAACGCTCATCCCTTCTGATATTTCTGAAGACAAGATGATTGCCCTAGGTCAGTCCATGAACCCAAGCTGCCTGCTAAGGTCTTTCCTCATTGGCATCAGACGAGACACCAGCAAGCATGGCATCATCAGGAAAAGCTGCAGCTTCCCTCTCCTCCCCCAGCTGCTTCATGCAAGTCTATGATAGATTCTGGCCGCAGGAAACTTGTCCTTAGCCTAAACAGTGCAGGTCATGCACTGCAGCCCTTCTGCCTGCTCCCCTGGGGTAAGATTACACTGACACCCTACTTGGCAGCCACCGTGGAGCAATCAAAGCCCAGACGATCTTCTCATAATCCTCATGAGGCAAGGGACATTGTAGGTGAGGGAAACTCATTCAGGCACTGCCCGTGCTATGCTTCCTTCATCCAAACTGGCTCTTGCTCTGGCAGCTCTCAAAAGCCACTGTGCTCTCTTGAAGGTAGCGACAGCACCGACAGGGCACTGGGGGCAAAAGACCACATCCCTGCAAGGCACAAGCATGTCCTCATGCTAAAATGGTACCTCACAGTTGAGCTTCACTGGTCAGGATCTGTTTGGAGAACCTGTGTTCATGGCACCAGGGGCTGCTGAACGGAAGCAGAAAAAAAAAAAAAGAGGAACAGCCGCAGAGCAGAGTATATGGTATTCACACAGCTTCACAGTCCTTGAACCTCAGCATTCCTCTCCCGCAATTATTTATGTCAAAATATAAGCCTGTATATATAGAATAACCATGCACGGGCATGCACATTCTCCCTAAGCCACGAAGACAGAGAATACCAGGATTATGCAGTACTTGCTAACTGCAGCTCCTCAGCGGCAGAGGACAAGCGATGCACCAGCTCCTGAGCAGCCCCTCGAGCTGCGGTCTCACCGGTGAGGACAACCCACCACGCCAGGTGAACGCTGCCCTTCCTATGCCCCCAGCTCCCCCCCACCACGGGCTGTTGGCCCCACAGCGTGAGGAGGGTCTTGCAAGTCAGTGCGGTTGTTTTCTCTCCTCTTTAGAAGCCCAAACAGGATCCGTGGGGGCAGACAAAGGGGCTCACACGCCTGCCTCCCCCTGCGCGGAGCACCCGGCTCCTCACCTTTTTTTTGGCACCTGCTGCCTGGATGCTGGGAGGAGATGACAGGTGGAGGGGGGCTGCAGCGCACCTGAGGGCAAGGCTGCGCTGGTACCTGGCCTGCCCCAGCCTGCATCTTCTGCCGCCTCCAGCTGAGAGCAGAGAAGGGGGGTCCCCACAGCCACTTCTCCGCGGCGCGACAACCTCCGCCCGCCGCCCCGAGCTCTTCGTTTTCTCCCTTCCCCCGACCCCAGCCCCCCGCCCGCCTCCATCCCCTGCCGGCGCCGAGCCCGAGGGGAGCGGCGAGCGCCGGAGAAGCGGAGCGGGGCGCTGCCGGGTCGGGGCTCCTCACCTCCTCGCGGGCCCCCTCCGCCTCCTCCTCCGGAGGCACCGGCGTGCTGCTGCCTCCGTCGCTGGCGGCGGCCGCCGAGGCCGGGGGGGACATGTCGGCGGCGGGGGCGCATTCTCCCGGGCGCCGCCTCGCCGGGGCCGGGGCGGGCGGGCGGCGCGGNTGAGATTGGGATTGGGGATGGGGATGGGATGGGAGTGAGAATGAGGATGGAAAGGAGAAGGGGAGGGAGAAGGGATGGGGAGGGAGTTGGGGATGGGATGGGAGATGGGGATGAGATGGGATGGCAATAGGGATGGGGAGGGAGAAAGGATGGGGATGGAAATGGGGATGAAGTAGGGATAGGGATAGGGATAGGGATAGGGATAGGGATAGGGATAGGAAGTAGAAGGGGATGGAGAGGAAGAAGGGATGGAGATGGGAAGGGGATAGGGATAGTGGTGGGGACAGTGACGGAAATGGGGGTGGGATGGGAATGGGGGTGGGAAGGGTAAGGGGGGTGGGGATGGTATGGCAATGGAGAGGGAGAAGGGATGGGATAGGGAGGGAGAAAGGAGAAGAGATGGCAATGGGGATGGGATGGGGATAGGGATGGGGATGGGAATGGAGATGGGGACGGAGTTGGGGAGGGGATGGGAGTGGGAATGGGGATGGTAAAGGGATGGGAA